>JAJLVU010000017.1:0-184507 GCA_030570395.1 Saturnispora gosingensis
TTAACAGTATCTCCGGCACGAGGTTCTGTCGACCGAAGCACCAGGTGATCAGGAGATCGCAAGTCAGATGTTTCCACATTTGCTTGATAAACGAAACAATATAAAAAGCTCACAAAAGGACCTTGCTCATGATATTTATATTTATAAAGAATTAACTTTTAGATGGATTAAAATCGATACCAATTCTACAAATAACCTAGCACGGCTTTGTAACATGAAAATAAAGTTTATTTTGGATATACATACAAAGAAACAATTTTGTGATGTCCTTTGTAATCTTTAGTTTACCCTTCATTCATGTATTTTTTTGTTGTTTACTAATGTAAAACCTTTGCTTATATGAATAGTTTATTTATATTGCCGCTGGACTTCAATAATTATAAAAAAATCTCGAATTTATGTAAAATACCTAAAGAGTTTTTTGAGAATCCAAACAAAAATATATCCATCCAGTGTTTTTTAATGAATTATATTTTTTCATCGGGTTGTATCAAATTATGAAATAAATTATGTTAAATCAAGTTAAACTTTTTTTGGAACTTCACTCAATCATCAGATTGTACCTCATCAATTATTTCAAGCTAATACAATTTGGATTACCTGGTTTAATTAGATACAGTTACCTAAAATGTTAATCAGACAATGAGATGTCTTCTTTGAGAGTTATGCTCATGCACCAAAGGCACTTCCACTCTGATCTACATTATATTTTATCTAATTAGTATCAATAGGAAATTGTATCCTTTAGGATTGCTTTACTAATTTTATTAAAGTTTCAGTTGACTAATTCATGTCAACTTAAGTGGCAATCAAGTAATGCTCATATATTCATTGAGATATTTTATGTGAAGCATAAACTACAACATACATATTGCTAACGTATGATCACTGATATGCAGTACATACTAAGTTAACCATGTAACGCTTATAACACGTTAGTGTACATAACAATATAGAGTTACAGGTAAGGTTGAATGTATTAGCACAATACATGCATATTGCATTGATACTTCTGAGCAACAGTATGCTTGAATCCATTCCGCAGCTATCATGTCTATTGGAGTAATCATAACTAATAGGTATTCCTCCAATAGAATGCAAGCAAATCATAACTTACACTCTATTTATATGATCAATATTTTATTATAAAAGGAATTACGATTTCCTTTTTATTTAATTATCTTTATATTATTTAAAACAACTAAGATATAGGTTTTTACACTTTTATGGTACTTTAATCATTCAGAACATAGTTTAAAAAATTAATGTTGTATAGGTATATACTTGTTCCAATTGAGGTAATTGAAATTTCTTCAACTTACTACTTAAAGTATGATTGTAAATCGAAAATTTAACTTTTTTGAATAATTGGAGTTTTAGCTTAGCAGTCCTGAGATGAGGTATATGGATCAGTGTAAAAATTATCAATCTTACTGCAAGATTTTGCTTGGATTAGGCATTTGAGGATATAAAAAAAGCATCCCCTAGGAAACACAGTTTTTTTAAAAAAAAGAACTGAAGATTTGTTAGTCCTAATTTGTGCTTAAAATAAATATTTCCGTTTATTGGCAAATTAATGTCAAAACAATGAATAGTGTCTTTCTTCACTTTGAGCTTAACACTGATATCAAATAAATTTGATTAGTTTAGCATAAAACTTAAGAAAGGTTATATTGTTATATATGGTGAACTCTTTGTAACATAAAAAAAGAGAAATATAAATTTTTTTACTTCAAAAGCTTTTAAATATAATTGTACATATGCTAGAAATCTGTTAAATCTTTAAAACGATGAATAAGTTACACCAGCTTTATTTAATTTACGTGTATGCAAAGAAAACGTTAGAAGGTTTTATACTTAAGTTGAAAATATTGAATGAACGAATTCAGTGACCCATTTGTCAAAATCATTTTGAAAAAAATGCAGTCTGATTCCTGTATGGTTGCACTTATTCTTAGTGTTCTCCGATTTGGCAGTTTTTAGTCTGATATAGCAAACTGGAATAAATGAATTTTATCTTCAAATTAAGTCAAGTCTTACTACGATTAATAAATAATAAACAACAGCATTAAGAACCGGTAACCACTATTAGAATGAAAGCGTACAGTCTCTGCCAGGTGCTGATTTCAAGTCACCGAGCATAATAGCTGATTACGTAAGTTTCTGATTAATTCAAAACTCAAAATTTTTTTCTGACATTTCTACATGAAATTTCTTTCAAAATCAATTAGCAGAATTGCTCTTCAACTATAACAATGCCTCCAAAGCAAGAAAAGTCGCAAGAAGAAGACGAGAAGAAATTACAGGCCATTGTGCTGGCAGATTCTTTTCAAACAAGATTTATGCCATTAACTGCTGTCAAACCACGTTGTCTGTTACCATTAGCTAATGTTCCACTTATTGAATACACATTGGAGTTTCTCGCCCAATCAAGTTTGGTAAACGAAGTCTATATTATGTGCTGTTCACATGCAGACCAGATTCAAAAGTACATTGATGAGTCTAAATGGATATCATCATCGTCACCATTCAAAAAGATTCAAACTATTGCATCAAAAGAATCTAGATCTGTTGGTGATGCAATGAGAGATATTGACTCAAGGGGTCTTATAACAGATGATTTTATTTTGGTCTCAGGTGATGTTGTTACAAATCTAGACCTAGCAAATGTTTTAGAGCAACATAAGAAACACAAACAGGGTGATAGAGATTACATCTGTACAATGGTTTTGAAGCAAGCCTCACCATTACATAGGGCTAGATCTGCAATTGAGCCAGCATGTTTCATCTTAGATAAGGCCACAGATAGATGTCTTTACTATCAGGATTTACCCCCAATCAATGGTCAAAAGTCATCTGTTAATATTGATCCAGAAGTGCTCGAAGATGTAGAGGAATTTACAATTAATAATGAACTTATTGACTGTCACGTTGATATTTGTACTGCTCAAGTTCCAACAATTTTTCAAGAAAACTTTGATTATCAATCTCTAAGAAGTGATTTTGTCAGAGGTGTTCTTGGTTCTGATTTACTAAAAAAACACATATTTGCCTATATTACTAGTGAAGATTATTGTGCGCGTGTCGAAAGCTGGCAAACATATGCAGGGATATCTAATGATGTTTTGGAGAGATGGTGCTATCCAATCGTTCCAGAACGTAATTTGTTAAGTGATCAAACTTATACATATGGATCTCATCATGTTTATAAAGAAGATGATGTCAGACTATCACAGTCATGCAGACTACAATCTAGAGTTGTTATTGGAAAAGATACCTTTATTGGGGATGGTACATCTATTGAAGGCTCAGTTATTGGCAGACGTTGCAAGATTGGTAAGAATGTTACTGTAGAAAACTCATACATATGGGATGGTGCTATTATTGAAGATGGTTGTACGATCAAGCATTCAATTGTTGCATCGGATGCCATCATTAAACAAAACTGTATCCTAAGTTCAGGCTGTGTCATCGGGTTTGATGTTGTCATTGACGAAAATGTTATTGTTCCAACTAATGCTAAAATTATGAAAGATTTGATTAGATCACGAGATGAGTTCATATCTACTGATGATGAGGAAGAGGAAGAGAGCGAAACAGGTATCCTTGCGAAGGGTGATCCTGCAGTAGTTGGTATCAATGGTGTTGGTTTCATTTACGAAGAAGAAGATAGCGAAGCTGAAGAAATGGCAAATATGACTTGCGACTTATTGAAAGTTGAGTTATCAGACTCCAGTATTGCATCTAGTACTATCACAGTTCATCACTCTAGAAGGAAGAAAAGAACACAATCTGCCGCGAGTGGGTTTTACTCTGAAGAAGAAGGTGAAAATTTCGATGCGGAAGCAATTGCTACCGTTGAAAGAGCAATGGAAAATGATCATGATTTGGATACCGCATTATTAGAATTGAATACTTTGAGAATGTCTATGAATGTGTCGTATCATGAAGTTCGTGAATCCACAACTAGGGCCATGGTCAAACGTACCAATCATTTTGTTGAAACGGAGACCCTTGGAGTGAAAGACGCAGTTACAAAAATATTTAGCAAATGGGGTGTCATGTACAAAAGGCAAGTATTTGACGACAATGATCAAATCGATTTACTGCTAATTATTCAAAAATTATGCCATGATCTGACTAGCGACTGGAGATCACTAATGTTAATGTACATTATTAATTTGCTTTATGATATTGACGTTCTTGAAGAGGATAATATTCTAAAATGGTGGAATAGTGAAGAGAGCGACACAATGGCTGATGTGAGAGAAAAGACAGCAGTTTGGATTAACTGGTTGCAGGAAGCAGAAGAGGATGACAGCGAAGAGGAAGACAGTGAGGAGGAATGAGTGAGATATAGGAAAAGTAGTAAGTATTGGCAACCATATATAGATTTGTTAAGAAATATTTTCTTATATATTTTTTGCAAAAGCTTTTATTTCATATTTTAATATTTGAATAATATCGTTTTCAAATTTTTAGAACCTGTATCAATTTTGGTCACAAACTTTACATGGATTTTTATCACGTTGCATCTTCTCACTATGAAGCGTAGGAATTGGTAAGCAGCTTCCTTTCAAATTCATTTCTATAGCCGTCAAAAATTTTACAGTTACACAAATTATAGATAGGATTTGTACTAGGTATTCTGCATTTCAACTTTACAACTATTGATGAAACCTTAGCCTTAACTGGTAAATATTATACTGCTAAGCAGTTTTTTACGCGTCGCGGATATGCATAGAATTTTGTTGTGCATATTTGGATTGACTGAAAATTCTATCCAAAACTGGTACTGGGATGCTTGTTGAGTTTTGAAAGTGAAGGAGTACAATCTTTGCCCTTTGATGAAATTCAAGGTGTTTCAGCCCAATAATTTTAACTCAAAATCAACAATGATTTTTTCTATATAAAAGGTATCAAAACGCGCTTATACGAGAGAAAAATTTATGCAGAAGTTAAACCGTTGAAAACCCTTTAATATTCAACAATTCCTATTTAAAAAGACAGATGGTTCACTTAAGTAACGTGTTTAGACTGTGTGTGTTAACACCATTGCTTCTTGTTTCTGCACTTAATGTCCCAGATGAGCAACAAGAAGAATCTGGCTATTTACTCCTTTCGGCCAATAAACTGAAAGAAACTTCGACCCAAAATGCACAAAAGGATGTAGGAAGTGAAATGAACATGAAGAGATCTTTGATTGACGAAGTTGGAGTTGCAATGGACTTGCATAACAGTCGTACTTTTTATGCAACTAATATAACAGTTGGCTCAGCATTGCAAAACATAAGTGTTTTTATCGAGCTATATAGAAGTGACATTCTGTTTTTGGCTGAACCCATTATAGCACCAACTGGTCGAACTGATAATCGTTTTTTTGTTTCATCATATGCAAGAAAAGAAAAAGAAGAAGAAGATTTAGTTGAAGAGTGTGAACATTTATCATTTGCTGAAATGCAATATAAAGATACGTCAAATGATTCACCATACTTTTCTTCTTCATTATCTAATACATACGAATTGATTTCAACGAATGATAGCTTTTTAGACTTTTACCCTTCTACAGTGAATTGGAGTAGGGACGATATAACCATAGGATCTTATAAGGTCGAGAGCGCCATCTTTGGCTTAATTGATACTCTTGAATGTGATCAATCTGATCTATGTCAGTTATTTGGATTGAATGAACATAATATTACCGGCGTCCTTGGTCTTGGTATGCCGGGCAACGAAGCAACTGCAGATAGCTCCTATCTTTATGAAAATTTTCCAATGAGACTCAAATCATCAGGAATCACTAAAAGTGTTTCTTACTCTCTCTACTTGGATGATCCCACGGCTAGTTTCGCCAACATTTTATTTGGAGCTATTGATCACAGCAGGTACATTGGCGATTTAACGATGCTCCCAATCACCGACCGTCTCAATGACACCTCCGTCGAATCAACTCTTTTTTCTAGGCCATCGCTTCAAGTCACTTTGAATTCTATTACTATTATTGACACTATCAATAATGTAGAACAACCAATCGCTATTGGTGCCGTGGCAGCTATTTTCGATACTACCGAAGCTATGTCATATTTTCCCACAGATGTATACAACACAATCATAGACATGTTTCCGTGGACATTTTCAAAGAGTATTAATCTTAATAGCATATTATGTTCTTCTGCAGAAGGCAAATTTTTCAGTTTTACTTTTCAAGGTCTAACTATCAATATTCCATTGAGCTCCTTTTTGGCCAGTATTGTAGACTTTGAAGGTGAAGTTTCTGATATGTGCACGCTGAATATAAAAAAAGTATCAACAAGCATGCCAGACTCCGATTCCGAAGAGTCGTCTATGATGTTCTTAGGTGATTCTTTTATGAGATATGTTTATATGGTTGTTGATATGGAACATGCGCAAATTGGCCTTGCTCAGGCAAACTTTGACTATGAGAATAGCAACATTGAAATAATCTCTGACAGTGTTCCAAAAGCACGCTCTGCATTAGAACCTCAGAACTGGACCAGTAGTAATACAGTTCTGAAAACATATTCCGTTCCAGCGTCAAGCTTGACAAAAAACATTGATAACCTTGAAAATATCCCTACTGATATAGTCCAGACTTTGACCTTGAATAGCGTCGCTGAGGTATCAAAGTCTTCTGTTACACAGCATTCAGTGCAAAGTGGAAACTTGTCTTCAATGTCTGTGAGTCTCTCCTCCACAAATGCGCATATATCCAGCTCATCGTTCAACAGTGCCTCTTCAATTCAGTCCCAAACACAAAAAGCGAGTGGTGGTATTAACGATGTTGATATGAGTATAGGCTTATTTGGCCTACTTGCAATCATAATCTTTTAATTGCATGTTGAGTATTATTCGTGCATTGACACCCATGATGTCGATCGTCTCCTGAGTAGTTCGAGACACAAGCGATCTTACAAGAGTTTCGTGAAGACTAAAAGCTGTACTACATTTTTATAAAAAGAACTTTGGAGACTATTTAAACAATCCAACTTTGGCATCAACGGATGTCACTTGGCATCAACACCTTACCATCTTATCCATCCTAATTGAATAGTTTGCTCACGTAACAAAAAGAAGTCATCACGTGACCATAATCAACCGTTTTCTCCGATGGAATCTTCCAGAAGAAAATGAGTCCTTTTTGGGGAAATAATGCCAGCTCACAAATTTTTTTAACACGTCAGCGGTGGGCAAAATTATATAAGAGACGCGTCCAATATTCTTTTCCGTAGTGTTATGCTCTTTCTTCAAGACTTATAGACAACATGTTCAAAATGAACCGCTCTTTCTCTATGGGAGTGGCGTTGTTATACGCCTTGCTTTTGGTAGTATTGCCATTTGCATCCCAGAACTTTGCGTCAGCAGATGACGAAAACTACGGTACAGTTATTGGTATTGATTTAGGTACCACGTATTCATGTGTTGGTGTCATGAAGAATGGACGTGTTGAAATTTTAGCCAATGACCAAGGTAACAGAATTACACCTTCATATGTTGCGTTCACAGACTCAGAAAGACTTGTTGGTGACGCTGCAAAGAACCAAGTTGCTGCAAACCCATTGAACACCGTTTTTGACATCAAGAGATTGATCGGTCAAAGATTCGGTGACAAAGTTATTCAAAGAGAAATCAAGCACTTACCATACTCAATTATTGACAAGGATGACAGACCAGTTGTTCAAGTGGACTACCAGGGTGAAGAAAAGACCTTCACTGCTGAAGAAGTTTCAGCAATGATCTTGGGTAAGATGAAACAAATCGCAGAAGACTATCTTGGTAAGAAGGTCACTCACGCTGTGGTTACTGTTCCTGCTTACTTTAATGATGCACAAAGACAGGCTACTAAGGATGCTGGTACTATCGCTGGTTTGACTGTTTTGAGAATCGTCAATGAACCAACCGCTGCTGCCATTGCCTACGGTTTAGACAAGGGTGAAGAAGAAAAGCAAATCATTGTTTACGATTTAGGTGGTGGTACCTTCGATGTTTCTTTATTGTCTATTGCTGGTGGTGCTTTTGAAGTTCTTGCTACTGCTGGTGACACTCATCTAGGTGGTGAAGATTTCGATTACAGAGTTGTTAGACACTTTATCAAATTATTCAAGAAGAAGCACGACATCGACGTTTCTGAAAATCCTAAGGCTCTGGCCAAATTAAAGAGAGAAGTTGAAAAGGCTAAGAGAACCTTGTCTTCTCAAATGAACACTAGAATTGAAATTGACTCTTTCGCTGATGGTATTGACTTCAGTGAAACTTTAACCAGAGCTAAGTTTGAAGAATTGAACATGGAATTGTTCAAGAAGACTTTGAAGCCTGTTCAACAAGTTCTCGATGACGCTAAAGTTAAGGTTAGTGAAATTGATGACATTGTTCTCGTTGGTGGTTCCACTAGAATTCCAAAGGTTCAAGAATTGCTGGAAAAGTTTTTCAAGGGTAAGGCCGTTTCTAAGGGTATTAACCCAGATGAGGCTGTTGCCTATGGTGCTGCAGTTCAAGCTGGTGTCTTATCTGGTGAAGAAGGTGTTGAAGATATTGTTTTGATTGACGTTAATCCATTGACTCTGGGTATTGAAACCACTGGTGGTGTTATGACTACTTTGATCAAGAGAAATACTCCAATCCCAACCAAGAAGTCCCAAATTTTCTCAACTGCTGTTGACAACCAAAACACTGTTTTGATTCAAGTCTTTGAAGGTGAAAGAGCTATGGTTAAGGACAATAATTTATTAGGTAAATTCGAATTGACTGGTATTCCACCAGCGCCAAAGGGTGTTCCACAAATTGAAGTCACCTTCACCTTGGACTCCAATGGTATCTTGAAGGTTTCTGCCTTGGACAAAGGAACAGGTAAGTCTAACTCCATCACCATTTCCAACGACAAATCTAGATTATCACAAGAAGAAATTGACAAGATGGTTGCTGACGGTGAAAAGTATGCTGAAGAAGATGAACTTTTCAGAAAGGTCATTGCAGCTCGTAACGAATTGGAGCAACAAGCAAGTGCATTGAAGTCTCAATTAGATGATGAAGAAGGATGGGGTGCTAAGTTAGACCAAACTGATAAGGACACCATTAGTGAAGCTGTTCAAGAGGTGTTCGAGTTCCTTGAGGATAACGCAGACACTGCTACTTTAGAAGAACTTGAAGAAGAAAAGGAAAGACTCCAATCAGTCACTAATCCAATTGTTGCCAAATTGTACCAATCTGGCGAAGGCGAAGATTACGATGACGAAGACGATTTTGATGACGACTGGGAACACGATGAATTGTAATGTTTCCCCATACCAGTTTCTTATACATAAATGAATTACTTATTATAAAATTACGTAAAGTATCTTTAAAACGGCTATTAAAAAGGTTATTATAAAATATAGGAAAAAAGATTTTTGTAACGCGTTACGCAACCGTAGAGAGTGTTTACGGGCCATGGACGACGAAGAGATTAAGTTGAGACCGCATGCTCCTACTTTTGGGGGTGTGGAGATGTCTAATAGTTCAAGCAATTCAACACAACCACATCGAGATTTAAGCCCGAAGTCTGAGCCTATTGGTAGTGTTGATCGGGTGAAAGTTCTGAATGACTTATTGAAAAATAGAATGAAGCTGAAAGAATTGAGTGGGTGTCAGTCGATGTCGCTACTATGTGGGTTCATCAAAGATGTGTTAAAATTGAGTGAGCACGCCGCCGTTGATACCAATGCAATATTCAAACACACTTGGCCTATCATTTTAGGTTCTTCCACTCAAGCGCAAGACACTGAAAAGGATGCCAATGACGAAGGCAAAGACTGCAACGAAGATCCGCTGTTGTTTGGTGGAAGTCCTGAAGTGTATAGAGTGTTACTAGAAAGAGTGTATCAAGATAAGGCTAAATGGATAGAAGAGAAAAGGCGAGCAGATATGGTCTCGGCGTCTCAGGAGGAGCTGGGTGTCCCGTTAAGAATGACATCGAGAATACTGTCTAACTTTGACGAAGGCCTCTGGGGAGATTCCATGAACACTACGATATCTACTAGAAATAATTCTCGAGATAACATTAATACTAGTGAGAATTCCAATAGCAGTAGTTTAGATAAACAAGATGAAGAAAGCCAATACAATGCACCTTTGCTGCCGATAACTGCCGATGATGTTGAACATTATGTGAGAGTCAATGTAGGAAAGTATGAACAGAATATTGATTCGCAAAGATGGTTACTACTAAGCAGGAAGTTCTATTTGAAATCTGCCCCCAGCGTCGATATTGATTCATACATGGAAAGGATAAACAAATTTGGGGGCATCAGTGGAGCTGTTGGTTTATGTGCAGGGTTATTCCTTATTAGATTTTTGTTCAACATAAAAGGACGAGGGTTAGATGAAAACGGTGTTGTAGGAGACATGAGACTGTGGCCTCTGCCACTATCCGATGACTTGTGCAACATGGAATCGGGTAATAACTTCATGAATGTCAGTTCATTAAATGTCTTCAGACTTGTGCTGACCTCCATCAGACTATCTTTGAAATTAGTCGAAGACAAGAATTTTCAGCAGGGTTACTTTTGTCGTATTTGTGGGCTTCAAAAAACTGAGGACCTATTTAGAATGGAACTGGCCATGGGGTTCGGTATCGACTGGTCTGTGTTTATGAACAACTTTGAGCTCTGGAGAGTTATTGTTATTATGGAAGCCCTAAGGCGTCACGTGACCGACTTGCAACTATAAAAGCGTGAAATTTTTCTTTAAAATTTTTCAGCTCTTCTTCACTTTATTCTTCTTAAGCAAAATATCAGTAATTCGAGGAGTTCTGTTGGAAATCAATACTAGCAAAAAGTGTGTTTGAAGGTAGTTTGAACCCCTTTTGCTTCTATGTTGATTTCTAAGAAGTATGGACAAATCGAAAACGACTTTTGTTTCAAGGAAAATTTTTATTATATCTTCAAGATTATCTTTATTATGATGAATACCCTACGATTTTATAACTTTTCTTTCTGGCATCTCTAATGTTAGGACTCTCAAAAGGAGTTCGATGAGTACAACCATTGACAATTATCTGATTTGTGAAGATACTAAACAACCTTTTACGATATATTATGAATTTTCCTACCGTAAATATTAGAATCATGTAAATATACCGCTGAAGTGTTTATTTAAACGATTGTAGAGCATTATACAGCACTCGCCTCCAATAAATCCATGTGGTGAACCATTGAAGATAAAAAAATATCTCTAATAGTGACGGTTTTGCCAGTACGTGAAATATTTACCTTATTTTACACAAACTTTCTCTCACATAAAAAGATTTGATTGAAGCCACCATATCCTATTTATGGATTTGCATTTCATTCTAGACCCCAGTGCCTTTGTGTATGGAGGTATAGGGAAGTTAAAGAAGTGGAGTCAGCTGTATAGCACGGAGAAGAATTCGTTGCAAAAGGTGAACCTGCTTTTCTATGTCCCTCACTATACATTGAAAGAACTAGATTTCTTAAAGAAAGTTTATAACCCATTAATTTCATCAAATGCAAAGGAAAGTATCCGCTTTATTGATTCAGAAATTGCGGGGGACTTTGACAATCATTTTGACATGATTGATACTGTCAATCACAATCTTAATGGTTTGGGTTTTGCAGACTCAGATTCTGACGCAAATGATAACGCTAATGGTATTGAAGGTTCCAATAGTGACAGCGAAGTAGTAGACTTTGAGTCGTATAATCGCCAAAGAGAAAATAAACAGAAGAAACTTTTAAGAAAGGACATGGGAGCAAAGGCACCAACTTTTAAGTTTTATTTGGAAGGTGCTGATGAGATGGGCCCACCATGGAGAATTGCAAGTGGTTATAGACATTCAACACCACTGAAAAAAGACTTGCCTAGCCATCTTGATAATGGAAATGTTGGTGTTTACGGTATGAAAATAGCTGGTGGATTTTGTGTTGACCCTAGTACCAAAGCCTCTGCGTTGACTCATGATCCCTTTGCTGAGTTGGAAAAAGACTCTTCGGGGGAAGAAGAAGAGGATGAGGAAGAAGAGGATGAGGATAAGGAAAGTGAAAACATATCAAACTACAGTTCTGACGAATACGAAAAAGCTCAAGTACCACAAAACTTAAAAAAGCTCATTAGATACACCATTCAAAAGCACTACATTGATAACAAAAACCTTCCTTTGTCTAGGAGAATTCCATGGTTTGTCATTACAGAAGAGGCAATCACCAAGATGTGGCTGAAAAGCTTTGGTTTTCATGTGATTGATTTAACTATTGCAGAAAAATTGCTTAACGGTTCAGTGACTGTTGAGGAGGTGCTGAATGAGGATAAAGGTTTTGCTAAGGACAAAGAACAGATAGAAGTGCAGGATGCCGAGGTGGATAATTTGCCTAGTAATTTGGATCAATCCAATAACAAAAATGTTGGATTCGCAGATCAACAAAGTCAGACACAAGCAAAATTTAGTACTGCTGAAAAGCCAATGTTATTTGACCCTGTTACAGGTGAATTTGTCAGTGTGGATGAGTTCAAAGGGGCTCGAGTTAATTTCAAAAAAACAAGAGAAAGAGGTTCAAGAAGAGGAAGAGGTAGCAGAAAAAATAAAAGCAAAAACAAAATATCTGGTTGAATTACCCATAATTAAAAAATCTTATAATCTAGTCAACCCATGTTATGCAAATTGGATCAACTATTGCGAGTTCAAGAATGGTGAGTGTTACAGGGCAGGATCACGTTTTTTTCATGAAGTTCAATTGATATAAGATTTTGACTTACTTGATTCTATCATCTTGATAGCAAGTACTAAAACTTGAAACATGTAATTTTAAATTCTATCATTACTAAGCTGCAGATTCAAAATTTCGTTGGAGGAACCAGACAAGCTGTGTAAAAATGTCTATAGTTCTAACTTGAAGTCTATATAATCTTATAGAAAATGCTATTTAATTTAGTTGGAGCTGAAATCATTTTCAACGGTCCAAATATTATTGGTTCACTAATTACATGTTAAGTAGAAGTTGATAAAGTGTTTTATTTTCATGTTTGTACCCATATCAACTTCATTTTATTATTTTTATTTTATCTCCCAATTTTAATCTTCACTAGTGCTAAAATAATCCTGGCTACTGAAAAGATCCAAGTTAATGTCAGGCTTGAACGGCCACTCCCAAAACCTTTCAGATATTTCAATAAAGTTTTCGTTAGTTAAATGACTTATTTTCTTCACCAACATATCTGCAGGTAGTTGAGAAGATAAATAATCCTCAGCTCCAGGACCCAAAGTATGCAAAACCGTTCTTAGTTCTGAGCCTGGCGAGTTAAAAAGCTTATGAATACATAGGTGCAGTTCATCAGGATGTTGAATAAAATACTTATTATGATTTGACTTGAATTCCAGCAAACAATATTCGTCAGCTGAAAATGGCTCTCTCAAAGGTACCACATAGTTGTCTTTTTTATAATTAGTAATCAGCCTTTTTGCTTTCTCGTTTGAAAGTTTATCAGAACATGCTATCAAACGAATGTCAGAATACAGACCGGCCATCAAAGAATTGGTCCTTCTATGCATTGTTCCGACGTCTGTCAAAAATTTCAGAACTTCAGTTGGTCTAGACCACGCTAGAAATCGAACGCCACTGTAACGAAACATACATGTAGCAACTTCGTTATAATATAAAGCTGTTCTTAAGCATCCTGCATTTGCCGTTGAAGAAAAATCAGCAATGAAAAGCAGTGATTCGTTGACTGGCATTTTACCAACACCATATTCATCTGTCTCGGTTTCTTGTTTGGTCAAAAAGCGTGGCTCCAACCACTTATTTTCTAGCGGTTTTGAAAGAACATTTGCTTTAATTGTATTGGCAATGGGAGGATCAGCTATATGCAAGTTAGTGAATTCATTACCGTCTGCAATTCTACTCCAAAATTTATATGCTATTTTGCCATCTGGAAAAAGCAAATGATGCTTCGGCTTAAGCTTCTCGTTTAGCAACTTAGATAGTGGTGATATTCTAACGTTATAGTCTATAACGTTAACCCTATTTGTGCCATAGATACCTAGATCTAAATTTTTCAGTATTTTATCATATGTCTCCGAATCGTATGTGAAACGAAGCGGTTTAAGCGGAGTTTTTCTAAGATTCAAAATAGCTTCATTTACCGATCCGCAAGAACTAAACAGTTTTTGCATTTCACACCGTTTCTTGAACTCTGCTAAGCTTTATTACCCTTTTAAACAATCTGCTCTTAGGTCTGATGAAAAATCGCAGTTTCCCTTTCTAGCACAAAACTAGATTACGTAATTCATCTTTCTGTAATTTCATCAGGACAGCTTTCCTTCAAATTTAAAGAGTTATAGCTTGAATACATCTTAATCTGTAAAATGAAGCTAAAATTGTCTCTTTCAAAAGAGAAGGAACAGGCAGAAAGTTCATCTATACCAAAAATTAAATTAAAGGCACCAACTGGACCAAAAATAACACTCCGAAAACCTAGTGTAGAACAACAGTTACCATCATCACCAGCTCACCATGCTACTCCATCAATTACGCTATCCAGTAGCAAATCAAAAACAGTACTTAGGGTCAAACCAAGTAGAGAACATGGTGATGGTTGGGATAGTGAAGATCCTGATCGTGAAGAGGACCCATTAATCGAGGATGGAATTATATTGAGGATGTTGCCAGATGATAATTTGCACGTATTGAGAGCAGCTGCAGATGGTGGTGATTTGAGTGGTATATCTATCTTTTGGAAAGATAAACGGAGAGCAATTGTGAAGATACATAAAGATTTGTATGCAGCTAAACTGATGGATTTACCAACAATTGTTGATGTTCACAAAACATTAGATAAAAAGAATATGTTCAAAACTATCGACGTTTGTCAAATCCTCCTTGTCACGAAGAGAATATATGACGAAAAAGAAATCCTTGATTTATATGTTGACAAAGAGTTTGGTGAAACATATCCAGACGGAATAACACCACCTATGGAAAACTCAAAATATCGTTTTAAGAAGAAGTATGAGCAAAGAGTTGTACAAAATATTGAAGATGAAGTTGAAAAGCTATTGAGACTCGATGCAGAGGCAGAAAGTTCAACCTACGAGTTTATCAATCCTGAGGAGGAAAGTATTACAATGGAGTCAATTATTGAATCAAAGCTTAAAAATAAAAGATCTAAGAAAGAAAAGAAGAAACGTAGAAAGGAAAGAGAAGCTGAAAACAAGTTATCTGCAGCTAATGAACTTGCAAACTCCATGAATATACCGGGACATAATGATGAAGGTATAGATAATCTTGACGAAGAGTTGGATAAATTGATGGGTGATGTTGATATGGAGTTTGATATCGATGATGAAGACGGCGAAGAGGGCGGTAAAACTTCACATAATGAAGAGGAAGACGAAGACGAAGAGTCTGAAGATGATGTTGATGCACCAGAAAATGCCGAAATTCCAATTCACTCTGAAGGCCCCGGAACTGAAGCATCAAGTGAAGATGAAGAAGACGAAGAAGATGATGACGATCTATTTAACGATGATAACAACGAAGGTGGAAGGGAAGAAGTCGATGAAACAAAGAGACATAATGCTATTTTAATGGATGAAATTAAAGAGTTAGAATCCATTATAGAACAAAAGAAAACCGACTTGGTTAAGATTGTCAATCCAATCATGAAAAACAGAATCAATGATGTTATTGGTAAATTAGTTCAAGAACTAGAAATGAAAAAGAATCAAATTGTTGAAGTCGAAGAGAATGATAACAACATGAAGGATAATCGAAATGAAGACTATAATGATGGCGACGATGAGGGCGACGACGATGAAGACGACGACGAAGACGACGACGAAGAAGAGGAATTGAACGGCAACGAAGAGCAAGCTGAAATGAAACAGAACACACATGCCATGAGTGATAGAATGGATGTGGATGAGGGAATTACCATTGATAATACACAAAATGACTTTGATAATGATCTGAAAATGAATATCGATGAAGAGATCAATAAGCTTGATGAAGATGAAGAGGATGGAGAGGATGACGATTTTGGTGATTTATTTTGAGGTGATCTGTTAATAAAATTTGAAAGCTCAGATCTGGCGAACAAGAAACAAAGGGTCCTGTTGTATAATAGTGTGTATTAAAGATTTTACTTTTTTTGAAAGAAATGAATATTAGTAGATATAAAAAAGTAAAAATATTAAACAATTGAATGTAGTCAATAACATGCGCTGGCTAGCTCAGACATTTCTATTTCTCTCCCAGCTTCTGATCAAAACAATGCCTACTATGTAGCCTTCAAAATCTAGATTCTCAGATTTTTCAAAAATTCTAGCTAATAAATCATCTGGGCATACCATGGCATTAGCTTTCAATGCTTTCGTAAATTCATCAAATTTCAACATGTGTGATCTTTTGGTGTCGTGATAAATGAATGAAACAAGACAGCCTTTTATGAACTTACTCAACTTAACAAAATTTCTAAAATTTATCTCATTCGGACTTCCAAAGGTATCACCTATTATTTCTACAGATCTTTCACTAAAAGGAAGTCTGCCTGCTGGTTCAAAGGGTTCACATAGTAAGTTACGCATTGATGAAAAATCTATTAAATCATTTTTAGCAAAAGAGTTGAAAATCTCGTAAAGTTGACTGTTGTGAACTGATATATCGTTGTCGCTAATCTTACTTAAGATCTTGATTAGATTGATTGGTTGAACTTTTCGAGATTCAACCAGCTCAATATTGGGAACCTTTGGTTCAATTCTTTGGCTAACGTTGAGATCTTCCTTGGACTTTTTATATGTATAACCAGATCCAGAACTTATTAAAGATGCGGAATCATAAATAGATGTGTTGTGATTAGTTGAATGATGTCTCCTAGGAGAATGCGAGCCAGTAGACCCTTGAGACCCTTCAAATTTTTTGGCCACTGTAGAGTTGACGAACTTATCGTAATCTGTATGCTGTGAAGTTCGTCTTTGGCCACCCGATGCATAGTTTAATGGCTTTGATAGTGGCTTAATTTGCTGCTGCTGCTGCTGCTGTTGCTGTTGCTGCTTGAGCGGCGACGGCCTTGTGTTGTTTATTTCACTGGTGAAGGAGTATCTAGGATCCATCACAGGAGAGTTAGGCGGTAAGATCGGAGCTATTTGAGGCGATGGCTGAACATAGTAGTAATTGTTGATAATAGTGGGGGGTTTAGAGCTATTGGTTGGAGAGGAGTGCTTTGATGGTATCCTCCGCCTAGAAGGGTCTGTTTGTGGCTTGTGCTTCGGGGGAGTATCTAATGGTTCCGGCTGAGATCTACGGGCACCAGTTGCCGGCTGAGGACTCAAAGTATTTGGATTGATGGCTGGGGCATAGTTGCTATCTGACAAGTTCAAGTCCAGTGTCTTATTTCGGTGGAACATAGAGCAATAGTTCAAGTTGTATACTAAAAACAGAAATGCTCTCTGCGCTTAAGTTTTTAACGGTTGACAGGTTACTCCTTTGAAATGAATGATTATATTACAAAAATAACCTAAAAGTGGTCAAACGCAAGGTGAAGCTACACATTATTTACAACATGGAACATTACACTTATCCTATCGTAGTAGTAATATTAATGTCGAAATTGCAAAGAGAGTTTTAGAATTAAAAACAAGAAATATACATTTAGTCTCTGGTTTCTCTTCTTCTGTAACCACCATCTCTTCTACCTTGTTGTGGTCTTCTAGATTGGACTTGTCTAGTTGGGATTGGGGTTTCCAATAAGGTCTTTGGAACAGAACCTTCTGGGACACCTAAGAATTCCTTCAAGTATTCAATACCTTCATCAGTTAAGGTATAGTAGAAGTGTTGCCAAGAGAATTGGGTCTTGACAAGACCTCTGGAAGTCAAAGATTGCATAGCCTTGATGACGTACAAGTTTCTTGTAGCGAGTTCATCGTGTTGGATTTCAAAATCCTTCTTAGCAACCAAAACACCTTCTGTTCAAAATTTTTTTTGTTAGTAACTCAATTCAGGAGAAGTATAGGGTTTGCAAATTATATGAAGTGAAAGACAATGATGGTCAAGTGTGAAATTATAGTTCTTATTCCTGTTTTAACCTCTGAGTTTTCGTTGGGAATGCATCAATCCCATGCAAATGATGAATTGCAACTGTTCGTTTAACTTAAACTTATTAATTCTTTTCCATCCCAATATCAATAATAAATGTCTAGTTTGTTGTTACATTTTTGCTTTTCATGACTATATTTGCAACTATTGATGAAAAACTCAAAAATTGTTTGTTTCTTCACTACATATATTTGCAATGTCCCCCTTTCTTGTGATAGCTTCGCTACATACCAGCGTAAAGAGCTTGGTAGATGAGAGATCTGTCGGCCTTTGGAATAATCATTATGTGTGTTCCTTGAAGCTTTGCTGAGGTCTATACTATAGTCAAGAATTTCATCTAAATTTCAAATTTTTTTTTTTCAAACGCGATCCACCAGATGTCGAAAAGTTTCGCAGTCACACGAGGGTTACAATACTAGCTTTAGTCACGTGCAAACCCTCATTATTGCTCAGTACTACCCCTTGCACCTATCTTTTTAATCATTAGCAACTGGTCAGTATATTGAAAACTATAAAACAACTAAAGATTACTGCAAAAAAAGTAATCAACTTTCCAATACTCTAACTTCCTCTTGAAGAGTAACGAGTCTGTTGTGTATTTGTTCGATATCTCTGTTGAACTTGTCTTGCTTGTCAAACAAATTCATCTTCCATTCTTTGAACTTTGAGTTCTGATGGTGAACAATACCAGCAAATTTCTTTTTAACTTGTCTCTCCAACTCTATGTAGGAAGGATTTAATTCCACCATCTCTCTTTCTGTGTCTTTCAATGATAATTTATTAAGCATCCCCAACACTTCAATGGAGCCTTTACGCTCGATAAGCTCATCTAAACTAGCTTGGTCAGTGGCCCTCTCCTGCTTAGATGATCTCCAGGAACCTCTACTGTTTGGAACAATAGCCTCTTTGTCAAAGTTTTCAGCCCCTAACTTTAAAATTTCTTCTTCAGAAAGTGCAACCTGAATAGCCTTTCCAAGCCTATATTTCATGAAATCCCTACGATACTTTTCGTAATAATTTTCAGTTGAAGATATCAAATCTCCCATATGAGCTTCAATGAGGAACTTCTTCAATTTGATAAAATCGCAGTGATTGGGATTTTCAACCTCTGCAATACCCCATTTGTACTTTCTGCCACGAACAAAATCCCCCTTGCCATTGGTATGCTTTTCGATAGAGCTAATAATTGAAAATGGCATCTCGCTAATAAGCTTCTTGGCCTTACTAGTACTTTCAATCAATTCACAAATAGGGATATTATTTTCCTCCATCTTGCTTTTAACCATCCGTTTGAATGTTTCAAGTTCTTCGTATGTGAATCCGTCTGCTTTACTAATAATGGGGATTAGATTGACTCTAGTTGCCAAGTTTTTCATAGCCTCAATATCCAAATCACTTAATCCAATGGCGGATGGAGTAATGAAATATAGACACGCATGAACTTTACTACAATTTATATTGCTTCGACTAGGCTGATTTTCCTGATAGACTGATTTTCTATACTGTTCATCAATGTACCTTGCTGCTGGATACCAACAGTATCTGTTGTCAATCTGATCTCCGAACCCTGGGCAGTCAACTATATTAAATTTTAAATGAAACTCGTCTTCAGTCAACTCCAGTTTATGCAAAGTGACATCTAAAGTTTTGGCTGTATTTTGTCTTGAATCAGAAGATAATTTAGGATTGTTTTCATATAATTCTGTTTCAATCAAGGAGTTGATAAATGAGGTTTTACCCACACCAGAACGACCAACACTCATTATAGTGAAATTAGACCCTGTCCTGAAAACTTGTAACCTTTTTTGCACAGGAAAGCAAACTAACCCAATATCGCCGTCTTTCATATTTTGGATTGCGGAATCATAAGTATAATAGTACGCACTGTCCTTTCCACTGACCTCTGAATTAGAATCCGTTTCCAGACCTAATGTTGATTCAGTGCCAATACACAGGGAGTTCAATGAAGCATCGTTAATGTCATCAACATCGGTAACGCAACAATCTGATGAAGTGTATACCTTTTTGTTTTTGTCACCAATTGTTTGGTCTAAATGATTTGTAATTTCTTGTAAAAGTACACTCTCAGAGTTTACAGCCATTGTTATCAACAAGACTTTAAGTACCAACTGTCAAACACAACAAAGTAAAAGGCAAAGGGATTAGAGTATCCAATTCATGAGCCGAGGGCAAATGCCTTATCAAAAAATGCTCATCCCCTACGTCTTGCAGACTCTGCGTTTCGAAACGACAAATAACAGTTCCACAAGACACCCACACTTGAGCTGAATGGCACCTGCAAGTTTCGTGGCATTATAGAAAAGTTGATAAACTGTACGGGAAACCAGACAGAAAAACTCACAGCTAGCGTAGTTACATACAAATCGACCATCTTCTTAACGTAATCTTCTTTGTTCCCCTTCTCGATTACGATAGTAGAGTAAGCAAAGAAAGAAGCCAATGAGATGGGAGAAAAACACAATTGGTCTACTAAATCCCTTTCTAAAACGGATACAATGGTTGGCATGTCGTTGAACATGGAATTCAAAAAAAGATACCAAAGAACCTGGATGAATGCCATGAAGAAACCCCAACCGACAAATCCAATAAATCTTCTATGGTTGAATTCAATGTTGATTTCATGGTTTTCATCACTATCGCCGAAATCGGGTAATTCAACCTCGTATGGTGTGGCGCCTATGCCCCCATCACCATAGTCAGCAAATGCAACGCCAATATCTTCATTGTCGGCTTCCGGTGAAGCGTCTCTGTATCTACCATTTTCCAAAGAGTTGATAGTAACCTGCACTCTGTTTGGATGGCGATTGATTCTTCTTATTACCGAACTTCTGCTTGCAAAGCTGTCCACCCATCCTGGGATACTTTGAGCGCATGTGTCCGCAATACCATAAAGAACTACATTTGTGGCAATGGTAGCAATAAGACTGGATTTCGTATACAATTTATGATATCTTGTACTTAGTTTCACTAACAAATATCCAAATATGGCTAGGATGACATAATTAATCAAAGGAACCTCAAGTATTCTGTAAGAAGTAATTTTATCTAATATCTTGTCCCATTTATCTTTTAGTTTTCTAAAAACAGTCAGCTTAAGTTCTACCTCTGATTCTGCACCATCAAGTGTTATGGGCATTCTTCAATGAGTTTCTATAAAGCGTTATCAAAGAAAGAGCAGGCTTGCTACTAATTGTTAGTAAAATCTTAGCGGAAATAATTGACTGGTATTATAAACGCTCATGATTCTTTCAAGCAAATACAAAGAACATAAATCCAACATATCCCCATAGAGTAAAGTGCAACATATAAAAAAAAGAGAATGCTTTTATGCCAGTAGCTTAACTGCTTCTATTAAAACTTTCAAAATCTATTAGGATTTTTTTGCTTTGAATAAAGGCATTAATGGATTATTGGTTGCCAACTTTATGCCATCTCTTATTAGAACCCTAACAGTCTCCAGCGTGGCAATGAGAATTACAATGTTTGCATCCCCTCTGTTTTCTTTTGATAATTGATAGACATTCGCAACATGACGATTCACTTTATTAGGTATTGAACTTGTTTCAATTATTTTGCTCTTTAGTATTGGACGGGATTTGCGTATCATTAAGGCAATAAATCTGAGCGTATAGGAGATTTCGTTAGACATTGGTTGAAAAGAATTGTAGCTTATCAACATGTTATTTCGATCTTGATCTTGAAAATTGCTATTGGCTACTTCCAATAAGGCAGAGTTTATTCGTTTCATTATAGTATCAAATTGAGATCTCACTAATGCTTTATTGTTCAAATTAATAAATTTGTCACGATATGCCCTAGTAGAATAAATAAAGGTTCGTGTTCGTTTTATTGCCATCATGTTATTAAGGTTGAAAAGACAACCTCCTAGGTTTTTGGATGTTTCAAAAACAGCTTCTATAGGATTATCGAAAATGATGTTTCTAATATCCCTCATTCTTATGGTTTTAATTGATGGAATGGCTTTATCCAATCTTTCCAACTTTTCATCAAGGTAAATATCAATTGTTGCTGTAAAATATTTGAAGTGCTCTGAATATGCAATAGTTACCAGTGATTTCTTGACGATACGAAGCTTAGGTACCCAGCCTATAATTTTGAGCCAAGAATGAGCAATTGGATATTGTTGAACATGATCATATGTTCTCGTATGAACAGGTTCTAAACCTGTTTCGAGTGCATGATTGTCAATAATGGCACTCTCGACGAAAACCTCACTTAGTTGTGGTACACTTTCGATTTTTTCTCCTACTTCATCATCAGTCTGTCTAGCACTAAAGCTGGTAATCATAGGGATATCAAAGGCTTCAAAAGTATTTTTGTTAGATCCATCATTGAAATTCTTTTCATTACTCATTCCATTACTAAATATTGAATTGAGAAACTTCAAAGACATTGTTATCTTTTTTAATGGAACAGTTTTTACAATATGTAACTAGTTATAAAGAAAAGCGTACTCTTTGTCGTTTAAAGACTAATTCTGGCGGTCTGAGCAAAGATGTAACAGTAAATCCGGATTCAAAAAAGCGAAGAAGGCACATAGGATTCTTTTATTTAGGGCAAGAGAACTTTCTTGAATTACATATTTCTTCACCATAAGCTAGTACATATATTTTCAGGATTAAAAACAATCTCTGCTTTGCTCCCACTCAGAGTTGCTAAGCATCTGTTTGAAGTATAACGGTCTTTTCTTTACATATTGAGAAGAAAAATCCTTAATTAGGAAATACGTAAACAAACGAAGTTTTTTGTGACAAGAATTGATTTTGATATTGATCTCATAACATTAGGAACAGTTTCTTTTCAATATTGGAAACCAACATGAGTGAACAGGCTAGTATCAGGTCTCCTGTGAAAAGACAACGCTCAAATTCACATCAAAGGAATAGACACAATATCAAAAGAACACATACGACGCCTACCATAAGCAAAAATGGCAAAAGCTTATTTGACCAGTTTGATGATGATAGCGACATATTTCGGTTTGATCGAGAAGTTCCAGATCTGGGACAAAGAGGAGATCGTTCATTCTTGTCGTTGGAACCTACCAAAAGAGACGCAATAGATTTAAATTCTTTCTTGCATCAAGTTTCGTCAAAGATCAAAATTGATCTCAGGCGGCAACCTGACTTGAGTTATGTTTCAAGGGGAAGTAGAAGAAGACTACTTAACATAAACAAAGTGGAAAAACTAGACCTCATACAAGACAGAGACACCATCACAAACGAGAAGTTATTAGATGAGTGGGAGCTTGATTGTGTAGTTAGAGCAAGTGAATACGACTCAGACGCAGAGCTGAAGGATGTAATCAATGATGAAGAAGAAGGGAAAGAAACGTTTGGTATCAACTTTTCACAACTGGCAGAATCACAAGAAAAAAAAGGAGCACACAATCTTTTCAATACTGATAACAATGAACATTATGAAACATTCACGACAACCCAGCTGAGAGTCCCAACGACCAGTTTTACATTTGATCCGACTTTGTCACTCACTAATAAGAACGAAACAATATCAATCTTTAATGATACCACAGATGTTTTTTCCAAAAATAGGGAGCCGACAATAAAGTTAGCTTCTCGAGAGTCACTATTGACCACACCAACAAAAACGGTCTCTCAGGAATTTTGTTCACCTCATCATCATATTTTAAGGTCACCCATCAAATCTAACTTCAAACCGATATCGAAAACATTATTGAACCTTATTGTGGAATCGAGTGATGGTAATGTTGACGATGCAGTGAGATTTGCTACCGAAATCAATGCCCAAAATTGTCTGGGCATTCCTTTGCCAGAAAAAACAACGGAACTAGTGAATATACCAACGAATGGGCCACCAGATCAGTCAGGAAATAGGAAAAGTGCTATTATTAGAGGGGTCAGAGCTAAAGCAGGAAAAAAGAAAAGGCTCCACAACCATGCTAACATTTTTGATAAAGAAAACCTAAATTTGAAGAAATTTAATCACCATTTATCACAAAGGAGAATGATGAGAGATACAACGAATACAAATTCCGATCAAGATGCAGGATTTTATACCGTAGGGGAAAGAGACGAGAAGATATTACAAAAGAAAACAAGACAGTCAAATAATAATAGTAGTAATAGCAACATGAGTAGTAAAAGTGTTTCTTGGGCAGAGGTTTTGGAATGGTGAAATATTACTGAGGTCTTATTTTTCTATATATGTGTAATAAAGGATAGAAGTAAACTATACCTAGTGTTATAAATATTGTTCACTATAATTTTTTTTAAAAGAATAAAAAGAGCATGATTCTTATTTTTGAAGTGTAGGTAGTAAATAGGTTGTATCTGAAAAAAGGAAGAACCAATTTGCATCATAGGGAGCATGGTTAATTAACGCAATCAGAAGTGGTACAGTTTGCACTAGCATCCACAAGACAGTTTGTATCTTTGTTAGCATCTCTAGCTCCATTGGAGAAAATGTCACTTGAGGAAGCAGTAGTAAGTGTGGTTGAGCCGACGGTGTGTCCTTGGTTTGATGAGTGAAGAGCAGCTTGGGATTCTTGGTGTTCCAGTTGCAGGTTTTGGGATGAAGAAAAGCCATGTGGCAGCATATGCAATTTCTGATAATAGCCTGCAAACTCGGGCTGAATTGTAGCAGAATGCACACCATTCTTGTGTAGGCACTGTTTAATCTTGGAAGCGACGTCAAGAAATTTCTCAGGAGGTGAATCTAACTCGACATGTAAAGATGCAATCAGCAACTTTTCAGTCAAGTTCCAGATGTGAAAGTCGTGAGCTGAGGTTACACCAGGAATTCTCAAAACTTCACTAATCACTTGAGAAGTATCAATTGTGGAAGGAGTTCCTTGAAGTAAAATTCTTGATGAAGATTTGCATAAAGGCAACGCTGATGAGAAGATGATACAAGTAATGACTAGGGAAATGAATGGATCAGAATAAAATCTCCAGGTGTAATCAGTTTTCCAAATAAATAAGGCAGTTAAGATAACTCCGATATTGCCCAGAGCATCACCCAACACATGTAAATAAACACCACGCATGTTCATCGATGCTTGGTTGTTGGCATCATGGCCCTTGCCATTGTGACCAGCGTCCATTTGTTGAACTACATAGGATGGGAACACTTGTTCAATGCCCGATTCTTCACTCATTGGGTCATTCTCTAACAACGGAGACGCTTCAGTTTGCTGTATAGCATTACTGTCCGATTGTTCGTAACCATGAGAGTGGGCGTGTTTATGATTTGATTCGATTTGTGATTCCTCGTCGGCCTGAGAGCTAAAATGGGAATGAGAGTGTCCACCTCCGCTGCTGCCACCGTGAGAATGGCCATGTTCGTTGAAGAGGAATAAACCAACAAGGTTTGACACCAACCCCAAAGTACCAACAATCAATATCAATTGAGGATTGGAGATATTAGGTGGGGCAATAAGTCTCTGTATAGCTTCAACGAAAATAGTAAAACATAAAGCTAAAAGAAACACTGCATTAATAAGGGCACCAAGAATTTCAGCACGCAACCAACCGTAGGTATAGTTGGCATCTGCAGTCTTCGTTTTAGCAACGTTAACAGCCCAAAGCGCCACCACTAGCGAGATAATGTCGTTAAGCATGTGGAATGAATCTGCAATAAGAGCAAGAGAGTTGACTGCATAACCTATGATGATCTCCACGAGGAAGAAAACGGTGTCAATAACAAGCAAGGTAATAATCTTAGTTTCCTTAGAGAGTTTTAGCATGTTAACTAAACGCAATGAAAGGTGACAATAGCTTTGCTAGGATCAATACTAAGGAGGAACGAGTACAGATATGAAGGCCAAGAGAGCATAAAAATTTTTTTTCAGTTTTCTTTGAAATGATTACTTGTTTGTATGCAAACTTTATGTTCATCCTTTTTTGGGAAATATGGATTTAGTGGCCATCACATTATTTTTCTGAAAAATATGGTTTAGGTTTGGTAAAAGGGTTACCTTACTTTAAGAATCATATGGGTGATTCAAAATAAGAGAGGCTAAGAGATCAGGTGTAGCTGTAGCACTTGTAGGTACTAAACTTTTTAAGTTTATAAAGGTTTAACACAAATTAAATGAAACGAAAAGGAAGTTTATAAAGTCATTGTAAAGAAAAGGAAAGCCAAGAAAACGAATGTATTGTTATTGTAAATTGTGGTATTTTGGTCTCAGATATCAAAGATTTCAATCGATACACCGGCATTGTTTGTGGCAGTGACAACACACCAGGCTGCTCCGTCACTCAGAGCTTGCGGACTGTCAGTGTTCACTTGGTTCAAACCGATTGTGTTAGGGTTAATCTCGCAAGTGCCGCCCACGCAATTGGACTCGTCGTCACACTTGAGTCTGATTCCAAAGGCAGGCTTGGTGCTTTTGAACGGAGATGTGTCTTCAAAGTAGACTGGATTCCAGCCGATTTTAGCGTACGTGTTACCGCTGTCGTCCATGTTAAACCCTGCGACATAAGGTGACCAGTTACCGTATGGGTTTTCTGTGGATCCCCACCTGCAGCCTTCTTCCACTGTTACACCTGGCGCATTGACGTAGAAATGGGAGGCTGTTTGCGCCCAGTACTCCGTACCAGGGACCGCCAAATCGTTGCTGGAGCCTGCCTGGATCTCTGTTGGAATCAACATGGCTTCGTTACCTGGCAGCACCGTTTGACAGATCGCAACGTTACCGCTCGCGCTGTTAACGGCCTTGGCGGTGCCTTTTCCCTTGTAACAGTAATCGGAGCCTGAAATCTTCTTTTGGATCTCTCCGTTTTCATCACACCACACTCCACCGTATTGCGAGCCTGGGTACGAGTACGTGGTGACACTTGGATCCCATTGCGCCATAAGAAATCCCGGCTCACATGCATACTGACACCACTGGCCAGCATAGCACGGACCGTCCTGAGCCCAACCCTCGGAGCCAGCTACCTTGGTATTGAACACCTGCACGAGACCGTCACCGGTGGGGAACGCACATTTGCCTGCACCCCTTTTCTCAACAGCCGCGTCGTGTACATGATGCTTGTGTTGGACTGTTGCCTTGGTTTCCATGAAGTTTACTGGCACTGCGTTGGCTAGCAAAGTGAAAATTAACGAAAGCGTAACTTGTCTAAGCATAGTTTGTAATTAAGGAAAGTGAATGTTTGGAAAAAGGAGATACGGCAAAGAAAACTCGCCAACCCGTCGCAGAGCATTCTCGTTTTATACTCTCCAACGGCCATGCCTTTTTCAATCGAAATCAAGATCTGAAGAGATTCAGATCTGACTAAAAACCGTTTTCTCTTCTACTGCCGCTTTGGAACAATTAATTTCCCATTACATCACAACATTCCCTATTTGGGAAATTTCAAGATTGCGCTCCGCTTCAAATTCCCAAAATGGCAATTATGTAGATAAGAGCTCAACGGTTGCCTGTTTGGGCCGCCGTCGATTCGCGGCGTCGGAGTTGGCGACGCGTCGGCGCGCGATGAGGCATGATATGCCTATATGGTTTGAAAGAGCTATTGTTGAATTCATGGAAAAGGTTGGTGGAAGATCTATAGTCTTTTTTGTATGCAGTTTTGTACTAGAAAGGTGGTTTTTCTTTTTTGTTCTTTTCATAATCTTTTTTCTTTTGCCCCTGGAGTAGTGGAGCAAACAAAACTTGGGTGATACACGAGGTGCGGGCCATACAGTTCTGATCACGGTTCAACGTGGCGCTCCTTTCTATTGCACCCTTTAGTGCAATTTCGTTAGTGCGATCTATGTTCTTCCTAGTCTTTAACCGTGTAAAGGAGTTCCACTCCCAAAAGTCACAGCTTCCGCCAGGTTCGAAAAAGGCATTATTCTAACCCTCAACTTTAAGAGTCTATCATTGAACTCTTCTGCCTTGCAAGACCCGCTGTCTTTTACGCCTTGGCATGCTATGTTTCATGTCAAAATTCACGTTTTCAGTAATTTCATAAAATCATGTACATTTTCAGTGAAATTTTAGGTACTTCCAAATACATAGGCAAACGGGCCGCCTAAGTGTGACCGCCAGCTATCCGGACCTCACTGTATAGCTGTTATCGCACTACAAACGCATCTGTTGTACCAACAATTTATCCTCACCCTGGCAAAAAAAATCCGCTTCCTCTTTGCCTTCTTCTTCTTCCATCGATCCAGCATTTTCTCCCTTGTTTTCTGTCACTAGACCAGTGTCACATCCTAGGTAAGTACTCTACTATTTTTTGAGGGCGATTAGCTTTAATGATATTATTTAAACGGGGCACAAAACATCTTTTGAGTTAGAAATCATTTATCTTTCTTTGATTGACTTATAGCAACTCCAATCTCTGCTCAACAGACACCAGAGACGTTCTGCGCCCAAAAATTTAGTTATCCTTATTAAGGGTCATTCAAAGATTCAACCGCACGCACTTTAAGCACCTTATTGTGTGTGAGGAGCCAATTAACGTGATTTTTACAGTGGCAAATGGAATACCTTTTCCCTCAAAAGCTATTGTGTGAGCCTCTCGTATTTTTTTTAACACTAATCTATTTATAGGTTAGAATTTCAACAACTACAGTTTAGCTTATCCCCTTCCCTCAAAATAAAGATTTCCCTTATTGACCCATTACTAACGTCTACATATATCTGGCCAACAATTGGAAACTTTACAGGCCTTTGCACCAACGGTTAAAATTTCACCTGCTCTTTCGCTGACAGGTCAAAATTTTTTCCTCTCTTCCACTCAAATATTGGGAATCCCTTTCTTTCCATAAGTTCAGCAGTTGGGTGGTCTCAGGCCTTTTCAAGTTCCCCGTTGTTTTCTTGCCATTGTATTACTACTATAGAATTTTCTGTACATTAGTTGGATTGATTACCAAACAGATCTTCATTTCACCCCTTTTATCAACTTTCATTCATTAGAAAGGGAACTGATCATCTAAAGATTCCTTCATCCAGACAACTCTAAATAAAGATTATTACTGATCTTATATCATCATAGAAAGCTATTGGATTCGTTGATTTTCTTATCACATTTTACATACATCTTGTTATTATATCTTTGACAGATACCAGAAAAATATTAAATCAACTTTAATAATAAAAAGAGAAAAAAAAAAATTAAGCTAAACTCATAATTTCACATCAATCTTGTTACTATTAGTTCTCGTGTCATTGTATCAACTGTACATTAAAATTTATTGCCATTATTTTTATTTTTCAAAATTTATATTTGAGAGAGAAAATAACTAAAAGATATACCAAATTATTTCATTTTTCTGTTATTTTACCTAAAACCATAGTTCCATTCAATTACTGACTTTATTTGTTTGCATTATGTCAGATCAAGCAACTTTATCATCTTTCGATGAGTCATTTTCTGTTATGAATGCAACTACAACAACCACTCCTCCAATTGGTGGATCAAATGATTCTAAGAATCAATCTTATAACACCAAAGATTTAAATGATCTATCAGGTGTTTTAGGCTCTTTGAATTTGGATAACAATACCTTATTTTCTAGTAAGGTACCATCAACTCCTCCAAATCAATGGGGATCCACTACTACGGGCACCAATTGGAATTTTAACAATATAATTGCTAATACTCATACCACATCCGATTCCGTTTCTTCAACTAACTCTCATGAAAGAAATTATCCTGTCAACACTATTGGCAATGGATTTACACCTACGTCAACTCAAAGCACTCCATTTGTTAATTCAAATATGTTCGAGTCATTTGCTGCAACTCCAAATTCAAATCCAAATGAGATTTTGAATAGATCACCGCCATCACATCTTTTCAATGATATTTTAGCGGTACCATCTAATTCATTTTTACCATCGTCATTTAATGGATTAAATAACGGAACAGCCGCAGCAACTCCAGGTCCTAATAACTTCAACCTGAATATTAACTCAAGTAGGTACTTGATCAATTCACAGAATGGCTTACCACAACCTCCATCTTTCCCTCCTGTTCCTCAAATATCTTCTACCCCACCTCCGGCATTGCAATCACAGCAAATTCAACCTTCACAGCAACAAACTGCTTTGCAAATACCTCAACAACAAGGCCAACAACATCAATCATTTAATGAAAAGAGAACTGCTAGAAGTTCTACTTCTAATGTTCACCGGAAGCATTCCAACAATAACAATAGGAGAGGAGAAGATGCATCAAAATTCATGAATGCCAATCTAAACGATTTTATTAATGAAATCTACTATCTTTGTAAGGATCAGCATGGTTGTAGATTTTTGCAAAGACAACTTGAATTATATGGTAGTGAAGCAGCAACATCAATTTTCAATGAGATTCAGTTGAATGTTATTGAGCTAATGATTGACCCATTTGGCAATTATCTAATTCAAAAGCTGCTACAAAGAGTTAATGAATCACAAAGATTAATTTTAGTCCAAAATGCTTCCCCACAATTTGTCAGGATTGCGCTTGATCCACATGGTACTAGAGCACTTCAAAAATTGATTGAGTGCATTTCAACCAACCAAGAATACGAAATTGTTATCGAATCATTGAAATCGTATATTGTTTTACTATCAAGAGACTTGAATGGTAACCATGTTATTCAAAAATGCTTACAAAAGTTACCAAGCGAGTATTGTAATTTTATATTTGATGCTGCATGTTTGAATTGTATCAAAATAGCTAAACATAGACATGGATGTTGTGTGTTGCAAAGATGTTTTGATAACGGGGATAGTGATCAATGTGAAAGATTGGCTCTTGAAGTTGGTTACAATTGTACTGAGTTGAGTGTTGATCCTTATGGTAACTATGTTGTTCAATATGTTTTAAACATGGAAGAACTAAGATTAAGAAACCAATTAAAGGAATCCAAGATTTCTAAAGCGATTGAGTTAATTTTAGAATCCTTGAAAGTTAATTTGCTTAAACTATCAACCCATAAATTTGGATCCAATGTCATTGAAAAGTCACTCAGAATTCCAACCTTGTCACCAATTCTAACTAACGAATTGATTAAAACCAATTTAAAGCTATTAATTAATGATGCCTACGGTAACTACGTTTTACAAACTGGCTTAGACGTTGCTAATGATGATACATTCAATAAATTGAGTGAAGTTTTGAAACCATTTTTGAATGATGTTAGAAATACACCACATGGGAGAAGAATCGTTTCTAAACTAATCAGCAGAGGTGGTGTCAATTTTGAGCTGTCTACTCATTTTAAGAAGGTATAAAGATATAGCATACTGTACATTGATATCACTATCTCTATCTTATTTTATCTAAATTTGTATATTTGAAAAAAAATGTTATTTTAAGACCAGTTAGAAATAATTGCTGAGCACAAGTTTACGTCATCTTAAAAAAAATTGAGACCGAAGTCAAAAAGCTGAAAAAAATATATAAAGGTAGTCCAATATCTTGTTTACTATATACCCGTTAACAGATAGTGTGAATTGCACATTATAGAATCAAGAAAGGAAAATGGATCAGCAAACAGTTGGTATTTTAGGTGGAGGTCAACTTGGACGTATGATTGTGGAAGCTGCGTCACGTTTGAACATCAAGACTTTGATTCTTGAAGAAGGAGAACAAGGACCAGCAAAACAAATTAACTCTAGTGAAGAGCATGTGAATGGTTCCTTCAAAAACATCGAAGATATCAAAAAGTTAGCTGCCAAGTGTGATGTTTTAACTATCGAAATTGAACATGTTGACACTGAAGGTTTGAAAGCTATTAGAAAAGAATTTGGTATCAAGATCTACCCTACGCCTGAAACCATTGAGATAATCAAAGACAAATATAGACAAAAGGAACACTTAATTGAAAATGGAGTTGCTGTTGCTCAAAGTGTTAGTGTCGAATCCAGTGAGGGAGCTCTTTTGAAGGTTGGTGAACAATTTGGTTACCCTTACATGTTGAAAGCTAAAACAATGGCATACGATGGTAGAGGAAATTTTGTCGTTAAAAGTAAGGACAGTGTTAAGGAAGCTTTGGAAGTTTTGAAGGATAGACCATTGTACGCAGAAAAATGGGCACCTTTTGTAAAAGAGTTAGCGGTTATGGTTGTTAGAAATACCAACGATGAAATATTTTCATACCCAACCGTTGAAACTATCCACAAAGACAATATTTGCCACACAGTTTATGCACCAGCCAGAGTTAATGACACGGTCCAAAAGAAGGCACAACTGTTGGCGGAAAGAGCAGTTGGCGCATTTGACGGTGCTGGTATCTTTGGTGTTGAAATGTTTTTATTAGAAGACGGTGAATTATTGATCAATGAAATTGCTCCAAGACCACACAATTCTGGCCATTATACTATTGATGCATGTCAAACATCACAATTCGAAGCACACATCAGATCCATTTTGAATTTACCAATGCCAAAGAATTTCACTGCTTTCAAAACTTATGATACCAATGCAATCATGTTGAACGTTCTTGGATTTGATGAATTTAATGCCGAGCTTGAGCTTTGTAAGCGTGCGCTAGAAACGCCTCATGCCAGTGTTTACTTATACGGTAAAGAAAGTAGACCAAAGAGAAAGATGGGACACATCAACATTGTTTCCAACTCCATGTCTGATTGTCAGCAGAGATTACAATTCATCGAAACCGGCTCTTCCATTAGCGAACCAGCAGAAGCTGCTAAAGCTAAGCCAGTTGTTGGTGTCATCATGGGATCTGACTCTGATTTGCCAGTCATGTCAAAGGCTTGTGAGTTCTTGGAACAATTCAATGTTCCATACGAGGTAACCATTGTGTCAGCACACAGAACACCACAGAGGATGGTCAAGTACGCCAACGAAGCTAGATCAAGAGGTATCAAAACCATCATCGCAGGTGCCGGTGGTGCAGCACACTTGCCAGGTATGGTTGCAGCAATGACCTCTCTACCAGTCATTGGTGTTCCAGTAAAGGGTTCCACATTGGACGGTGTTGACTCTCTCCACTCAATTGTGCAAATGCCAAGGGGTATACCCGTTGCAACTGTTGCAATCAACAACGCTACAAATGCAGGTCTGCTAGCCGTCAGAATTTTAGGAGTTGGTAATCCAGAATACTCTGTTGCAATGGAAAAATACATGTCTAACATGGAAGATGAGGTTTTAACAAAAGCTGAAAGACTAGAGAAGATTGGCTACGAGGAGTATTTGAAATAAGTAGATTTGGATGTATAACAGTAACTAACTATGTACCAAAATGTAATGCGCCACGTACTTGAGCAATTCATGCGCCACAAGATGGCGCCATAATCTGTCAATTTTAACGCCACGAAAGTTTTCTTTTCAATAGTGGAATCAGTGGGGGTGCGGGTTGCAATAGTAACAATAAAGGAATAATTGAGGTATAAACTCCGGTTTCATTGTTGCGGGATGAAAACCGAGGAATGCCTTTGGCGTATCACTTTAGGTCTAGAGACTAGAGTAAGAGGTTACAGATGCAAAATACAACAAGATAACATTTTTCATTTCATGTTATTTCTTTAAAACGTATATATTATATTAAAATTGAGGAAAATAAATAGATATTTCATTAAAATCGATTATTTGTCAGTGTCCAAGACGTATCTACCAAGGATCTTACCTTGTTCCATTAATTCGAAGACCTTTGGCAATTCACTCAAACCGACAACTTGGAAAGGAGAGTAGACAAGACCTCTGGAGTAGAAGTCAAGAGCTTCAGCGGTATCTTGTCTGTTACCGACGTAGGAACCCTTGATTTCAATAGACTTGACAACAGCTTCGAAAACTGGGGTCTTAACTTGAGCACCGGCTGGCAAACCAACAAGGACAACCTTACCAAGAGGTCTGACGTATTCACAGGATTGGGAGATGGCTCTTTCGGAGACGGAGACGTTAATGGCACCGTGGGAACCACCGTCGGTAGCAGCAATAATGTCCTTGACAACGTCCTTGGACTTGGTGAAGTCAATGAAGATTTCAGCACCCAACTTCTTACAGAGGGCTTCCTTTTCTTCACCACCGTCAATGGCAACGACTCTCAAACCCATAGCCTTGGCGTATTGGATAGCAAGGGAACCCAATCCACCACCAGCACCGGAGATGGTGACGAATTGACCTGGAGCAAGGTCGGCGGTCTTCAAGGCCTTGTAGACGGTGACACCGGCACAAAGAATTGGAGCAACACCAGCCAAGTCGGTACCCTTAGCAATCTTAGCAGCTTGGACAGCGTCAGCAGTGGCGTATTGTTGGAAGGAACCGTCGTGGGTGTAACCGGACAAGTCAGCCTTGGCACAGTTTGGTTCAGCACCTTGTCTACAGAATTCACAACCCAAACAGGAACCGTTCAACCACTTGATACCAGCCAAGTCACCGATTTCAAAGTTGTTGACAAGGGAACCCTTGGCAACAACAACACCGGCACCTTCGTGACCACCGATCAATGGCAACTTGGTAGCCAATGGCCAGTCACCCTTCCAGGCGTGCAAGTCAGTGTGGCAGACACCGGAGTACTTGACGTGGATCAAGATCTCGTTTGGTGCTGGGGTTGGCACTGGGATTTGCTTGTATTCAATTGGACCGCCGTTGGTTTCAAAGACGCAACCGTATTGAGTAGTTGGGATAGACATTATTTATTAAACTGTATTTGGATGATTTACGATTCACCTCTGCTCTACAATTAGCGGACACTTCAACCTATATTTATATCCAAATTTCCCATGTGTAAATAGGATTAGATTTCTCCGGGCATCATGGCATTATTCCCACAAAGCTTCCCACTCGCAATCTGCGCAACAATAAGCCTATGCTGATAGGGGGTGGGTGGCGTGTGTGTGCGAACCGGCTGGAGCATCTGCCGGGGTGGCGGGCCCCACTACTCCGCACTGAGAAATGAACTGAGCGCTGCGGACCGCGTGTTCACCAACGGGTGCGACATAGCGCCCCTAAGAAATTTTTCCAAGGCGCGACTCCTCTCGTTGACGTCGCAGGAACCAAGGAAGGCCTTTGGCGGAAACGGTGGCAGCTGCGCCTGGGGGGTCTCCAGCATCAAATTTTCTTTCAACCTGAGGAACTCGGAGTAGCGTTTCCAGATTCTGGTGTGAGGATTCAACTGCGGCAAGTTGGTGTCCACGCTCACGAGATACTCGACATGGTCGCCCCTCTTGGTTGGCGACGTGACGCTCACCTCGAGCAGCGTCTCTGGTTCATAATACTCCGCATGGTGGTTTTTTCCGTTGATCCAATTATTACCGATAGCAGCGCCTGGACCTTTGTTTACTCCATCACCTTCGTCTTTGTCGTGGCTGCTGCTGTTATTGTTGCCTGCCCGCACAAATGGCTTCATCGTGCTAGCTGTGTTGCGTGTGGGTGCGATGAAGAGAAGGACGTCGCAAGAGGGCGCGAAGTTTTTCAGACCTGTGCAGTGAGGGGGGTGGTTGGGGGGTAGGGGCCAGCCGGAACACTGGATCTCGCGAAACGCCTGTGCTGTGCTCGTAGACGCAGCTGTAGACCTAGGCGGTGTAGTTGTTGCAGAACACACCTGGGCTAGATTGTAGATAAGATGCTGAGGGGGGCGGACTTTGGAATTTTTTCCCCAGCGCAAAGTGCGCGTGTCGCTGGTGGATGTGGCAGCGCACGCGGCAGGTGGGTGTCTTGGTTACGCGTGGTGCTGGGTGCGAGGGCTGCACAGCGTGTGCCGTCTGACTGTAGTGTGAATGGAGCAGTGGCGGCGCCGGATCCTTTGAATTGCAAAAAATGCAGGGTCTGCGTCTGCTATGGATGGCAGCAAGCTCACTATTGTCTCAGAAAAAATTGAGACCCTTCAAGAACGATGTTCGTCCAAACCTACAGCGTCCCAGCACTCTGCGTTTGCACATACAAACCCTTCGCATTTTATATCTGCCAACCACTCCAGTAGTCTTTGCAGCCTCGTTTGCACACGCTTGTGTATTATCTACTGTAGTGGTAGTCCCTGCTCATCTCCATATTTTTTCACGACACGATCCATCCCACGAAGGCTCTATCCTGTTTCTGTCACGATGCGAGATAACCAATGCACAGCACAGCGCAATTGCGTGCCAGCGGAGGCGTGCCATCGCCCAGAGACACACTGGCGTACTGTATCTCCATCCAGCGCCCATGCTCCGCTCTCCTAGTCCAGCCAAACCTCCCGTTGTAGCTTTCCAGAGCTTTCCCACCCTACAAAAATTCAGCTTCTATATTTTTTTCTATCAGTACAACCTCTGAACTCTTTCTGACAAGTGTCATGGAAAACCAGGAAATAGAAGAAACAGACGACCTCGTGGCGGACTCACCCTTTGCCAACGTCGCACAGGGACTCGAGGGACCTCACAGAGAGTGGATGCTTGCGTACTGGCAGCAACTCATCGACTCAATAGAATCCGATAACTACGACTTCAAATCGCATGCCTTGCCGCTTGCCAGAATCAAGAGGGTGATGAAATGCGACGAGGACGTCAAGATGATCTCGGCGGAGGCTCCGATCCTTTTTGCAAAGGCGTGCGACATATTCATAACAGAGATAACAATGCGTGCATGGGCAAATGCTGAAGAAAATAAACGTAGAACACTCCAGAAATCTGATATCCAGGCCGCCATCCAGACTTCTGACATATTCGATTTCCTCATTGATATCATACCAAGAGATTCTTAATAGAAACGTAGAAAAGAAAAGATAAGAAAAGAAAAAGGTTTTGTGTTTTACTATATATTATAATTAATAAACTTCGCCATTATTGGGCTTTTGTTTAGCTTAATTAGGATGTGGATTTGATTAGCTCTGTTAATAATATGATCTAGTAATTGGTGTGGTCTACTGGTCAACACAAGCCTGTTTAATGTGCAAGGTTCAGCGAAACAAAATATTGCTCCGTTTCTTTCATTAATTATTCATTTATTACATATAACAAAAACCTCTTATACTAGTTTAACTCATATTCGTCGCCATACTCCTCCTCGGAAAAGTATTCCACGTTTGTTATGAGGTCTTTCAATCCACAAACCTCTTCTAACTGCCCTTTATTCATTAGTAACGACTTGACTCCCTCCCACTCTTTAACCACTTCGACGACATTTAGATTGCAACCCACACAGTGCTCAAACCTTTCTATCATGAATTTATTGAACCTCCATTGATTCAAGTATCCTCTTATTTGTTGTGGGAGCTCCTCACTATGCTGGCTTTTTATTCCCTCTTTGCTTTGGAGTATATCAATCATTAGTTCAACAGCAATACCACTAGCAATTGGCGCTAATCCAGGCCGCGTCACTGTACACATTTGATCGAGCGTTTTGTCAATGCTCGAGTCACCAGGTGCATTGACATTTGAACAATAGTAGCATCCTAACTTGTTGTCGATAACTCCGTGCCTCATCACAACAAATGAATCATATCCCAAAGCCGCATTGATAACAATCTTGTTCATTCCAAACCCCAACGCTGTTGGCAACCACCGTGCTTCACTCGAATCCATTAGTAAAAATATAACATCGTGCTCATCAATCAAGTTTAAAAGTGTTTCGTAATTTTCCTTAGTTTTATCTGTGATTGGATGCCCAATCATGGGGACTTCTAGCACTTTGCCTTTGATATTACCATTTGGATAAACTTTGGTCAAATTTTTGGCACTAATTATTGATTTAAACCCCCCACCATCCTCAACACAATCATTGAACTCATATAGTGTTTGTCTAACAGGATTGCTAAAACTAATTCGCCCATTATCAACGAAAGTGATGTCATCAACACCCCAAGCAAGCAATAGCCTCCCAACATATGTACCCAATGTACCTGCTCCTAGTAGTAGGCATTTTTGACTTTTGATTATATCCAAATTTAGCTCTGGCGACAACCTCCATTTCATCAACTTTAAATTTAAATCTCTGGCTTGTTTACTTAATTCCATTGGATCCATCAACGAACTCAAATCAATCACCTTTGGTCCTAGTTTATCATTGATCGTTCGCTCCCATCCCGTTAATAAATGTTCATCGGCCTCCTGTATAACAATTTCATATTTCTTGGCCAATTTTTCATTATTCCTTTTAACAACCAACTCGAAGCTTTTTTTATCATATTTTTTAGACATCACCATGACTAAATTATTCAAACTGGAGTCAAATGCATTGCTTTTATTGAACTCAAACATTATTACTTCTTTATCTGTAATGGCATATTGTTTCCCGTTGTATTCCACATCCAATTCCACATCACAAAGTTCGTTCATTTCATATTGCGGATTAAATGTAGGATAGCAATTCCAATAATAGTATTTGTACTTCTTTAAATCCGCAAACATAAGTATCCCTATAAACCTCAAATTATCAATATCTACTTGTTTGCTCCACTTATGAAGTAGCTCCCTTTTTGGTAATCTTCTGAATTCCTCTAATGTGTTAACATTAATTACTTCTCCATTGATTTTAGTCTTGCTTTCACCCATGGTATTGAACGAGTCATCGTTCACTGATATTGATACTGGCTGGTTTGGCCTGACACTGACATCTGCCAAAATCGGTATACCTTGGTCATTTAGTTTCAGTTTGTCAAGTTTTAGCTTTGTTAACTCATTAAAAAATGAAGTATCCATAAAAGTATTACATTTGACGGTATTTACACCCATTGCTTCTTCAATTTTAAATTGCTTTAGTAAAGAAGATAAGATAAATTAGGGTTGATCTGAGAATTTTATGTTGAGACGAAAAAAAAGAAGAATCTATTGTTGTTGATCCGATATGTCAACTTCTCTTGTTAACCCACTGCGCCATGATTGAAGTAACACCCACAGAAAATGATATAGTAACCTTGAAGAATGCCACCAAGTCCATGGGGGACATAGTGTTAACAATTTTGAATGGCTCCCATAATTTTGTTTCAACTTTAGATCATTTGCCGTGTGATATCGTTAGATCGCTGTGGTTGATTCAAAGCTTACAACTTAGAATATTTAAATACAAATCTAAACTACTTGTTGAGTTTAAAAGCAACAATTTGGACCAAATAAAGTATTTTAGGGGACTAATTGAAAGGAACTTAAACGAAATTAAAATTGAATGTCAGTATTTAGTTGATTTACTTAAAAGTCATTTGTCTGTTCTTCATGATGATCAAGTAGTGAGTGAGCTACTAATAGAAAAAGTTAAAAGTTGGACTAGTGATGAAGTCGAACGACAGTGGAAAGAGTGGTGTATTTTCAAAGCTAATATTACAAAGAATAGTAAGGGTGATAAAGAGAAAACAAATTTAAAGATCAAAATAAACTTGAAATCAGCTAACATCAGGTTGAAAAATAATACAAAGGATAGAATAGAGAAACATCAACCTAAAATAGAGGCATCCGTTATAGAAAAACCAATTTCAAATGAACCTACTTATTGTATTTGTAATGGTATCGCTTCAGGAAAAATGGTTGCTTGCGAAAACCCACTTTGTGAGAAAGAATGGTTTCACTTTAAATGTATGAACATAGTGAAAGAACCAGCAAAGGAATGGTTTTGTTCAAAAATTTGTGAAGTGCAATTTAATAAGAAGAAAAAGTCGAAAAAGAGAAAGAGATCATAACAGTTAAACATTCATGGGATTTTCTTATCAGATAATCATCCAAGCAGCTATTGAAACAAAAACAATTAGAACAACTGCAGTTAATACACCTGCTCCAGCTCTGTCTTTGCTTGTGATAGTTTTCTCGTTATAATTAATACTGTCCTCACTATTCAGTCCAGCTTCTGAATTTCCCGCTGAGGTACCACCACTAGAATTAGTTAAAGGTGCTGGCACTTGTAATGCCAAAGTATTAAGCATAATCTCCAATGCAGACATTTGTTCACCAAGACCGTACCATTTATCCCAGCCACCATATGACCAATTGATACCACATGTGTGACCGTCGCTACCTCCGGAACATGATTGTGCTGCACCTGTTGCAGATTTATTAATAATAGTCATAATACTATCTGAATACTTAGGTGCTAATACTGCTGTTTGTCCCAAACATCTTGACAAAATTGATTTAAATGATCTTTGATCATTATTACATTTACCACTTTCTTGACATGACTCATAGAGAATATTAGTTGAAGTGTTAACAAATGTATTTTCAAGACCAGTCCAAAATTTGTTCACATAATCATCCCATTTTGAATCTTCTGTGTGATTATAAAGGTATGCTGAACCTGCTAGCAAAAGCGCATAGTTATATGTCCATTCATTCGAGTGGATTGTGGAACAATTATTGGTTCCAATATTTGCACCGTCATAGACGTCGTATTGCTCACCGTTTAGCTTAACAAAACCAATATCAATCAACCACTCGAGAACTGTTTCAGCAGTATCAATGTAAGTATCATTACCTGTATATCTAGCTAATCTTGCTGCAATTGTAAATAAGGCGGCATTAGAAATGGTGTTTTTATAATCATAACCAGAATTGAATGAAACAACCTGCCATCTAAGTCCACCATCGCAATTTGCTGTATCCCACCTGCTCCACATGGTGTTGTAAACACCTTGTGTCAAAGCTAGCCAGCCAGGTTCGTCATCAGGAGGATTTGTGAAGTTTCTTTCAGTCGCTTCCATAGCAGCTAATCCCCAGAAAGCTTGATCATCGTTACCTAGAGTACTGGTTTGATTTGATGGCATATAAGTGTTTTTGGCACCTCTTTGAGCCATCATTGCATCATAAATGATATCCTCAAAGGTGTCGTTTTTACACCATGCCCATGCATCAATCATACCACCAAATGCTTCACCTGCTTGCCACCAATAGTATGGTGGTTGGAACATACCAACTGCACCACCATACCTAATACCTAAATAGTAATCCATCATACCTCTGATAATCAATGATGCGGCATCACAAACGGAGTCTTGATCTCCCGGCGTTAATGTTAAAGCACATGCATTGGTCACCAGTAGCAGTACTGTACTTATCGTAGTAAATTTCATTAATTTATTAATTTACCTCTATCTCAAAAGTAAACCTGTAAGCAAATACGCTGTTCTATTATGTAGTCGCCGTTTTTTATGAGGCTTGAAATTTTCCCAGAGCATTAACTTCTAAAAAAAGATAAACAGCCTTTCAAAAAAATTATGGTTGACTAGTATTTAAGACGTTGGTATTATGTCCTAAACTTTGGTTAATAGGTACAAGCAAGCTCAATGACTTTAAGCTAATAATTTCAAGCTCGAAGCAGTTTGCCATGATTTTCTTTGCAAAATCTAACAATAATATATAAGCATTTACAAACAGGTAGAGATACATTACTTTGTGACAGTATTGACTACAGTTTTGGTGTGCACTGTAGTGACAGTAGCTTGTAGGGTATGTGTATTTGTATGTGTGTGTGTTCTGGTAACAAGTTCAGGAGATATGGAGCCATCTAAACCAAATAAGAAATCTCCTTCTTCGTTGCTATCGTTCTCTGTCAATGGACCCGACAAACCTGTCAATACGTTATTTTGGATAGCTTCTAATGCACTAATTTGCTCACCCAAACCATACATTCCATCCCAATCGCTGTTGGTCCAGTTCATACCACAAGTGGTGCCATCAGAGCCTCCAGAACAGGACTGGGCAGCCGCTGAGGCGCTTGCATCAATGATCTTTTGTGCCCTTGATTTCAAGTCAGGAACTAGTTGTGCCACTTCACCTAATGCACGCAGAACGATGGCCTTAAATGCTCTCTGATCGTTGTTACAAGTTTTGAATTGGCACATGTACTCATCGAGAACACCATTTTTAACGTAGTAGTGGTCAATACCATTGAGATGCGTTGTCAACTCGTCTGCCCAATACTGATCATTAGTGACACTATACAAATACGAACAGCCCATCACTATCAAACCATAGTTGTATGACCAGACGTTACCGTTGATGATCGAACACTCATCATCACCGTCACTAATATTGGAGCCATCGTAAATGATATAATAGTCGTCGTTTTTAATGATAAAACTTGAGTCCAAGAGCCATTCGTAAACTCTTTTACAAGTTTCAATGTACATTGTGTTATTAGTAAAATGACCCAATCTGCTTCCCAGTGCAAACAATCCAGCATTGGAAATGGTTGATTTGTAGTCCCAACCGCTCATGTTGCTGAAGATCTGCCACCTAAGTCCACCACCACAGTTCTGATCATCCCATCTTTCCCACATGGTGTTGTAGACCGCTTGTGCTAGTTTCAAGTAACTTGGCGTTGAATCATCGTCAACTAGAGGAAGGCCCCTTTCCGCTGCCTCCATGGCAGTGAGCCCCCAAAACACTTGGTCATCGTTGGCCTCCACCCGACTCTGGTTCAAAATCATATAATTGAAACTTGGTCCGGCCTGGTGATAAATTGACGCCTGAATCGTGTCCAAGTACGTGTCGTTGTTGCAGATGTACCAGGTGTCAATCAAGGACGTGAATGCCAATCCGCCTTCCCACCAATAGTATGGTTCCTGGAAGTAGCCCACCGTACCACCATACCTATAACCCAAGTAGTAGTCCATTATACCGTCTATAATCTTGGTTGCTGCATCACAAGCTGAATCAACACTGCCTAACTGAAGCTCTAGGCCCTGTATACACGACAACAATGTCAGGAAGCAAAACAGAACTTTCATAACTAAAAGACTAGATTATCTATTTGAATGGTGCTATTTCGAAGTTTGCTCCTTATGGCTAGAAGGATTCAAGCGTGTAATATACTAAAACAGTTTGAATCATTCGGACTTTATTTATTTTTAACGGCAGTCTCTTTAAAAATACATAGGTTTATTTTTAGGTTGTCATTTATTCTTCAGTTATGATAGCGTGAAGATGACAATGTTGCGCTGTTTATAAAGAGTTAAAAGCAAGTTAAGAAGTGTGTATATAATATAGATACAAATAGATAAAAAGCGGAAGAGCAAAGTGAATTTGGTTTAGTTTGGAATGGTTACTGGATCAGAACCACTGGCAACATTACATTGGTGCATGAGTCTCTTTTCAGATGGATCCATCTCACCAGTAACAGAGTGGATGACACCTCTGTTGTGGAAAATGCAAAGGTCTCCTTGTTTCCATTCATGGCAGTAAACGTGATCTGGGCCGATGGCAGGTCTCATGAGGCCTTGTACTATTTTCCTTGCATCCTCTAACTCAGCAACGGTCTCGCCTGTGGTCTTATCAATTAGCTTGTAAACGCAACAACCGTGGACTTGGAGGTGATGGTTGCCAGTTTCTTCATTGGTCCAGACCAATGGTAACTTTTTGACCTTGGATTCCTCCCACTTTGGCAAGGTGTCGAAATCAGCTTCCTTCGGAGGTTTTTCGCTTTCGATAGTCAAACCATCAGAGGTGGCCTTACAGTCATTGATGTAGATGTATGGGTGTGGAGCGTAAACAACAGTGGTGTTGAGTGCAAACTCCTTGTCCTTTGGCGAGAGCAAGTCAAAGGCGACTTTACCAGATGCAAAAGCAGTGGCACCCTTGGCGATATCAATGGACTCGTTGGTGTCCTCGTAAATGATGGTTTGTCTTTCTGAAGATGGAGGCACAACCAACCCCAAAAGCGTGGTCACCACTGGTGGTGAGAGCTCATATAGCGCAGCATCGATATGCCATCTGTAGAATCTAGTTTGTTTGTTGGCGAGCTCCGCCTCAGTGAGTAGCTTCTTGTGAAAGGTTTTGTGTGTTGGGTGCTCCAACTCAAACGCCTTCATTCCCTCGTGGCCTGCTTCAAAGCTGCCGTTACCCACCATCATTACTTCTGGTCTTCTAGGCACACATTTGCCGTCCTTGGCAAGAATCGATTTAGACGAGTGGAACAGCTCTTCGTCGTGACCGTAGTTGGTGGCACTGGAAGGATCGAACCTGATCGTAAGTGCATGCTGTGACTCTGGTGTAAGCTTCGTCTGATCTGGGATCACCAAAACAGAGTATTTCAAGAGTCCCTTTTTAAGTTCTGCAAAATGCTCTTCACTTAACTGCGATGGGTCGTTTGTGTAGCTTGGTAAATGCACTACTGCACCAAGTGCTTTGTTTTTTAATGGTGTAAAAGTAAGTGTGTTTGTCATTTTATTTTGTTATTGTTATAGTGACTCCTCTTGTTTTCAAACTAACTGTAATATCTAACTGTGTATATTTGCTAAAGTGTATATACCACTGCAATGTTTTTCTGTTTACTGAGTCCTACAATTCAACCAGACCCAGCTACCTTGCTCTCTTTTATATTAAACTGATGTTAGGGGATCTCTACTGATAAGAAAAGTTACCTTCCCAATTAGGCAGTTTTACCGGCGTGTGCCGGACTTTGCTCAGCACCGGCGACGCCTGAATTAAAAGCACACGCTTAATGATAGCTACGCGAGTAGCCACCTGCTGGCGCTGTAGTTAGCTAGAAGATTTGCAATAGGAATTCATTGCCTATATGGTTTTTTTCGGGTTGCAAAACAACGGATTTGTGAACTTAAGGGAAAAGGCTGGAAAATTAGACCACATTGGCTACAAACTGAAAGATTATAAGCGTTTCACAAACTGCCAAAAATGATAGCTCCTTATATCCTTTTCATTTGGTTGTGTCAATAGCTTGAATTGGTTTTGATTTGATACTGCTTACGTAATTCCCCACAAATTTTGTAGATATAAGAAAAAAAAGAGGCGAAAATGGCAAATTAGCGTGATCAATTTGAGTGATAAGACAACCATTAGTTGGTGTTATAGTGATATGAGTATGAATAGCGACATTAGACTTACAATTGTGACACCACAGTCAACACTGCTTCGAGAGACACCTATTGATTCGACACAATCGGTGCTTAAAGTCCCATATAGCAGCATCGAAGGGCTGGCCAGTTGTGATGCCCTCAAAAAGCTTATAGTGGATCATTTTCTGACCTTGAAGGGTGCTAGTATCAACTACCATAATCTTCTCGCATACTTCAAGTCGGCAACTTTGAGTGTGCATCTCTTCACAAAATATCACGACCATGAATGTGCTTCACCACTTGAAACTTTCAGTGACTGGCAGCTCTTCAAGAGCTCTACAAAAGCTCAAAAGGTCTACTACATCAAATTGATCTTTTTGAGAAAAGCCGATCTTGCCTACTATGGCCGTGCTGCTTTTGATAACCTCTTGCAAAAGCATTGCGACTCCTTCAGTGAATTTTTCAGACAATATGACAATGAGATCAAACCTGACACCAAAGACTCAAGCGACCAAGCAGCAGATACCCAACTTGAATCCAATCAAAGAGCATCGTTTGTTTCATTTGATCAGTTGTCGCAGCATATTTCCGAAATAGTAGACTCAAAAATGCAGAACGTCTATCAGGTTTTGGACAAGCTCATCCAGCAGAACGACTATCTCGCAGAAAGGATCCCAGCTGTCAAGAAGTTCAAACACCCAGGAATCATCTGCGATAGTTGTGAGCAAACAATCTTTGGTGCAAGGTATAAATGCTTGGAATGTAGTGACTTTGACTTGTGTGAATCTTGTGAGCGGTTAGATGTTCCTTGTGGTCATCATACGCCATACCATAGAATGAACAAAATCCCATTACCTAATATCAAAAAACAAATTCCGAAGGAAAGAGAAATCAGTGAGAATGTTCAAAAGGTCAAAACAATGATGCAAAACGTTCAAAAGGACGTTCAAAATGCCATCTTCAATTCGTTTAGTACAAAGTCAAATAACTGTTCCAAACCAGAGGAAAAGCATTTATCCTCTAGTAATGATTCATTCAACTCTTGTGCTACTGAAAATAATGGAGCATCAACTTTCAGTTTGAGAAATACGGAGTTGAAGCTTTTATATATCAACGTTGACAATAACAGAATTTTGACTATGGGTTTGATGCATGAACCTATTGTTGACAAAGCCTTTTTGAACATTGAAACATTTAACGGAAATTTTATTATTGATTACGAATTTGATTTCAAAAATTACGAAAAGCATCTAACTATTGATTTATTTGATTTGAATACTGAATTCAATGTTAATGACATCTCACGAATTTCTATAACTTTTAACGAGAATGTGTTTGCCTTGCAATCTGATAACACTTTCAAGCGGGTGGTGGAGTTACCAAAACAAGTAGCCAGTGAAAGTGAGAGTGATTTATATTCTTCTGTTATTGAGAATAACACTACCGTCAAAGATGATAATGAAACCAAAGCCCCCTTTTATGTTGATACAATTTCGCCATTGAATCCAGAAGCTGGAATTGGTTTAACCATAAAATCCTCTGCTAATATTCCTAATTTAATGGGTTATATTGTTAAAGAAAATGGCAGTATAGTTGTTAAAAAAGTTGAGTTTGATAATTGCTTCTCATATTACTCAATTCCATATAAGTTCAAATTGGTGTACATGAACCTTGAAGACCAGTTCTACAAGCTAGAAATGACAGACGAACAGAATGGCTCTTTTGTCAAGACGGATGAAAAACTTGATTTTATTTCTGTATCAGAGAACTCTCCAAAATTCAGTGTTCCAGATATTAGTAACTTGAATATAGGAAATTTAACGACACCTAAAACAATTGCTGTTGATCAAAGTCCAGTTTTAGCATCACGCTCAACAAGTGTCACTGATTTATCTGATATGTCCGATTATGAGATATTAAGTAATTGCGACAGTGCCAACTGAGAAGGCCAGTTAGCAAACGTCATCTTTTCCTTCTTTCACTCTGAGATATGCTACTTGTTTTTTAAGTTTTTTTTTGGTTTTGGTTCTGTTTATGGTTTCGGTTTAGGTTATGATTGATTTGAAGTTTCAAGGTTCTGGCTTATAATTGGACAAGTTTATATAGACCCGTACATTATAAGTTCATTTTCTTTTGTTTATCTTTTTACAGTTTACTTCGTTTTTTAAATTACTATTAAAGTATCTGGAATCTTTATTTTTGGTGTACAATCATATAATTTTTCTTAAGATATAAACACATAATGAATTTGAATAAATAAATTGTGACCAAGCACGTAATCTAGTGGTAAGTCTTGTATCCAACAACGTTTCTTCTACCAATGATTTCACCAAGAGAGAAAAAGCCAACAACTTGAACAAAGTATGCAATGTATCTGAGATAGTCGTTCTTTGAGGAACCTTGTGCGTTTTTGGAAATGGTTTCAACAACAGCCTTTGGGTTTTTAAGGAAATCTGAACCAAGCTTGGTAGCGCAGTCAGCCACCTTTTGGAATTCAGCAACGGATGGTGGTTGGAGACCTTCCTTGGTGTACACTTGCTTTGAGACTTCACCAGTGACCTTTGCCCAGTATGTAACCTTTGAGACAGAAGAGTTCAAGGTGGCAACAATGTTTGAAGCGTTTCTTCTACCAACTGGAGTGGCAGTTCTAAAAGCAGATCTTGCGAACATCTCCTAAATTCACTGACTTAGTTAGTAAAAAATGTACACACCCTCCAAAGAAGAAAAAAAATCTCCCTTTTTTCATTGGCGACTGGATTGGCGAGAAGGTGAAAAAGGGCTCATAACCAGTTTGATATAATCATTCGAAAATTTTGAATAAAAGTACAAATTTAATAATGTATACAAGTGTAAGAAAAGTAGGCTTATATGGTAACAGTGCTATTAATGGCAATCCGACGACGATGGCCTTGACCGAAAACAACAATTTTGTCTTCTGTTGCTAACCTTCTCAAAACCTCACCAAGCTCAGTATTCTCTAGTGTAGCTCCAAGCTTGACCTGAACCTCTTCCATCAACTTTATGTATTCGGTTTCTCCCATTTGGGACAAAACCTCAACAACCACTTTACCTAGATCCTCCTTACGCTTCCGTTCCTCCGTTCCAATACCAGTTTGGATCAAATCCATATCAATCCTACCTGTCAATGGGTCGGTGGCATAGTCCTTGATAGCTGATTTAATTAATCTGACCGCTTCAACAACATCTTCTAGTAGTACTTCGGACCTTAGATGTAGCTTTGCATGTGCCTCAGAAAGTCGAATCATTGATTCTAGCTGTCTTGTTGTTGCAGTGATTCTACGTTCAGTACCACCTTGTCTAAGATCTTCACCTTGTAAACGCATCTCAACATATGAGCGCACAAGCTCGTCCCTTGCTACCTCTGTCAGTTGAGGTTTAATGTTGTCTTTTGCATATTGAACATACACAGAGAGAAACTCAACCGGTAAAATCTCATATTCGCTAACACTTTGGACACGGTCTTCTAAATACATATTGGCAATGTGTTCTGCCAATCTGCCATCTAATCCTTCGTCTACTTTATCTAAAATCAAATACACCAAATCAAATCTTGATAAAAGTGGTGGTGGTAAGTCAATATTTTTTGTAACTGGCAAGTTAGGATTATATCTAGACTCAATGGGGTTTGCCGATGCTAGGATGGAAGTACGTGCATTTAATGTAGTAATAATACCAGCTTTGGCAATTGAAATAGTTTGTTGTTCCATAACTTCATGAAGAACGGATCTTGTTTGATCACTCATTTTATCAAACTCATCAATACAACAGACACCACCATCTGATAACACTAGCGCGCCGGATTCCAAAACTAATTGCTTTGTTTCTATATCCTTGGTAACGTAAGCAGTTAAACCAACTGCAGATGAACCCTTACCTGAAGTATAAATACCTCGAGGAGCAATTTTGTGAACATATTGTAACATTTGTGATTTAGATGTCGAAGGATCGCCACATAACAGAATGTTAATTTCTCCTCTTGTTCTTGATCCTTTTCTAAACTCTTTATTTGTACCACCAAATAGTTGTAACAAGATACCTTTTTTTACATCCTCCATTTCAAAAATAGATGGTGCCAACGATCTGGCAAGTAAATCGTATATATCCGGCCTTTGACCAACTTCTTTAACCCTTTCAATTTCATCAATCGATAATTTTCTAACCTCTTCGACTTCTTCTTGGTCCCTAAGTTCGTTTTCAAGAGTTGAGGTATCTACTCCCATTCTTTTTTTGTTGATTTTTTTAATATGCACAACATCTAAGTATGTTTTGAACAAAGATTTCAAAACTCGTTGTCTTGGATTCACTTTAACTGGAGATGACTTGAATATACCACATATTTCTACTCTGTCACCAGCTCTACATGAATCCACTAATTCATCGTAAATACACAAAGAAACTGAATGTGGTGTTTGCCCATCAGGGACAATATCGGGTGTTTCTTGTAACTTGACGATTTGCTTGTTGGCATATGTCGATCTGTTGTGAATAAGTTGCATTGAGTTTTTAGCTAAGCAAATTTGCCTAGGACAAACGGTGGGTTCATTGATTAAACCTCTATCATTCTCAACAACAAGTGTATGATCACAAACATTACATTTAAAAAAGGCAGTTTTCATGTCTGGAATAACTGCTGTCGATCTTATGACTAGACCCTTGATTGAAACTAGCTTGTCAATATCGTGAGGATTCAATTCCCTCATACCTTTCCTATTCCCAATATTATATGGTCTGACTTTATATATTTTAGATTCAATCTCGTCGGCTAGTTCCTGTACGTTCTCTGGATCTGGATCACCTTCTAGTAAAGTCAATAAACAATCTTTCGTGGTTTGATCCATGATTGGTATAACTTCTTGTGGATATGTGATCAGGTAATTGTACAACGACCTGGTCATTGGAAAAGCAAGTAAATTTTGCACATCTAAATTGATATTGGTAGCACCAGTGTCTCTCAACATATTTAGCATGTCAACATAATATAATTTATCGTCTAATGGCTCAAAATCAGAATCGTGACCATCGTATTCCTTTCTCATTCTCATCTTAAAACTCATTAAAAAGACTCTAAATCGCTCTGCACAATCACTAATGGACACGTTAGTACCCCAGATCACTCGAACAGGACCATCTTCTTCACCGTCCATATTCTCGTTATCACCTTCTTGTTGTGTCATTCCACCACCAATAGCAGAGGACTCTGAACCCAAACCCGAAGAGCTTCCATGAATTGATGACGAAAAGGCAGGCACAATGTGGTCGATATCTGAAGATAGATCTGAGATCGATCTTTGAGGCATAGGAGATGAGCCACCGTGAGTATTTGGTCGTGTTCTCCGGGGCTCTTCGAACATCCTACGACCCATTGGTGATGAGAGAATGTCTGAGTTGTGTATATCACCACGCGATGTTGGTCTTCTTCTCATTAAATCGTCAGAACGAAGAATGTCACTAGACGTGTGTCTTGCAGCTTGAGAGGATGAAGATGGCGCCAAAAAAAGAGGCGAAGAAGGTGTGTCCTGTTGGGTTGACCTGTCATTGGAGTCTCTAATTGGAGATGATGGCACAGGCGCCTCAGGCGGTGACGATGACATTGAAGAATGATAGACAAGTGTTACAAAATTGTTTAAACTAATTCCCAAAGAGACGTTTTCTTGTCAAAGCGCGCAACGTCTTTGATGGTATTCTTTACAAGTGCTCGGGAGCTTTTGGACAGCTCAGGTATCTGCTTGGAAGCTAGCTCGGCCATTGTGTTGATAGTCAACGAGCTGTTAGCCTTGATAAATTGAACTAGTGCTTCAACTGCATTTTTGTCAGAAAGAACCTTCTTTTTTATAATCATTGATCCTTTATCAACGACAGCTTTTGTTTCCTCGGCGTCTTTTGTTGTTATGCTGGAAGCAACTTTGGCATCTGCTTCTTGAATCTTCTCAGAATTTCCCCAATAGTTATTGAAAGGATCAATAGGAAATTGGATGTCACTCCGTAGTGCTTGCCACTGAAGGGATTCATAATATTTGGTAAACTCGTTGTCTCCCTTGTGCCCTATTACATTGATGCAACGAACAAGTGGCACAAGTGGCCCCACTATTGATCTCTTCGCTGCACTTGAGTTGGAATCGTCGCTTTCGACAAATTCATCAATGTCAGAATTATTTATGTCCTCTTCTTCTTCTTCTTCCTCATCATCTTCTGCATCCACATCTTCACCCTCATCATCATCTGCATCACTGAAGTCAGAGTCAATATCGTAATCGACTTTCCATGACTCTATTCTGGCAAATGGATTGGTAAGAATAGGCGCATTCGCTTCTTCTGGTAAATGTGAGTAAGTTCCAAAATACGGTGGTTTCCTGTTTTCGTAAAACCGTATGTACTTCAAAGGCACATTCAAGAATAGTGACTGTGCTTCTTGCTGCATTCCTGTGTTAAGCAGTTGAACTACGTCAATGGCCTTTGCTGTTTCAATTTGGGGCCTTAATTCCTGTTTGACTTTTTGAGGCTCATTGGTGCACTTTTTATCTTGAAGAAATGAATCCCATTTGGATCCTGTTGCTATACTTGTTGTTGCTATTGTGACATTCGAATTAACGTAAAATGGGAGAAAAAATTGATCAAATTCAGAAACCTTTGATGCGTTTAGTTGAAAATCGCTAACACATAAACTTTCTGCATTATTGGAGTCTGATACCATAGCAGATGGTGATGCTGAACTCTCTATTCGAGTTTCCTTTTCGCTGCTTGTTTTTGATTTGAAAAAGTTTGTGATACTTCTCTTTTGCTTCTTTTGTTCTTCTTCTTTCTTCTTCTCTTTTTCAATTCTTTTTTTCTCATTTGCTTTCTCTTCCCTCTCCTTTAACTTTAATTCTCGTTTTCTTTCGAGTTCTTCTCTTTTCAATATCCTTTCATTCTCTTCTAATTTCTTCTTCTCTTCTCTTTGCTTTTGCTCGAGCTCTTTCTTCTTCAGCTTTTCTAATTTTTCCTTTTCCTTTTGCTGCCTTTTGATCAACTTTTCAGCTTCAATAGCAGCTTTCTTCTGAATTCTTTCTTCTTCTTCCTTTTCTTTCTTCAGTCGACGTTTTTCTATCTCTTCCTCCTTCTTTCTTCTCTTTTCATCTTTTTTTTTCTCTTCCTCTGCTATCTTTTTTAACCGTTTGACTTCCTTTTCTTCTTCTCTTCTCCTCCTTCGCATTTGTGCAGCATCCATCACAGGTTCACTATCTTTCTTAATCTTTTTCACTTCAGATTCTTCTTCAGTATTTGATAATTTATGTTTCAAAGATAACGACTGATCTGACTTTGGTGTCTCTTGTGGTGAAAGTTCGGGCAATTTTATATTTTTAACAACACCCTTGTGTTCTAAATGCTCACTTTCAACATCATTCATGTTTGAATCCAGTACGGGCTTCTTTAATCAAGTTACTGAAGAGAAGAGTATGAATCGAACACTGACAGTTAAAAAATGTTCAACAGGAACGCGACGCGTTAAAGATGAGTTCTCTGTATGAGAAGAAAGTAAGAGCATAAAAGGTGCTCCGTGAAAGACGTAGGAAGATGCAGGGCAGCCAAGAAGCTTCTAATGATGAACATTATGGTGATCCATTGTTGAAATTAAATAAACTGAAGTATGATCTTGCTATGCATGCTGAACAACCGGAACAGCTAAAAGAAAGAGATTTACCATCAAACAAGTTCCAGGAAAAGGTTAGGGCAAAGAGGAAAAGACAAAGACGAATAATCTCAACTAGCAGTGTAGAATCTGAAAGTAAGCGTAAGTTGCGAAAGTTTGAGACAGCTACAAAAGAGACTTTAAGAAGATTCAAAAGCAGTATTGAAGGTAACGATTCTAGCCAAATTGATTATGATGATCACCTTGGACAGTTGATCAGCTCTGCAGATTGGGAAAGAAATAAGATGGATTTGATTAATAGTGTTTCTAGTACAAAAGAGGATGAAGATAGACGAAAACGCAAGATAATAATGGAGATAAATCGGATGCAAATGAATGGTGCAAATGACTGCAAAGAGGGGACAGTAGAACTTACTAGCAGTGGGATTGATTTTGAAGAAGTAGATAAGAGCATGAAATACGACTCAAATAATAGCGAAGCGCCAGGTATAGAAGATATTGTCAAAACAAGTCCTTTTTATCAGATGACCACTGAGTTAAAAGAGCAAGAAAAGTTACATAAAGGTAACAAAAACTATTTCAATTCTACAGAAAAGATTTCTAAGCACGCAGAACCTGCAATTGTTGGCATTGACGAAGCCAAAGCTTTGTATGATACTAGTTTATATCTCAGTGAATGGGGCAGTTTTATCAAAAGCCAACTTTCTGAGGAAGAAGACACATCTCCTCGAATAATGAGTTTTAGCCAAATGAGGAATAGCACTACCACAGATCAAAGAGGTAGTGTTATAGAAGTCGATAACAGTTACGAAGAAGATAATAATGCAGGAGAGCTAATTGAAACGCTCGGCACACAAAAAGAACCCATTTGGTTAGATTCGTCACAGAAGGAGAACATAATAGAAATACCCAACACTTCTGAAGATGAGGAGCAGGATTTAGAGTTGAACGCAGTGCCTGAAGTGATTGAAATTGAAAATTCAACCGATGACGATGGTGGTGAGGATAATGATGATACTAATACAGATAACTTGGCGAAGCTGATACCCACTAGTTCGCCAATCATATCTGTGCACAATACACCATTGAAAGAAAGACTGGTAGATATTTCTATTTCGCCTGTTCGGAATGTCTATTCAAGACAAACAACTGTGATTGAAGTGCCTAGCAGCGAACCTCTTTCACCTAGCAAAGAAGAAAGCAACGATGCTTCAATTAGTAAGAATACTTTGTCATCAGAGAAGGAGAGTCAGCAATGTGCTGTTTTCGAAAGCCAGGCAGAGTTACAAGGCCAAGATGTAAACCTGGCGCCTTTAGATTTTGTATGGGAAGACAACGAATTACATAATTTCGACAAGGACGATGAAATTGGGGCATCACAAACTCAAGTTGCCGTTGAAGACTGCCTTCATTGTGGCGAAGATGATGGGACACCACTAGAGCTTGCCAATGGAGACGATGAGGTTTCAGAAAAGTTTGAAACCCTGATCAAAGAATGGCCGGTGGAGCTTTTGGCAAAGCAAATGCAAGTGTGGGGGTTAAAGCCAGTGAAAAGCAAAGTCGGGATGGTGCGGGCACTGTGCGAGATCAGTACGATGATCCCCACGCAGAAGCTGGCCTGGGTGATCGAAAGGAACGAGGGTCATTGTGTGATTGACTTTGCAAAATACGAGGAGGGTGGGGGTGAAAGCGTGGGGGCTGCCGAAGCCGATGTCGGACAACGACTACGCCAAATGCTGATAGAGAAACTAGAGTGCGATGCAGAGATTAAAGAGGCTATAGCAATCTATAAACCGGTGGAGCTAGAGTGGGTGTGCTCTAGGGTGGAACCCAGCTGGGAAGGACTCACGCTAGACAGACACTGGGTCTCAAAGATCCTCGACGACCTGGGGGTGTGTTGGACCCCAATAAACAGTGCCAAGGTAGACTGAACCTTGTGACGTGAAATGTAACTTTATTTGTAGAGCAGTATCAGAGAGTATTATATGTATAAACTACGGGAACCGTTCATCATGAATCATTCATACTTTTTGAGTTCGTCAATGTCGTCGTATTGTAGCAAAAGCCTCTTATTGAGATATTTAAACACGTAGTAAAAGCTAGCGGCCTTAATGGCGATTGCTAAAGCGTCGATACACATCTTTGTCCATTGCGTGACAATTGCAGAGTGCCAGTAAACATTGTATACCAACGCCGAAAATAGCGTGTAAATTTCATTTAAAAGGTAGCCGACCATGGCTACCATTAGCACCATCAGCATTGCTGTCTTGGCCACTCTCACGCCGTCAAACTGGTTCTCGACGTGGTACTTCATTGCCATCGAATCACAGCCAATTGAAACGCGTTGAAAGCTCTGTACCCAATTGAAAAAACTCGGAGTAGCGGCCGCGGAGCTTGTACCCCAGCTAAGGGCTAAAAAGACACGTCCTTTTAGACACCCTCTCTTCCTTGCTGTGTATGGACATGGACGCTCATAGACGTCGAATGCACCAGCTAGCACAGACAGCAAGACCACATTTTGTGGCAACGAGATTTTCGCCTTCACACGGGCCTTCAGTGAGCCCCAAACCAGGATCCAATGAGCGGAATCCGTCAATAGCATCAAACGACGAAGTGAAGAACCAACAGCAGCAACAGCGTGCGGTATCACAGGGTAGCCAAGTAAACCAGTTTTTAAGTAGCCAGGTGTCAAGTCAGGTGTCAAGTTCGCCCCTCTGTACATCAGACTCAAAATCGAACTCAAATTTATCGGTTCCGAACGGCATTGGTAGCAAATCAACAAACAAAATGTCGTCCAAAGGCCCAGTGACACAAGAATTCACAGCTAAGGGCACTACACCAAGTGGTAAGCCCCGTTTGTTCGTATGCGAGACATGTACTAGGGCTTTTGCACGTCAGGAACACCTCAAACGACATGAGCGCTCACACACTAAGGAAAAGCCATTTGCCTGTAACATCTGTTCCAGAAAGTTTAGCAGACGTGATTTGCTTCTGAGGCACTCTACTAAGCTTCATGCAGGCGCTGCAGACGTGATTCCTAGACTCAGGAAGAGAAGCGCCAAATACATCAAAAACGAAGAAGTGGAAAGCACTATCACAACGAACACCGCCTCTACAAAGTTTGCCAATTCGGTTATAACAACTGCCAGCACTGCAATAACAGGTGCAAACAGCGATTCCAAATCTAATTCTGAGAGAAAACAAAAGATCGTGGTGGACAAATCCAATGTCAAGAAACCAAGAAACAACTCATCGGCTGCCTCAACAAAAAAGAAACTGCAGACTCTTATTAAGAACAATAGTGAAGGTTTACAACTACCGGTTTTACCAGAAGATCTTGCTGCTTTATACAATACCCTAGACAACAAAAATACCCAATCTTATAAAAAGCAACATTCAAAAGCTAACTTGATGCAAGAGTCAAGTGAGAATCAAATTCTAGATAACCTGGAATTCGGCCCCACATTCCGTCGTGTTTCCTTTTCTGCAATGTCCGGTGTCAATTATGCAACCGGTGCTGATAATTATTATGCAACTGAAACTGTAGAATTTAGTACACCCCAATATTATTCTGCTTTGGATGATGCTAAGGCTCCTGATCAGATTACTGAAGTCAGTGGTGAGCAAAAATCATGTTCTGTTGATAATTGGCTGAACTCTGTTGACACAAATGATCACCATGTTAACAACCCTCACTACGTTGGCTATTCTTTCTATAACGAAATTGACGATGGCACATTACAAATGACAGAAGACTTTGGAAAAACTACAATCAAAGAATACAACCGACCAAGTCCGTTTAAGAGAGGCTCACAGCTAGCACCTAAGGCTCCCCAAAATTCTACGTATGTCAATAGAAATAAAATAAAAACTGAAAATGTTACAGCAAACCTCAATAGTGGTGTTCAGGTTGATGAAATGAATCTCAGTGCCTTAGAAAATATATTGAATACAAAATTCCCCCATCCTGTTGAGAGAGAGAGACATCCATTTAATAGTTCCAAAGACAACGTTAAAAGTAATATCAACATAAAAAAAGAGCATGACGACGTTCATATCAAGTATGATGAAGATGAGGAAGATTACGATATACCAATATCAGATTTGCCTCCTCTTTCTCCTCTTGCCTCAGCTAATCCTGTCAATAATGCAGGGCCTAATTATTGGAGGACTCTGGGGATGAATGGATTACTTAGTGGTCTCTACAATAATCTCAAAGATTCAATCGCTAGTATGAAAACCAGTTCACCTGATCCAGTGGGTGATAATGAAGAAAAGAGTGAACTTGCTGCTTTCAAGTTACATGAATATCCAGAACACGAAAAAATGGAAGAAGATTTGGAATACAAAGTTAGAACATGGCAAGAAACTCTTTTCAATCAGCCCATTTCAGATCTAGAAAGGATAAACGAAATGCATGTCTCAAACGGTTATGGAGTTCCTCAAGGTTACTCCTTCTATGGTGACTACGAATCAGTTAGCAATTCAATTAACAACTTGATGGATAGCGATGCTACCATAAGTCCAATTTTACTAGAATCACCTCAACCAATTGACAACGACTTTTCAATGGCAGACGACATTAAGCAACCAGAAGTGACACATCATACACATTCTCATAGTAGGCATTCAAAATTGTTGTCATTCGAAGAGGAGTTTACTCCTGCTTTGTTCAACTCTTTATCTCATGTTTATTTATTTACTCTACAGGCCAGACATAGAATTGATGATGCACTAGCTGAATACCCTTACATGGGAGTTCCAACTCCAAACATACCAACCAACGAAGTTTTGAATGGTTACGTTGATCAGTTCATTAATAAGTTTTTGATCCATCATCCATTTGTTCACAAGTCATCATTAAATGAATTTTCTCTGATTTCAAGTGCTCTTGATGATACATATAGAAATAGTGTCAGTAAGGAAGATGCCATAAAAATTAAAGCTGGTGAGACTGTCCCTGGAATCACTGATGGTGTCAAAGTTATCAGAGATGAAACATTTGATATTAATTTCAAGGTATCATTAGTTTGTCTCCCTTTTTTGGTTACAACATTAGGTGCAATCGTTTCAAATAAGAAAGCGGATGCCGCTTCTCTATATGAGGCATCTCGAAGATGCATTCATGTTTATCTTGAAACAAGAAGAAAGCTTAATACAATTGAGGTTGGCAGGGCATCAAATGCTCAAAACTCTTCTTCTTCTTTTGGTGCATCACCTTTATGGCTTGTTCAATCGCTAACTTTGAGTGTTATCTATGGCCTTTTTGCTGATGAAGAAATTTCTTTAAGTGTCATTATAAGGCAAGTTCATGCGTTGAACACGTTGTTAAAATCATCAGGTTTAAATTCAATCCAATATGAGCGTTTATATGATTCAGATTTTAGTGCATTCATCAAGTATGAGTCGATTGTCAGAACAATTCACATGGTGTTTCATGTATCAACTTTGCTATCAACTTTATACAATATTGTTCCCTCGATTACAGTAGCAGATATGGGAATTGATTTACCATGTTCGAGCTCATTGTGGGATTGCTGCACATCAGAAGACTACGCTAAGATTGTCGAAAGCTTTGACTTTAAGGCCAAAAATTTTAGAGATGTATTAGAGCATTTAATATTGCTTGATTTTTCTAATTTTGAGTCCAGTGACAACTTAGATGCAGGATATGATTCAGATATCAGTCATATTGATAATCCTGTTAATTTCTTTTTTGAATGGCATGTAAGTGAATTTGGGTTGACCTGCATCCAGAATGGTTTGCATCAAATGGCTTACTTCCATCACTTAGGTAAAGAGGAACTAGATATTGGTGTTGGTTTACAGCATACTAATGGACAATCACTTGTGACATGGACCAACTTGAGAAATTTGGGGAAGTGTTGGAACTCGATGGTTTATTCATGCAAGCTATACAATGAATCAAGTGAAGTTTTCAATGACAGTAAAATTCTCAACCATTATCTGAACTTGAAATTGTGCTCAATAGTAAGCCTGAATAAGATTAAAGAATCTGTTTGGCTAAAGTCTTTCAGCACAATAAATGAAGAATATTACAATTACTTCAACTACAGTGATAATGAATTGAAAGACAATAATTTTCAAACTGAGTTAGTTAGGCTTATCACCAATTCGATCGATATTATGAAACTAATATTTTTTAATGACGACATTTCGTTACTTGGTTCTATATCACAAAGAGTGGAGTTGAAGAATGATACAATTGACAATTTAGATTTGCTATATGCAACTCCACCTGCTGATGACGTGCCCCAGCAAATAAAGTCAAAACGGGATCTCAATACTATAAATTTGAACATTTTACATAAGTTGAGTATTGACTCCCAAATTTTATTTGATGTCATACTTATTATTGTCAAATTTTTACTCAGTTTTGAGAATATCTACAAGACAAGAATTAAATTCAATAACCTATCTGCATTCACTTTCCTGGATGAAAGTGACAGAGGTGAAAATGTAAAGATTCAAACTTTCAATGAGTTACTATTCAAATATTATGTAAAATTTTTCAAAATTTATTTGAGTTTGGAACAATTTGTGAAATTAAATTATGACTATGAAGATTTCGAAACAGATCAGCCAATTATTGGCAATCCATTTTATCCAATACAAACTTTACGTGCAAGAGGATTGGCACCAAACTCGACAAGGCTTAATGAAAGTGAACTTGATAGAGTTCTAAGGGAATCAAAAGATCATTTCAAGGAAACTGGCCAGTGGCTGAAAGATGTCATTAAAAACGATGTCACTTTATCGGATAGAGAACTAATAATGAATGAATTGATAGGGTTTAAATTGCCTTATAAATTTTTAAAAATTGGAGGTTTTTTGTTTGGTTTCATTTACGATAGAAATTTTAAGTTTGTCAACTTCAGACACTTGAGTGATGTTTTATTCCACTTGAGAGTATTTCTAGAGAGCAAAGATGAGGATGCCCAATAAATTGATACATTATTCTTTTGATTGAAAGGGAAGTAGAAACGGTATATGTATTCTTTTCTTCTGCCGAAATTAGGCTCAACACTATACCTTTCTGATTACGATTTTTACGATATATATTATTAATATGTTACGCTTCAAATTAATTACATGCTAGCTGTGTTTTGTAATTTTAAAGAACTTATTTTAAAAGACTCATCTTTTTTTGGAAATAAGACCTTTGAACATGTCAAAGGAATTTCCATCTGGTTGCAATTGAAAAACGTTACCAGTCGGTTTGCCTAATGGATTAATTTCTCTTGCTAACAGCAACCCCCAATCTGGGGTGATACCGACAATTTGTGCTTTAACAGAATTTTGATCATACATGGTAACCACCTGATCAGTATGGAACCAAAGACTATAATACTCTTTCAGAAATGGTTCAAAACCGTACATCTTAAACCTTTCAAACATGTTATTAAAAATAACAAGATATTTGGCAAGAAGTCTTTCAGACTCAAAGTGCTCGATCTCAGTTCCGCAATTTGCATTCATTGCGTCGATTACATTATTTAAGGAAGTTGTAGGTGAGTCCTTACCAACATTCAAACCTGCACCAACAACAAGTGAAAAGCATTTGTCAAATAAACTTGTATTGACTAAAATTCCACCTATCTTAGCATGTGTAACTTCCTGTGACTCTTTGTCTATTTTCTTACCGATGTATTCCGGAAGCATTATATAAATATCATTGGGCCATTTGATTTTAACTGGAATCAAATTGCATTGGTCTCCATATTCCAATATGGCCCTTGTATAAGCCATGGCACAAATGTATTGCACAAAAACCACAGGTGCCTTTTTGCTCATTTCCATTGGTAGTTTGAAAAGATTGGAAGCTGCCAATACACCCTTTGGACTAACCCAGTGATTTCCTGATCGACCTTTACCAAGAACCTGAGTGGTTCCGTAGATAGTAAAACCTTCAGGTAAATTTGTCAAAAATTGAGAATTAGAATCCATCAAAACAGAAGTTGATGTTAAAACCTCGCTGTACATAAAAATGGCACCTGTTAAATTTGGGTTATCTAAGGATTGGTCAGTATCATGGTAAAACTCTTTAAGATACTTCTGATACTTTTGAATGTCAAATGATGGTGTATTTTTTCTTGGAGGTAATTTGGAACCACAAAAAAAGACGTCCTTAAGGGCAGTACCTGGATCTTCATGAGCATCCCTCGGTGGTAAATCATCCAAGTCACACAGATGCTTATGAATGATGAATTTATCTTGGCCCATATCCATAATATTATTAGAATAATAGCCTACTTTTGACTCCAATGTTCTTAGTAGTTGTACAGTAAAATCTTCTTTTAATGAAGTAAGAAATAGTGGGGTTAAAGAAGGACGAATCAATTCATGTTCGTTTACCTTTAATCCTAGTTTCTTCAGACAACTTCGTAGAAATTTCAATCTAGCATCATTAGTAGTTTTTAAAGTCTTCAAAAGTTCAGCAAACTCAGGAGTCTCCTCGTGCGTCTCCATAATGTCTGGAGAAAACTCAATGTGTGGACCACTGAGTAAAACCTTACCCTTGCCAACAGTAATCAGAACGCATGCCGCCTTGACACCATCCGTACCATCTTCAACATCTAAAGGACACCCATACGTTGCTAACACATCTACATTTGAATACTTTTGAGCATCCACAAATAAACCACCGCCATGCAAGTAAGCATAAACTTGTGAGCCAACATCAGTAATCAAAGGCTCATTGACAGTAATTGGAATTGCTTTGGCACCAGCTTCTGAGTTGTAAACAAAACCTTTGACAGCAGCACCACGGCAAGGACCAGGAAAAAACTTAAGTTCTCTTGGTCCACTTACTTCCATTGCAGGATCTCCGACTTCAAATTCACATCTTGCAGAACCATAGTATCCACCTGAACAAAATCCAATGAATTTTCCACCCTTTCTGACAAAATTATGAATCCGTCTATTGGCTTCACCATTAAAGAGCTTACAAATCGGTAAGTCAGCACCACCAGGAATTACAAACACAGCAGTTTTGCTTTCCCATGGTTGGTGCAAGATCACTTGTTCCGATACAGTAGAAACTGCATAATGTGGCGACAGCATAACCCTCAGAGACTCAACTGCATGCTTTACAGAGTAAGCGGTTGTACCAGGACCTGAATAAACTAAAACGTTCATCAATCTTCTGTGTAATGAACGTATTGTGAGATTTTACCCAACTATTAAGGGTCAAGATGGTTTTATATATAGTGAAAATTTGAGGTACTCAAAATTTCAAGCAATCAATCATTTGAATCATTTTGTAATTGATCTTCAAAATGATATACCGGGGGTCTTCATTGCTAATCAAAGGTTTTAACTTGCCAATGGTGAGTATAAATACCCCCAGACTAATTACCAGTAGATTTTTCTCCAATTCAAAGATTAGCTGCAACATTATTGGGAAGTCAAGTCCAAAGGCTAACCAATTGCTGAAACAAAAAACCCAACAATTTAAAGATCAAACGCAGAAAATTAGAGCACAGACTAAGGAGACCATTCAAAAGAGTAGGGCAACCATACAGAATATCAAAAAGATTATACCCCAAGAAATACATGAAAATATCTATACACTGCCAAATATATTAACATTCACTAGGCTTTTATCTGCACCAGCGATCGGTTACATGATCTTACATAACGAGGTCTCGTGGGCTTTAGGGTTATTTACGTATTCATGTGTGACAGACTTCCTCGATGGTTACATAGCTAGAAAATGGAATTTGAAATCTGTGATTGGTTCCGTCATTGATCCAATGGCAGACAAGCTTCTGATGGTCGTTTGTACATCAACCTTAGCTATAACATCTTCTATCCCAATGTATATTGCAGTTTTAATTATTGGAAGAGATGCTGCTCTTGGTATTGCTGCAATTTTCATTAGGTATATTTCTCTACCTGCACCTAAAACAATTATTAGATACTGGGATTTCAGTATTCCAAGTGCTGAAGTTCGCCCAACAACTATCTCTAAGATAAACACTGGTTTGCAAATGCTTTATTTGGGCTCAATGATGATCAAACCTGTTTTTATGCTGTATTTATCGCAACATTTTGGTGCAGAAACAACCACGCTGTTTTTAACTTACATCCAGTATTTGGAGTGGACTGTTGCTGCTACTACCTTATGGAGTGGATTGAGTTATGCATTGAATCGTAATGCTGTGAAATTTATTAAAGCGAAGCCATAGTGCAGCAATACCTATCAACATACACATAAAAACTACATATTATTACTAGACATGTTTATATACTTCAAATTATTCACTCATATCAAATTGCCACGTTCCTCCATAAACTGATAATTTTAGTTTATTTATTATCTTTTAATGTTGTTAACTACAAAGTACAGCTATATAATATTCCTTTTTCTTCAACGACTGATAGCAATATCATCAATTCTCAAAATGGATTTCACAGTTTCAGATGCCAAAGTGATGGCGCTAATGTTGACGAGAACAGGCTGAAGAACGTTCTCATTGTAAGTATTAGAGGCACCAGATCTTCTGACTGAGATACCAGCTTCATTTTCACCATTTTCATGTCTATTTCTCAAATCAGTGACGATTTCAATTGGGTTCAAACCTGCATTTTCTGCCAATGTCGTTGGAATTACTTCTAGCGCATTTGCAAATTCGGTAAAGCACAATTGCTCGGCACCTTTCAATTGATGTGCTTCCTTCAAAAGAGTTCTGGAAACCTCAATTTCTGGTGCCCCACCACCTGCAATTAAGGCCCTTTCTTTAACAAGACACCTAATAACACAAAGAGCATCGTGAATAGATCTCTCGGTTTCATCCAAAACCTGGTTGTTTGCTCCTCTGCATATCACAGAAACTGTTGGGTGAGTAACGTTTTTAATACCAGTAATTTCAATAATTTTAGAGCCAGATGATTCGATTTCTTCCACTAAATCTGCAGAGGCCAATCTGCTTTCAGTAAATGAGTCTACGTCAGCGACTGGTTTACAGCCAAGTGATTTAGAAATAAATTCGATTTCTTCTCTTTCAATATCTTTAACAACCATGATATTCAATTTGGATAAGAAATGAAGAGCCAAATCATTGACTGCATCTCTTAAAATAGACTTTTGAATTAGCAAAACATTACATTTGGATTTTTTGATCTGCTTACAAATGTTCAAGATATATGCTCTTTCTTCTTTCAAGATTTTATCCATTTGTCTGTAATCATTGACAACAATATTATTTTCCATATCTGGCTTAGGAGGAGATAACTGGAACTGAACTAATCCAATTTTGGCCTTTTCCATTCTGATTGGACCGTTGGCATATTTGATGGCAGTCTGTGTTAATACGACACCATCGACCATTTGGGTGTCTTCGATAGTACCACCAAGTTTCTTTATCAATCTAATGTCATTTAAGTCAACATTTTCTGCTCCTGATTGAACAATTTTCAAAACGGAATCAACAGATATAGGTGCCAAGGTACTAGAATATTGCGAAACAATCTTGGAGGAAAGCGAAGTATTTGCAGCTTTGATCAAGGCTTCCCTGTCTTCTAAAGAAATCTTATGAGACATATCAATCATGATTTCGCTGGCTCTTTTGGCTGCTCTTTGAAACGATTCTGAGATGATAGTTGGATGGATACCCTTATTAAGTAAGTTTTCAGCAGCACCTAAGAGAGCACCAGTAATAACAACAACGGACGTGGTACCGTCACCAGCTTCAACATCCTGGGCACCAGAAACATCAACAAGCATCTTAGCAGCAGGATGTAGGACTGCCATATGTCTCAAGATAGTGTGCCCATCGTTGGAGATGATTACGTCCCCTGTCTTCGTTTTGATCATCTTATCCATACCCTTTGGACCTAATGAGGTTCTGATGGCGTCTGCAACCGCACGTGCAGCAATGATATTTGACTTACGAACCTCTTGTGGCTTCTCTTTGTTCTTAAAGGTAGCGTTAGATGGCTTTACTTGGGTTGACATGGTTCAATTCCTTAAAGACAGTTAACTTTGTCCATTAACTGAAGTGGAAAAAAAAAATATTCTTAAATCTGAAAGAAAAATGTCACATTTTTCAATTGATTCTGTTTTCTTTACTAAAGGTGGTATAGCATTAGATTAAATGTCAGCTGGTAGCCTTTCAAATGAAAGTTTGGATTTAGAAGAGAACGCAGGTACATTTGTTGAAATTTCTGTTTCAAACAAAGACATAACTAACTGCCAATATTCGCATTGGTATCAAACCTTCAAACATCACGTTTGCTATCCGGTCACTATCCTGAAACCGATACCAGACGCATTCTTAGAATACTTGGAATCTGATGGTATTGCATTGCCAAAAGGGGCACCGCACGAGTCCTCGTTGTTCCAAAAACTAACTCCAAATAGCGATAACGACTACAGCGATTGGGAAGAAGAAGAAGCAAGTACACACGATGATCCTACGCTCAAGTTCAAAGCATTCCACGAACAGATCAAAAAAGTGATAAAATCATACGGATCAGTGGCACCTAAACTAAACTGGTCCTCGCCACAAGATGCAACGTGGATAATGACAAACAAAACCATGCAGTGCTTTTCTGCTTCAGATTTGTATTTGCTGCTAAAATCCTCAGACTACATAAATCATGATCTATACTATCCTTTTGACATTAGCAATGAGCAAAGCAAACCTGAAGTAGAATATGAACTTGTTTTGCGAAAGTGGACTAGCATCAATCCGTCAATGGAATTTCGATGTTTTGTCCGTGATAGGCAACTCCTTGGGATTTCTCAAAGGGACCTAAATTACTATTCATTCTTAGACGAGATCAAGGATGAACTTCTTGACAAAATTGCTATGTTTTTTGATGATATTTTGATGGCAAAATTTGATTCAAATTCTTTCGTTTTTGATGTGTATATACCAAAGCCTCTTCATCATATTTATTTGATTGACTTTAACATATTTTCAAGAACTACAGACTCACTTTTGTTTTCATGGCATGAATTGGCCACCATGAAACCTGAAGAAGCGGATGTAGAGTTCAGATTAGTTACTGAACATAATTCGGGACGGTTTATAACGAAAGCACATTCACAAAATCATGTTCCTAGAGATTTTGTTGAGGCTGGTGTTAATACAGAGTCAATGGTTGATTTTCTAAAAAGGATGAAGGAAATAGAACTAGAGAACAATATTACTGATGATGAGAATTAGGAATAATTACAAATGTCGATGATCATAGCAAGCACTCAAATTTTATGTGCCTCATCACTAGTTTGGTTTTGCTAATGATTTGTGTATAAATTATGATTTGAATTTATATTTATAGAGAGAAATGAAGGTTGGTACTTGTTAGGACTGGAGTACCCGCCACCGTTAAGAAAAAGCAAAAACCATCTCTTGGCCCTTTAAATTGCCGTCGGTGTGATATATTTTGGGACGATAACTAACATTACATTCCAGTATTTTAGATCCCCTGAATTTTCGAATCAAGGCTGAAATACCTTGAACTTTGGCATACGCCAATTGGCAAATCTTCTCTGATTTAAATTTGCTCCATTTTTTACCATGTCTTGCCCTATAAAAATCTATAATGCTCAATGGATTTGCAAATGAAATGAAGGCATATCCAACGTTACAACGATTTTCAAAATCAATTCGTAAATCTGTTAAAATTATTGTCAGCATGTTAGTATTTGTCATTAAGTTTTGATAAAATTTCAACCAACTGAGAATAACTTACATAGAAAATCATATTCACCCCAACTTGTGGTATCTATATAATCTTTTAGTTCCTTGTGTGTAACTTTATTTGGTATATTTCTAACCATTAAAGTCACTCTGGAATCTGCACCATTGATAATTTTTGCAATGTCAATTTTATTTTCAGCTGGAATGTCACTTACATTAAAAGGTTGTGTTGCTAACCTTCTATGTTTCAATTGAATGTATTTTTCCCATTCTTTTGTTCCAAACAGCTCCTCATAATTGTTACCAGATTCTTTGTTTGTCGATGACAGTATGCATTGATTTTTAAAGCTATTGTTCTGCAATAACGGATTACATAATTCAATCAAAGTATTGAATATATTGGCTTTTAATTCACCAATTTTGATAAAAGAAAGTTTTTTCATTTGAAATGGAACCCTGATGTCATAAAACCGACACCGAAAAAAGCTATAAAGAGAGTCAAGTGGCTCAATTGAGTAAATAGCACCGAATTTACTTAGCTGAAAATGCAAACTATTCTGAATTTCAAAAGAGTGATAATAATTGTACAAGACCTTTGGTGTCTCAACTTGAACATATATTGAATCATATACATCGTCAAAAAATCTAAAGTTGTAAGTTTCAGTGACTTGTTTATAACAGTTGGCATCAAAGATGGGAGCAAACCTGATATCTTGTAGCCCATGTACTGAGCATTGGCTTGTTAACCTGTTGATGTCCAAAGAAACATTTCTACTATCAAACCAACCTAGTATAACAGTATTTTGGTTCTCTATCAACAATTTCCACGGTGGAGTTATTGTCATTGGATCAATATATAATCTAACAATTTTCAAAAATTCTGTAATATCTTGACAAGAAGCAATATATACTCGTGACATTTCAATTGCATTCTCAGACTGAGTACTTCTTCTAATAATGTTATTTATGTTTTCTGAGTCAATATTGTTTGTATCTGTTTTACACCCCCCTTCATCAAATAGATCAAACGATGTCAACCGACAGTTGGTAACTTTTTCAAATCTAATGTCCGTTGTTCCAGGAAGCAGAATTTTGTTGGCACCCGAATCATTAGAATCATAAATACTATAATTACCACAGTGTTTATGTCCTTGATCTTTGAAATTGTTCAACGAGTTTGGTTCCAATTTCCATATGTTGTCGGTCTTGGCAGACGGCTTCAATATGACTTCCTTATTATATACATTTGAGACACATGATGCATTTTTCAATTGGTTTTCTAATTCAAAAAAGGAGTGCTTTGGTCCTTGGAAGCTTTCAAAATGGCTATCAAACATGTTTAGAACATTTAAATTTGAGTTATGTTCTTCATCTTTGTTGGAGGGAGAATCTAACAAAAAATCTAAGTTTATCATGCCAAAGCAATTACTTCAGAAGGAGTACTAGTCAAGAGTATGAACAAGGAAGAGACATGAGGGATCTGATTCGTTGTATATTGCCCTTTCTACACCTGTTTCAAGGAAAGATGCCCTATTTAAGGATCAAATATCTGTTACATTTATATAGCTAAAAGTTATGGTAGGATCCCCATTAAATTGTAGCATCTCAGCTGTTTTAACAGAACAATGTCCAGGGCAATCAATCGAGTGAGACGAATGCAGCCTTTCACAGAATGAAGAAAATACAGTCATTTGTTAGTGGGCAAACATAACTTGAAAAACTAGTTAAAGAATTTCCGCCTTCAGGTTCAATGATGTTCTGTATCAAATTATAAAGGATCGAATATAGAAAGCACATATTTTACTTAAACTTTGTTTGCCTGGTAATAATATATTATGACACGCTTGGTTAGTTTTTTTTCTGCTACACGCCAGTGAAAGTATATTACGCATAAATGAGTAATGAATATAAATCGAAACGTTTGTACCTGTGTTTTTGGAAAAAGGAAGCTAGTTGTTATATGGCCCTCGGGCCTTAAAAAGCATCTATGATTAAATGCATTTACAAGAACTTTGTGCTTGAGATCAAAACAAACAGCTTAAAAGTACTACATGATAAGGAGCGTGTATTACCAGATATCAATGTAGCAATAAACAAGTAGCCAGTGAATTACTTTTGGTTGCTGGTAAGCCTGACTACAACTTAATAAGATTACCAGAGCTGCTGGTCTCTAAATATATACTTGAAAAGTAATTTCAAAAATCATCACTGCACGCTTAAACCCGTCCTTGCGTGTTAAGTGAAACTTGATAGACATAACAAAAAGTTTAAAAGGCATAAAGGTATAAAGTTGGCCAGCATATACATTAAAGGCGTGGCAGGAAACTTCTTTGAAAGCACTTGTTTGTTGTAGAAAAAAGCTAAAAGAAATAGATCTCCAGAAACACAAACAAATGTCACACGTTCATTGCAGATGAAGCACACCTCGCATTGCTTGTAGCACAATTTGTCAATGTCAGCGAATACGGTACTTCTCGTAAACCAGCTCGACCCTGTACAGGTGGCTGAAAAGCGGTTGAACGGCTAGATACTTACGATAGATGTTCAAGAAAATAACAAATATTAAACGCAAATGTTTTGCTACAACAGTCGAAACAGGTATTTTTATACATGAAAAAGACCGCAGATATGTGTAGTGTAGGATCATTTGTGGGCTTGTCAGATTAACAAACAGCATACGTCAAGACTGCAATAGAGTGCTGAGCAGTAGTAAAATTGTGGATAGAGCTAAAAATTAGGAGCCAAAGTAATGCCTTTAATAAAGATAAGAGATAAGATATGAAAAAGCAGGGCAGCTGATAATGTGAACGCATATTGAGGCTGAAAGAAGTAAAATTAGGTTAAAAAGCTAAATAATATTACAACAAGAGAGCAAGAATAAGATGAATACAGTAAATATCAACATATTGGAGATTTCTGTCAAACATGCGAATAAAAACAACTAATAGAAAGCATCAAAATTCAAAAGAGTAAACAGTAGTACGGTAGAACACCACAAAAAGTTTAATCCAACAAGGCCTTTTTCAACTTGGCAAAGAAACCCTTCTTTTCCTTTTTGGCAGCAGCCTTCTCCTTAGCAGCCTTTTCCTTGGCGGCCTTCTCCTTAGCAAGCTTTGCCTTCTTGGATTTGTCTTCCAATGGGACCTCTGAGGCCAATTGTTGCAAAGACTTGTTGGCGCCAAGTTCGTCGGTTGCAACTGGACGCATCACTGGAGAAACCTCACCGTAAGATTGGAATGACTTAACTGCCTTGATAGCGAACCCAGAAATAGAGTTGCCGCTCTTTTCCTTCTTTTCCTTCTTGTCCTTGGAAGCGGTTGCATCCAGCGGAACTTCAGAGGCTAGCTGCTGCAAAGATTTGTTGGCACCAAGTTCGTCAGTTGCGACTGGATGCATCACTGGAGAAACCTCACCGTAAGATTGGAATGACTTGACTGCCTTGAGGGCAAACTCTTGCACCTTGTTATGATGTCCTTCTTTGGCTTCACTCATCTACTACGTTTTCTTTTCAGAATAAACAAGTGATGCTCAGAAGACTAGAATAATTTTAAGATATGGCTTTTTTTGAAAGCCTTATCATTACAAACGGCACTACGACCAGCGGCAAGGGAAAAAGACGCTCAGCATTTTTTTTCAATATTTTACTCTAGAAAACTATATAACTACTTTCTGAACTTTTTAAGTGGGTCTGCTCTCTTCTTAGAAACACCACCCTTCTTTCTCTGCTGCTTCTTCTTGCCCTTGGAAAATGGGACAAACCCTAGCTTCTTTGGATCGTGACGGGCCCCAGGTGGTAAAAGATAGTCTGGAACATGCTTTAAATTGGAGTCCACTCTCACACGTGAGAGGTCTCTGTCATGTCTGAGGGATACTAAGTCCTGTGGATTCTCTTCAAAGTGACGCTTTAACTTTTCACTTGTCATCAGCTCCATCTTGATCTCTTTCAATCTTGCTTCACGAACAGCGGTTTTTGTAACGGCTCTGAATGAGTCTTCCATTCTGTATCTGAAATTGTCTAACTGTTTGGTATCTAGCTGATAAGGCTCAATCGAGTAGCCCAGCTTCTTTTGCATTCTTTCGATTCTGCTGAGAACCTTTTCGTCCTTTTTGGCAGTCGGTAAACTAGAGTACTTGTGCTTACCAAATTCACTTTTCAAAACCACAAACGACAATGCAATACCGGACTTGCCTCCTCTCGCAGTTCTTCCAACTCTGTGCACATATGCCTTTGATGACATTGGTAAATCGAAATTCAATACACATGCAACGTTTTTAAAGTCAACACCACGTGAAACTCCATAGTCTTTGGATTTGGCATTCTTATTCTTTGGTTGTTCTCCATCTTCACCATCATCTTCTTCATCGTACTCATTTGATTCATCTGTGGCAATCAATAGATTGTAAACATTTTTATTGAATTCATCAACTATATGCAATCTGGAGTTTATTGGTAATTCAGAATTTAGAATACATGATCTGATCCCGAAATTTTGCAAGAACAGCTTCAACTTGTAACCTCTATCCAAATCATTTACAAAAACTAATATTTTTCCTTTCAATAAGTTCAGCTTCAGAATAACATAAATGTAAAGAAACTTATCCAACTCGTTCATTTTGATATAATATTGTGTTAGTCTTTTTGTTTGATTGTCAACGTCTTGTAATTTTAAAACAACTGGTTTGTTACAAAACTTCGCTTTCAAGTCGTTTATTTCTTCATTAAGTGTTGCACTCATCATGAAAACTTGCATACTTTGTTTCAAATTCAAGTATTCAGTCAATTTGTTCAAATCTTCGTCGTACCCATAACCTAACATTAAATCAACTTCATCAATAACGAGATACTTTAGTTCCATCAAATTTATATTGGAGTTATTTTCCAGTATACCAATCAATCTACTAGGTGTTGAAACTAGGATTTCAGGCTTCTCATTCAATACAGATTTCAGTACTTGATCACTGATTGTATCGTTCAAATTAGCAGTCCTGCATTCTTTACCACAGTATATTATTAATTCATTCAAGAAATCATAAACTTGCTTACTTAGCTCTTTTGTTGGAACTAAAATGACACTTCTGAAATTTTTTTCTGATGTTTCACTGGTTAAAATTGATTGAACAATGGGAATACAATATGCTGCTGTTTTACCTGACCCAGTGTTCGCCTTGGCTATAATATCCTTTCTTTCTTCTAATGATAACCTAATCGATTGTGATTGAATAAGTGTTGGATGTTCAAATCCCAATCTATTGATAGCCTGGATCAATCTTGGATCCAATTTGAATGCATCAAATGTTTTCTCATCATCAACATAGTCTTTAGTGACTGCAATATTACCAGACATCTTAAATGACGCTAATATGTAATACTTAAAACAAGATCTTTCTGGAACTAGTAAAGGAAATTTTTCACTTAAAAAATTTTAAAAGAAGATGCACTGCCTTGGAAATTCTTGCTCATGAGCTCATAATTAATTGAATTCTCTTTAAAAACTATAAAAGGCTACTTAATTCTTGGCTGAATCTTCTTTTAAAGTGACAATTCTATTCAAAATTACCTTGTCGAGTGTACTATCCTTATCTAAACAGAAATAACCCAATCTCAAGGCTTGAAATCTAACGGTTTCAGGGCCCTTTTCTTCCTTAATACTGAACTTCTCATCAATATATGGCATGTTTAATGGAGACTTAGACTCTATTTCGATGAACGATGGTTCAATCATTGCGTTGTGAATAACTTCTTCGGAATCAGGATTCACATCGGCAAGGAAACCATCAGGATGTGCGAGAGGGTTTTCGGACTTGAATAGTTGATTATAGGATCTGATTTCTGCAACTTTGACAGGTGAGTTGTATTTAGCAGACTCTGGGACCCATTGAATGAAAGCCTTTGGTTTCTTATGCTTGGAAGGATCATTCAAGTACTCAACGTGAATGCAAGTTGGCTTACCAGTAGAATCTTTTTCAACACTATTGACCTTAATGTTGAAGGGAACCTTCATTAAACCAACTGGTTGATCAACCGATAATCTGAAGTAACCATCGGATAGCTCATCTCTATAGTCAGAAGAATCGATGTAAATGACCTTAGTTAATGGAATCTTTCTGGACCCAAATTCTTCGCTACCTGGCTTATATGGCATTTCAATTAACTCCTCAAAATCTTCGTCAACATTATCTAATACAACCTTCAGTGGTGACTCAACCATCATTAACCTTGGAGTAGTGTAATCTAGGTAATGTCTGATCGAGGAGTCGAATCTCATAGATTGAATATTCGTATCAGCAGTAGTAACACCAAGAGTGTTAATGAAACTTAAAATTGCACCAGGTGGAACACCCCTCCTTCTAAGAGATTCTAATGTATACAATCTTGGATCATCCCAAGCTCTAACGTAATTTTCTTTAACCAGCTTTGCAATCTTTCTCTTGGACATGATTGTACCAGTAATATTTAATCTACCATATTCCCTTTGAGGCGGTCTGTAAACGTGGAGGGCGTCGACAAGCCATTCATAACTTTCCCTTGAAGCATGAAATTCCATCGTACAAAGTGAGTGAGTGATATTTTCGAATGAATCAACAAGACAGTGAGTAAAATCATAAGTTGGATAAATTTTCCATTTATCACCAGTTCTGGCATGTGTTGCGTTCAAAACTCTATATGCAACAAGATCCCACATTTGAGGGGAACCACTATTGATGTCTTGTTTCATTCTTAAAGTAGCTTCACCAGGTTTGTAAAAGCCATCTCTCATTTTTCTAAACTCTGATAAATTTTCCTCAACTGTTCTGTTTCTCCATGGAGATTCGTGTCTTTCACCACCAGGGGTACCATCTTCTTTAATACCTCTTTGGTATTTAACTTGTTCAGGTGTTGAGTGATCGACGTAAGCCAAACCAAGTTCAACTAGTTTTTCGGCAAGAGCATACAATTTGTCGAAATAGTCTGAAGAGTAAGTAACTTTCCATGGTTCAAAACCCAACCATTTGACACATCTCATGATAGAATCAAAATAAACTTGTTCTTCTGCTTCAGGATTCGTGTCGTCATATCTCAAGTAACAATGACCATTGTTGTATTTAGCAAATCCGAAATTAACGGTAATGGCCTTGGAATGACCAATATGCAAAAATCCGTTTGGCTCAGGTGGGAATCTGGTATGGACTTTCCCATTAATAAATTTCAAATGCTCTGGCATTACATCATCATATTTTTGAGGCTCTTCGCCTGCTTTGTGTAAATCACCTAAGAAACCTTCGGTAAACATGTTTCTGATCTTTTTGGTTTCCTCAACCTTGGCTTCCTTTTTGACGCTTTTCTTCTTCTCTTTTTTGATAACATCTCTCTCATCCTTTGGACCGCAAATGGACAAGATCTCTTGGTCAATCATTGGCTTGAACAATGCTGGTGATGCCCACTTCAAACTTGGCAATTTTCTGACGTTGGCTAATAAGTTGTTCAAAATCGAGTATCTTTTAGACTCAATTTCCAACTTTTGAGATTCCACAAATTCATGAATACTTTTGCGTACTTCATCATCGGTGAGCTCTTGGCCAACACCTGCATTGATCTTAAATTCATCAATGTTGAACTTACCTTCTTCTTGGTTGTTCTCAATATATTTTAGTCCTTCTGCAACTTGCAACTTGGTTTTGATTTCTTCATTACAAATGCCATCAGTAACGACCTTTAAGTTCTTAAGCGCACGGCCTTTCAATAAACTGGCAAAATCATGGAACAAGGTCAATTGGTTCTTGCTTAGTTCTTTTGGAATTTTGTCTCCACTAACTTCAATAACCTCTCTGAGCGACTTTGAAACTTTGTCGTTCTTCAAGATCTCCTTGATTTTCTTTTCTTCAAAACCAACTTTGCTGAATAACAAGCAAAGCTCTTCTTCTTCTGCACCTGCCATTACTACACTTGTACTAACTAACAAAGCGTCAAATATGCTCTTATTTTAGTTGACGTTGAGGGGGTGGAAAAATTTCTCGTTTCTCAATCCACCTTATTTTCGTCGAAAGGCTCGGCATTTTTGAAATTAACATAGCAAAACTTTAAAAGACAGTAAAAAATGATGGCATTGGTCCATAGCTCTGCTAAGTAGCATTAAAAAGTTAGCAATAAATGAATTTATGATTTTTACACTGGACTTTAGTATTAATTATCATTTAACGCGGAGAAAGATTTGCCAGTTATTGGAATCACCAACCAACTTTAGTTAGAATTATGTCAAAATACCTATCCAATCAAACTTATAAATAAATCATTTGACAAATCAATTAAGAAAAAGGCATTGATTTGAAACAAACTACCTTTCAAACGAACTGCCAATGGTATGAATCATACAATTTGTAATAATTCCATAGTGTAAGAGGAGGACAAACAAACCTGGAAGAAGCTGATGGTGTTCAGCACCAAAAAGTATTGAATTTGGTTATTTTTATTTATGTAACATTGGCCTTGACTTTTATAGGCCCAAGGTTTCAATTGGTGAATTTTATGTTACGACTTAAAGTGACATCTACCATATTTAAAAAATGGGTGCATCCGACAATGTTTTTGGGATATTTTTTTGATAAACTTATTTCCAGTTTACTAGTATTAAGTTGCTATTTATACAGAAGCAAAGCAAAGCACAAAATATATGCTATGATAACTATTAGGCGTTTCTCGCAATTTTACAGTTAGTGTAGTTTTCAGTTTTTTACGCATTAAAAAACAATTAATCTAAAGTTAAAACTATGTTAAAGGAAAAATATAACTATATTAAAGAAAAGATGAAAGGGCAATGTATATTCAAGTATATACATGTATGATTGGATGAACACTATAAGAAATGACAATATACAAAATGAAAATAAGTGTGTTACTTTGATCGAAAGCATCAAAGATAAAAGATAATGAAAGATCATTGAATCCCCATTTAATGGTAGTGTTTATTATTAATTAAGATACAGTGAAAAGTCTAGAAATAAACGGGAATTGCAATGACTGTTGATGCTGAGGTATAAAATAAAGTCAACACTTCAAAATGAAAATGTAGCTGAGTCCAATAAATTTGAGATTGGTGGAGCTGAAGACCTAGTATTTTGAGATGGAGTTTGGTTGGTACGGTGATCAGAACCATAGAAACAAAAATTTTCGATCAATTTATTGTAATCATTCATATTTTTTGGCACGCATTGAAATTGGTTGAAACTTTGCTTAGGAATCGACACCTTCTTATAATGATCTAATCCAGTAGAATCTGTGATAGGTGTAGATACAGGAACTGCAAGCGACTTTGCCCTTCTATTTGATTTAGGCGAACGAACAACTTTGGTTTCAAATAATGGCGGTGTAAATGATTTTGATTTCATTTCGCTTAAAGAAGACTCAGATCTCACTTTTTTCAAATTAAGTTGCAATTGCTGTTGTTCTTGTTGCTGTTGTTGTGATAAGGTAAAAGAATCAACAAAGTTGTTGTTGTTTTTTAATTTGAGATTGATGTCATCAAATTCACTCCTGAGTTCTTTTGCCTCGATGTTGGAAATCTTGGACTTTGAGTTCAATTTCTTCAAAATTAAATTGTAATTTTTGTTATTGTTGTTGTCCCAATATGATTTGTTGTTAACAATATATTCAACACAAAATTGAATGTCTAAATAGTTTGAAAATATTGATAATGTATCTAACTTAATAATAAATGAAAATTTATCATAACTGCAAGAGGAATCTAGGTATTTGAAAATATGGTTTGAAGATATGTAGTTAGCATTTTCAATTTCGATGTAACTCTGCCAATTATCATAAGTTAACTTGACTATTATCTCCTTTTTGAAAGCTAAGTTTTGAACAAATGCAAATCCAATAATGGCAGTTTTAGAAGAGTTCAATTTCAAGCTTTCTAAAATCACTTCTTTGTTAGAATTTAATCTTAAAAAGTTCAAAGATTGAGGATTGAATGGAACATCATTTTTGATTATTTCCCATATTGCGGTATGATTGTCTTTATCATTTTCACCATCCAAGAGAGAATCATTTTCGTCATCTGAAATAAAATGTTGTTCATCCAGATTGTCGTCATATTCATCTTCTGAATTATCTATATCGAGTAAGGATAATTTAGATACTGCAGTTGGCTTTTGGAATTTATCAAAATACTTGACGTTTTCAAGACATTCGGCAAACTTGACTGATTTTGTATTTGGCATCGAATTTGATCTATGTAAATGTTCATTTAGTTTTAGAGAAGACTTCACTAGCTCACCTGATTTTTTCCTTAGTAATGGATGTTCTTCCATTTGTGTTTTTTTATTCAAGGAATCCAGCGATGAGTTGTTCAAGATTATTGTTTTAACATCTTCGTCTATTGTTTTGGTGTCATCGTCATGATGGGAATATCCCTTTGAAATGATTTGCAGTTCATTGTCTGATGATGAAGAAGCGGAAGTTGAAGAAGGGTTCTTTGACATCTGCGAAGAGGAACCTGACACTGAAGACACCGAGTTCACATTTGTTATCTGCGACTCTGTTTCCTTCTTGTTGAATGAAAACTGATCGTTCCAGTCAACCGTTTCATAGTTTTCCTTTGAACTTAAGTTCGGCTGCCGTATGTTTATTGATAGCGGAATGTCCTCCAGTGTTGCGGGTGTTTGGTCTAATGTCTTTAGGTTAAGCGACGTTAATGGTGCTGTTTGAAATGTTCTTGGTCCTAAGTATGGCATCATAAATTGTGTGTGTTTGTTTGTTTATCTATCTCCTTCCCGATATTGTCAAATAAATAAATATAAATAATATTAGAAAATGCGCTATTTATAAGTATGTAATCGAGAGTCTATATAATCGAGTAGTCTGGTAATGTCTATGATGAAGTCTATGGACGACTTTCACTTATTTCTCCTTGTAGATAAAGCACTTGTTAAAACAAGGGCAAATTTGTTGTGGCTAAACCGGATCCCTTCCAGTATTTATAACAAAGGGGGGGGGGCTAACCAAAAGAGTAACCAAAGAACAAAAAAGGGAAAAATCGCGTGGTTTGCGGGGGCAAATTTTTGTGCGGAGACCCCAGATTAAATCCTAATAGTGTGCTCAGTTTTATCAAGCACATGTCGGATGTCAATGATGATTATAGTGCTGGAATGTGCAAGACTGTGGCAACATTTTGGTATAATTTTCAGCTTGGGTTGATTTCCCACCTTTTCCGCTGAGCCCTGTTTTTTCTTCCCCCACCCATTTTTGCTATTCCCGATCCGCTCTGACTATTGTTTTGCACTATAACACTATTGTTGTAATCTCCATTAGGGACCCGCATCGCACAGTGTTAAAGATATTGGATGTTATCGGTATTAGAAAATATGCTGCTTGGTTTAAGATTGGTGGTCTCCATCGGATAGCGGGGATTTAAACTGGAGCAGCATCGGAAGCCAACAAATACAGTTTTGGACATGGTACGATAAAAGAAATGTATAGGGTGTCACAAGAGCTATAGTAGATTACAATAGTTTATCGCACTCCGCCTCAATGACTGTGGTGGCATGTCTATGGTATTGTTGGCAGGACCAAGATTGCAGCATAGAAGCCAAGAAAACTCTTTTACCCGGTGGTACCGTCTTGGCTAGTGAGGTACAGCAACTATACCAGAAGACGTGATGTAAACAAGGGAAAGAGATTTGTGCAAATATGTGGTTGCAGTTCCTTTGGGGTCTACAAAGGACAAAAAATATTCAGCAAGTTTCTGCAAAAAATGCGCAAGCCCGGAATCGAACCAGGGGCTCAACGATGGCAACGTTGAATTTTACCACTAAACCACTTGCGCCTTCGTTGGTGTGTTACGAAGTAAGAACGACTAGTCACGTGAATAGACTTCCCACTTAAATTGGTGAATGAGCAACTCGCAAAATGGAGAAGCATCTGGCACTTAACGGAAACCGTATCTATTAAAGGATTTAACAGTATCTCCGGCACGAGGTTCTGTCGACCGAAGCACCAGGTGATCAGGAGATCGCAAGTCAGATGTTTCCACATTTGCTTGATAAACGAAACAATATAAAAAGCTCACAAAAGGACCTTGCTCATGATATTTATATTTATAAAGAATTAACTTTTAGATGGATTAAAATCGATACCAATTCTACAAATAACCTAGCACGGCTTTGTAACATGGTGTAATACAAAGCCTAGCTAGCTTGTTTGTAGAAGTTAGTATGTCTTCACTAATACAAAGTTGACTTTTTATGAATACAAATATCATGAGCAAAGTCTTTTGTAAGCTTTTACAATGTTTGGTTTATCAACAAATGTGTAAGCATCTGATTTCTGATCTGATGAAATCTATGCACATCATAATATTTGCTGAGCATAATACATGCCTATTTACAATAAAATGTTAAAGAGATTTGATAGAAATGAGAGTGAGACGTAAACGCAAACATTATTCACAAATAAACCGTAACGTGTCGGTAATACAAACAATTACCAAAGTCGATCATCTACAGTTACCCAAAGTATCCGATTAAACAATTATCCTAATAAGGTTTTATTTCTAATTAATATTTTGTGTATGAAAAATCTACATTTTACCTTGATTTAATACTTCTTTTGGGGTCAATTTTGTTTAATTCTCTAGATACTACTTAGAGTCCTACTTTGTAAACCTTCTCAAATAAGAACGAGCATTCAACAAGAGCAAAAGCGCGGCCTTTTGTAGGTCTCTACTAAGTTCGGCAATTATTTGCAGGACCGACGCATTATAGTTTATCATTTATGATGTTGGTATTTATTTCTTACGTCCATTTGAAATCATGATGTGCAGATATTTTTTCAGACTAAAGGAAATATGCAACTTTGCGTTAAAATATACCTATATTTCAAGCTGAGCATTTATAAAAGAGTAATGTTATTCACTAACCAGATATTTTAAGTAGGAGATAACTATATTTTTAGTGCCAGCACTAACATCTATCTAAGAAAACTTATTGATTCATCAAGTCTGAAATAGTATCAATAGCCATTGTAATTAACGTTGTACTTAATTTAGAACTACTTATGACTAACGAAATTAATATTTACTTTGGGATTTGATACTCTGCAGTAAGAAAAGGAGATGAACCAGTGTTGGACAATCATCACTCATTTCTTTTCAATTTATATTTATGAAGGCACAGAAGTTAATTTTAAATTAGCTCATGTGTAGTTACTAATTAGTGATTTCAACCTGTGATGTCTTCTTGTTATTAATACATAAAATTGCTCCCCATCGAAATTGATCGATTTCTCCATCTTCCTTTTTAACCTTTTATATCGCAAATTTTTCAATTAGTATAGAACATATTGAATCATTCACAGAATGTGAAACACAGCATTTATTACCATTAGGAATTCGGTAATAATAGCCGTTATCCAGTATTGTTTTGGTCAAACCCAACAAAACTGAAGAGGACCTATATTTGTTATATACATGAAGATGTAGGTTATTACCTTTTCTTATTGTTCTTTTATATACAAGGAATTTCTATTAGTAGAAAAGCTGTCATTTGAACTTTACCTTTTCTTTGAATTTGTAAGATCGGCTGCAAAGATTGTGTTAGCACTCACAAGAAAAAATAAAATTGAAACGAAGGTTTATTAGCATCGATTATAATGTAAAAAGTTAATGGGTTCAAATGAAAAACTTCTGTAACTATTGCTCTGCATCTGTTACATAGTCGTCGTAAAAATAAAATACTAAAAAATACTAGCTAGTGAAGTTTTAGTTTTTGCGACGTTGTTTTAAAGTTCTTTTAGTTTTTTTGTGTGTTGACTCTGTTCCATTTTCGAGCTCATCCTGGCTTTCAATTGTAGTGTCTTCCATACATCGCTTTTTCACATATTCTTTTTCAGTTTTGGAACAATCCAAGCTACTCCTATCTTCCACATCTGCAGCCTTTTCAGCATCAACTTCTTTCATTAGGTTGAATTTCCTCCATCTAAACTGGCAAGCATGTAATGTCCGATTTGGAAATTTAGCTGCTATTTCTTTCCATGTCATGACGTTTTTCCTTTTGTATTCTACCAACAACCTATCTTCACTTTCCGTCCAGAGCACATACTTGGCCCTTTCATTCTCACTGCTACGAATTGTAGGGACTATTGGCATGTGAAACATAAGTCCGTACATGTTTGTGTACCTGATATAATCTTGAAGTTGCGGATGCATTTCTTGGCTTACTGAGTTGGTGTTATGTTGAGTAATTATCGGTGGAAGCAGCCCTGAATGTTGTGGCCACTGTTTAGTACCCAAATTAGACTCTGGTTGTAGTCTATCGTGAAGCTGTGGCAACTTTCTTGTGTGGTCTATAAAAGGAGTGATCACTTGGTTTTCGATTTGAGCGCAAGAATTTGATATCCTGTCAAGTGGTTGTTGCGTTCGAGAAGATGAAACAATTGGCAGTCCCATATTGGGATATATTGGATAAACTGGATAAACAACTTGTTGCGAAGAAGTTAGGTGGTTTGTTTGTGGCATTAATATTGGTAGCAATGTACTTGGTGGCTGGAATAAATGTGATGTTTGCTTATTTGAAAAGTGTATAGTTTCATTGGGTATATTCATGTTGAAGACTTTTGAATCGTTATAACAAGCTGCTGCTAAGTTGTCATCTTTTGAGTAGATCTTTTCTTGGTCATCATTACCATTCGAGTGTGATAGTAACGTTAGATTGTTTTGTCGTTGATCTAACCTTGTATTATCTTTTGATATATTAAAGCAATCATCTATAGGTGGTGGTTTTACTTTTGCGGAAAGATGTTGTGAACTCTGAAACGTTAAATCTGAAGGTGCTTGATTATTTGATGTTTTCAAAAATTTATATTCAACATTTTTGAGTGTTTCAGGGGATGTTTGGAAACTACTTTGTGGCGAATGACTAGTGTGAAAGTTTGTATTCACATATGTATTTTGCAACCTATACTTTTCAAGTTCTTTGCAAAAATTAAATTGTTGTGACATGTTTTTGTTTTCAACTGCTATATTTGAAAGAGGGAATAGAATACAACGACTGCGAATAACCCTGTTGCTACTTTTGATACAAAAGCTTTTTTGCACTATATGTTAATGAAAAAGTATTAAGCAAGATATGGGTGATTGATTCGATGTTGCTAATTATCCCGTGGACGGATACCAGTTTAGCTAAGTTATGTGTCCTGGTTATATCAATACGGTCAAATTAATTATAGGCAGTTTGTTTTCAAAAACTGTATAGGAAGTAAAACGATGTGGTATTCCGTCCTGAAATTGCATGCATGGACAAATGCACTCAACTTCGAGCAAGCACTTTTCATACTTGTACAATTATGGGCTCAGAAATTCGGTTACAGTTACACAATTAATAACAGAAAAGCATTCAAACACTCAAGGCTTTAAATAGATTTATGCGAATGCATGACGCGTATGGCCCCTTCCAAAGACATAATAAGTCCGATGTAATTTCACTGACGTATTTTCAAGAGTAAATATAATATAGTGAAAAAAAACACTTGATAAGCGGTTTAACCAGCTATATACATTGAATAGCACTGTGTCAGCAGACAGGCTAATGGAATACATATTCTTCTACACCCATGCCTGAAACTGAGTCAAGCTATGAGTTTGATAAGCGACAGTCAACACTGAAAAGTCTCCTGCGAACCACAAACCAAAACCAATTCCGTGCTTGAAACTGGAAAAGCTGCCTCCCTCAAGTTGCGAACTTCACACAAAATGAAGTTATTCTTTACAGTTCTTTACTCCCATTATCAGTTTAAGGTCTATAGAATGGTAAAGTAAAATTTAAATTTTTGTATCCAAAATTTACTTAAAGCGTGACTTTCACACATTTCCAAATTATCAGAAACTTGAATCATCAAGTGTTGCATCTCAATAGATGCAGTACATATTGCTTCGCTTAGTACGTGTAATACAGAAATGTAAGGTCTTGAACTGATAAATGATCTTTTTACAAATGAATCCGGGCACAACTATTGCTTAATTTCCGCATCTGCCAAAATTTATAGATGGATTGCGTGGCCTTTATGATCTTTTTGTGAGTACTAATGCTGCTAATGATAATAGAACTTTTTTTCACCGAATTCCGTGCCATGAGCTCACTCGCTCTAATGGCAGCAAGATGGGGTGCCCAAAGTGATGAAAATTTTTGCAATAAAGGTTCTTAGTAGTATGCAAAAAATTGTATTGAGGTTTATTCACGTGTAACAACGGTAGAGAACTTTAACCATGCATGCAATCCGATTACAGTAAAAATAGTGCAGAGCCTATTATGCACGTTTTATTTTTCTCACTTTTTTTTGCAGTTTCATGTGGTTTGCACAAATTTTCCCGTTTACGGTTGTAGTTCGCAAAGATCTAACCGATAAAACAATTGCATAGGTTAGACTTGAGGCTTTGAATTTAAGGCTATAAGTCAAACCGGAGACCTGGTATAAGAGATTTCATATTTCTACAAAGGTCGCTAAGTGCCTCTTGAAAACAGTAACGCAGAAAAATTGAACGGCATTTTTATGCAAGCTTTAGCAAAGAGATATGCCAATCGAAGATCGGGTTAATTTTCAAGTACAGAAGCAAAATATCATTTTCAAATGCAGCAAACTATGCTATCATGAAGAAGTAACTCCCTAATAAATGGCAATGTGAAACCGTTACTGGATTTAGTGCTTTTGCATATGATATGCCAAGCTTTTTCTTGCTAATGGGTGGTTCGGTTGAATCAATTGTAAGATAGCAAACATTTAGGGTGCAGAATTCAACCTGCGTGAGACTGATTGGGCAAAAACAAGTAAGCATTTTTTTTGTGAAAGAAAATGACGTTCTATGCGGATGGATCAACCCTACGTAACGGAAACAAGTATACATTCAAAAAGCTCGTTGAATCGACATTAGAAGAGAAAATCATTAATGTAACCGTATGTTTGGTTCTGCTTAAATTAAAAAACATTAACCGCACCACTTGGTGGGCGCATCAAACATACGCTGCTGACAATTAATATCTCTCGTAAATTATTAAAAGTTGAGAATTCAAATACATCTAGCTCATATTTGTTACGTAGTTCTGAGGTTGGAAAAATTCTAGCACTGGCTCTATTGTTTGCTATTACAGCGAAAAAACCTTATTACACTGTTCGGGTAATGTAGTTCGGTAACTTTTCATGTATGAATAAGGAAATGATTTTGGAAGAGGCTTTTGTGAACTTGTAAGCTTGAAGTTAAACAGTGATTTCGAGTGTAAACAAAAAGGCGATCAAGTCCCTGTGGTGAGAAGACACAAATAAAGAGTACATTAGCACATTAATCGAGTATTTGTGTATGAGCTATCGTCATGTTCTTGATGATTCCAGGACAAAAAGTTACTTTGAAAACTGTGTCCTCAAGAGCTAAAGTTTACTTTTCAAAAAGAACTCAACTTTAAAACAGAACTGTACTTTCGAACTTGTGACAATACTTGAGTTTTTCTAAAATGCTGTTCCTTTAAGAATGTAAACTTTTAGATCTTTCGTATGTGCAAATGCTTATCCGGTTTTGATAGCCTTCCGTATCGTTATCAGACTGACATTATGATAACATAAGGAAAGCTATTACCGAACGCTGAGGTGTCCAATATATTTCAAATGACTAATGAAAGCAAGTAGTAGTTGCAATAGGTGTTTGTTATCATCTTTCAAAGCTATGGAACAACATTTTATTCAAAGTAAGGCTAATTATTAACGAGAATTTGTTGAGAGTGGTTACGTCTGTGCTTTCTTTTTAGGGCTTAATGACCAAACTAATTGATGGCTTGAAGAGCTAGTTTATGTTACTTTTTCTGTTTCCTTTATATATCTAGTAGTCCATTCTTATGTTTGCATAGCTTTTGTTCCATTTATTATCTTATTGTATGAGAGTTGAAACAGTTTCGTTAATCAACGTCATTAATCAATTGTGGATAATACCGAAGTGCCATTCAATCGTTTAAAATGTACCTCTTTGCTTTCAATTGCTTTCTTTTGAGTGTAGAAACTTTGGTCTTTGGTAGAACTGAAAATGTTAGTCATTTGTGGATCGTAGAATAAACAAAATTAACATTTTTTTTTACTTGAATAAGCAAGGGCTGTTAATGGCACTTTAATACTTTTTTACTATAAATCGTGTTAAGAAGAGAATGTATTTTTGATAGTTGCAAATTAGTAGCACCGAGTTTAGTCTATTAACGTGTTTAATGAAATGAATATTTTAATAGCTTGAGCGCGTTCTCTTACACCTTGTCATTTTGCCAACGCATTCACTTTATTCTTAAGTGTACTCTCAATTGGGTTTGTGGAAACTCCGACAACACAGCTTCAAATAGTGATAAAGCTGATTTAACATTAAAAACTAAGTTATTATTTATTAAAGCATAAATTCAAATTGAAAAAAAAGTCACTTCAATATGATTGACATTCGTAAGCAATAAATATTTTCAATAGTCTTTTGCTTCAGTGATAATGTGGTTGCACTTAGCTTAAAAAACAAATCAAGTAGAATTTGAAAGTAGCTTATCCTCTTTCTGATTTGTTTTCGGTATAATAAATAACAATCACCATAACATCACCAAAGTGGGTAAAAGTGAAACAGCAACATTATTGTTTGAATCAATGTAGCTAAAAAACAATGCTAATGCTTTAATGGGTGCCATCTAGTTTAATTGTTTCTTTGTTTTAGGCTTATTATCAATGTTCAAATGCTTGATAAAGTTTTGGTTCAAAATTTCATATAACGTAAAGGATTTAAGAAACCTGTTCAGCAACTGATGGATCATAATGTTTTCATGCTATTTACATTGCACACTTTTGTACTGAAGAAAATTCTGAGCCGTACTGGAATGGGTGTACCCTATATGCACAACTATTGGTTACCTATCACACGTTTCATTATCATTTACTTTGTGCGAAAAAGACTAAATACAAGATAATTTTTGTTGAAAATATGAAGCCAAATTAGCTACATTACAGATATGCAGCTAATACATGTCTTTTTTGCTAATACCACTATGCTGCCACTAATTGGTGACATATTAGAATGGTTATCAAACTGAAAATCTCATTGAATGCAAAATGATAGTTTTTAAGCTGGTTCAATAACATTTAGATTATAAACAAGGAGCCAGTAGATCTTTTTCAAGTTTTAAAAATGAATTACTCTCCATAAAAAGTCAAAGTGAAATACTTTCTTGTATAAGTAGCACTGAAACTCTCTACAATTAATTTCTGTAGCTAATCAACAAATTACATACTATTAGAGATCATCTAAATATAAAAACTGGTTTATTAATCTTGTGTTGAAATTATAACCATATAAGTGATAATTTCCTTTTAAATGTTCTCAGATAGTAAATGTGTTTGATAAGAAAAGCGCTAGTCTTGATATCTGCCCTCTTAGTAAAAGCTTCTTTTTTTGTGCCACTGAACACTGCGAGAAAACTTGAAACCAAAATTTAACCATACAGTTATACTTGGCGTCGAAGTTGCTTTGGTTGTGTTTGAATCGAATTGCCCGAGATATGTTTGTGCAAAAGCATTAATAAGTGCGGTCTTAGGTGGGCATGTATACTTTTAGTTAAACAGATAGTGGTAATCAAACATTTATGACATGGGTAGAACACTTTTTAGGGAAAAAGTACCTTACAATTGGCATACTAATCACATGAAACACTGATTTTTTCAAGAGTGACATATTCTAAATACCTTTGCAGCATCTTTCATGTCATAAAAGCAGCGGAACACCAAGAAATAGCAAAAGAGTATTTTTTTCAGATAAATCTAACACCATGTTATTTATTACATTAAAATGATTAAGCCAACGGATAGTGATTTAAGCTGTCGCAATTAATCTTTAGTCAATTCATTCATACCTCTTACAACCACTACCTTTACACATCTATAGTTACACGGTATGAACTAATCCTGGAACTGCGGTGACATTAATAATTTTCATGAATTCACTGATATAGTAACTTACAGAACTATGCAGTTCAAAGAGACTGTTTGAAATGGTAGTGAAATTTTATCACTGATACCCTCACATGAAGTTTTAAGATACTTGAAGCGAAAACATCGGCTACTCACATCAAAATAGACAAATGGCACTTTGCTTTATAAGTCTATGCTTCCCTAATAACTGATGTTTTATCCGTTATCTAATGGAGATGCAAGCTTATATAAATTTGAGTATAACGCATGTACTGCTTGGATCTGCGGTTCTGATTCTTATTCAGCACTTGTATGTATTTGTCATGAGCATTTTTTAGAGAAAAAGCTAATCCGGAAAGTAAAGTTTGAACTATTCGAAAGTATGTTTGATTGGCAGCACAAGTGGCTCAGATGCCCATTTTGAGACTTCACCGAAATGAATAATTTTGAAAAACACTATTTTTTACTATCTGTATAGTGGAAGAAACTGCCAATACTCCAAATATTAATTTAGCGAAAGCACTGAGAAACTTAGAGTACAAAATAAACTGTGAAATGAACGACAGGTGCGTATGCTTTCACCAAATTCAAAGAGAAATGAGTACCTCAATTAACTTTGTTTACATTATTTCCGTAGTGCTTTTGGTCCAAGATCTCACATATATATCGATTGATGCTCATGTGATATAAATATATTTAAGTCTGTAAAGGACATTTGATAAATATCAGCATATATTTACAATCCTCCAATAAAATACCAGCGCTGCTAGTAAACTGTATAAGCCAATCATATTTACAAAAGTATTTCAATTATGGGTTCTTTACTCTATACTATTTTGGATGCAACGAGTCTCTAACGCAGCTCAAAGTGTATGGGCTTATGCGACTCCTTCAATCAAAACGATCTATATGGACTATATTTCTTTGTATTATTACCTCACTATCGGATCCAGTATTTCTTTTTAGTACTAAATCTCTCTGCGCAAACTTCGGATAGATACTGAATGTTCGTGATATGCTTACTGTGTTGTTGATTCTAAAGTTCACTGCAATTCTTTAATTTGTTTCTTAGCCAATTGTGAGAGAAAACACTGACCTGCAGCTCGGAATGCTTTTACAGGCAAATGTCAGTTTTCTGTGGCGATTGTCCTTATAATCATCAGTTATGAACCGAAATATCATTTTCTTAAATCATAACTGGTTTACAAAACACCTGTACCACTATCTAATCCGATTAACTGAGTTTGCGGAGCCAGAAATACTTAAGTAAATTATAAACAACTGGAAACTCATAGTCGAAAACCGCTTTGTGAGAACTTAACCCCAGAGTGAAGAAATACAATCTTTGTTTATCTGATCATCACCCCAATTATGGCAAGCAAAGAAAAAACTACAAAACCCATCTTTCATGTTTGCCTTTGCCACTAAGTGAATTGCATTCAGGTAGCTTATTTTAGCGATATACTACCTTGATCAAAACAATTGAGGGCAACAGATTTTTCATTATGTTAAATTTGCTGCCTACTTTCGTTCTAAAGTGAGTAAGTCTACGGGAAGGAAGACAAACCAAAAATAATTAAACTATGAACAAAAATATGTGTCAAACAAAAGCATGAATTTTCACATGGAATCAACTTCAAATACTGAGGCCTGAGTAGTTGTAAATAAAAAAAATGCCAACAAAAAATTGCCCCCTGTCGGAATTGAACCAACGATCTTCGCATTACGAGTGCGACGCCTTACCACTTGGCCAAAGGGGCCTTTTTATGTGCACTAAATGGTTTTTAAGCAATGTTTTGTACTAGTTTGAGTAAGGTTGAAATGAATATTATTTTACTTAAAGGAAAGAAGCTTCCATGGTAGAGCTATCCTATTATACCTTTCCTTAAATTATTTGTTTGTATCATTTAGAGTGGAATAATTGAAGTATGTTAAAAAATTGTGGACTTCTGTAAAAGTAGCTGGCAACGTTGGGTAATTTAAAGGCTATTCTTGTTAAAATCTCTAAATATAATTAGAACTGATACTTTACTAACTATTACATAAGCACTGTAAATAAAAAGCGACGCTTCGCTCTTTTACAGATATTTGCGTTTACGAACTCTATAAGCTAAACTTGCTTAGCTAACCCAACAAGTATTTACCCAGTTCTGTTAATGCTTATATTTGTTACAATTTCCGTATAGCGCTAATAACGATTTAGTTTTGCTTAATTAAAAAGGTGTATATAATTATTATAAATTATAATGTGGGGAATGCTTTCTATATTAGAAATTATATTAGAGTCTAGGTCATCTAATAGATAATAAGAATCTTTATGTCTTGAACATTTCTTTTTAAGAATGGCATACTAAATATGCTCAGGGTCTTTTCTTGTTATCTCAACAATATTTGACAATTCTTAGTCATAGTTTCTAAATAAAACTTATTGTTCAGGTAATAGGAAAAGTCCTTGTGCATATTTACTATGTCATTTTGGAAAAAAAAGTTCAAGACAATGAATCTTTTTATTATCTGTTAGATAACCTAGACTCAAATACTTTCTAATATAAAAAGCATTCTCACTTTATAATTTATAGTATTTATACAAAACTTTTTAATTAAGCAAGCTAAATCGTTATTACCGATACACGGAAATTATAACAAATACAATAGCACATTATATACCATTACATGAGGATTAACGAAAAACAAAGCTTGGCTTTCATATAGAAAGTTGGATTAACATAAATTGTGAGCAAAAGTTGCTTAGCAGACCTAGTTTCGTAATACAGAGTTCTGTTAAGCTTTTCTTTGACATTCTCTTGATTTATATGATAATATTTTGTCTGTGTTGATTAGAAGTCCGAAAGAAGTGAATTAAAGCTCTATTAAACGTGACCTTTAGAAAATATGTACATTCGGGGGTAGTATAAGTGAAAAACGCGCCAAAGGTTAATAGAAGTTGAATAACGGCTAATGCTTCTCACCATTTTAGTCGCTGAAACGTTGATATACTCCACTAAATTATTTTCCACCATACGCAATCCACCTATAAACACCAAATTAGAAAATCGTTTTTATGAACTTTTGCTTATATGATATTTGATCGTTAATAATAATACTAGCAAGCATGCGACTGACATCATGGCAATATTGCTGATCGAAAATTATTATTTGGCATAAACAACAATTGCTTATTGCGCAGTATTGTACAAATGCAATGTATATGCAACTTATGAAACGCAAATGCTTTAAAATATTTATATAATTGGTTCTGTTATCTCGGATAAAATACTTTTTAGCAGCTTAGGTTGGCATTTGGCATTAAAATCGCTCACTAAACAATAAATTGTCGTCGCACACGACTCATACTTGAGTACTTAAGTTATTATATGCTTCAACATTTTTCTTTTGTAAAAGAACTAAGATCTTTGCTTTTACTTCTCTCTTAATACTTCTGTCTTGAACTGAAAACCTGTCATACTTGCATAAAGTTATTTATGTAGTTTCTATGCCATATTTCTGCTAATTAAAGTCATAAATGAAGGTGTTTCAGCTTCCAAACCCAATGAGCATTTTTCAGTTCATTTTTTTCTCAGTAGGGGAGTTCAACAAACAAAAAAACAACAACAAGTCAACTGTTAACATAGTCTCTTCTTAAGTCATTTGATTCAAAGAATAATCTCTTTTCTTTGCATATACATTTTTCTTGAACAACACAAATATCAGAATGGTCACAGTTATTGAAAGTTCCGCTGCTTTAAGAAAGAAAAAGATCATGAAGAGGTCACTGAACTTCACAATGATGGTCATTGGTCAATCAGGGTCAGGAAGATCAACAATGATTAATACACTTTGTGACAAATTGATTGTGGACCCATCAATGTCACTCAACTTATACGCTCCAGAAGAATTGGATAATCCAAATAGAGAATTTCAGCTGAGAAAGTCAAACGTGGAGTTGGAAGATTCAGAAGGGGTAAAAATCAATCTGAATATAATTGACACACCAGGTTTTGGTGATTCTATGGACAATTCAAAATCAATCAACATTATAAAAGATTATTTAAAATATCAATTTGACGAAATTCTTGTTGAAGAGTCAAGGCTTAGAAGAAATCCTAGATTCAAAGATGGTAGAGTACACCTTTGCCTTTATCTTATTAATCCAACATCCCATGGGTTGAAAGAAGTGGATATCGAAATCATCAAAAATTTAGGTAATTATGTCAACATTTTACCTTGTATTACCAAATCAGATTCCTTGACCATTGAAGAGCTCAAACTAAACAAGCAGCTAATCATGGAAGACATTAACTATTATAAATTGCCAATTTTCAATTTCAATAACAAATTTTTTGAGTTCGATAGCAACGATGATGACGCCATTGAATTAAATAACTACCTACAGTCCACAATGCCATTTTCTCTGATGGGCTCAAATACAACGATTCTTGATCCCACCACAAACGAAATGAAGAGGATTAGACAATACCCATGGGGATCCATTGACGTTTTGAACTCTGATTTCAGTGACCTATTGACTTTGAAAAACACAATTTTGATAACTCATTTGAATGATTTCAAAGACTTCACTCACGAAATCTTATACGAAAACTACAGAACAAGGACGCTTGGTCAGTTTGATGATGATCATACCGCCGTTGCAAATCATCTCGAAGAAAATCACATGGGTAGCAACGTCAACAGCAGTAATCTGGAAGTGAACAGCGTGCCTAGAGTTTTATCTGTTTCAGGTAACGACATTGAATCCTTGGCATCAAATAGTGCATACCAAAGAGAGTCAACTGGGTTAGACCTTGCTGCCAAAGAAGACCAAATCAGGCAAGAGGAAGAGCGTTTGAGGGAATTTGAACAGAGAGTACAAAGGGACCTGCTACTGAAAAGAGAGGAAATTGAAGCCAGAGAGAGAGAACTTGCCGAAATCGAAAAGAGATTAGCCCAGCAACAGCTATAGTTACCAACTCTTGATCCCACCATCTCTTATTCCATTTCCTAACTTTTTTTCATTTTTTGGGCTTTCACATGTTAAAACAACTTTACCTCTTTTGGTCACACGACTTAAAAATTCTATAAAAGGATGTCATCGCCACCTAATTTGAGCCCATCCTCCATGGACATTAGCCTTCTTTATAAAACAAACAACTAAACTTAGAGCTTTATAATACTTCGTTAGAAAATGCTTCAAAAGATAGCCACTGTCGCCGCTGATTTGTATAATGACATTGATTTTAATGATAAGACATTTCAAAGTAAGTATTTTTTTTTTGTGTGCTGAATATCTAAACTCCGATACTAACTTGGAGCATGTGAAACGTCAATGTTTTTACAACAGCATCCCTTTTGTTTATTATTTTCAACCCACTCTACTGGAATTTCGGTGCTCGCTTAGAATACTACACCGGTTTGCCATCAAAACTGTGTTTTGGTAATAAAAGGCTGGCTGTGTGGGCCTTTGCGTTGTCCGTTTTCACATTAGGGTTATTCAGAGACGAAATTTACAGGGATGCCATCTCTAAACAGAATACTTCAGTTTATTTGGACACCGCGTTGTTCAAATTGCTTGGTTTGGGCTGCTTTTCGGTTGGTTCCGCTTTCGTTCTTGGATCCATGTACAAGTTGGGTGTAGTTGGTACTTACCTTGGAGACCATTTTGGGTTCTTATTTGACGAGAGAATTGTTTCATTCCCATTTAATGTTGTTGACAACCCAATGTACGATGGTTCCACTCTTTGTTTTCTTGGTACTGCTTTATTTTACGGTAAACCAGCTGGTTTGTTTGCCGCTGCATTGGTCTACGCCATGTACCAAGTTGTTTTGCTTATTGAAGAACCATTCACAGCCAAGATTTATTCAAGACGTGACGAAAAGAAAGCGTTATAATTTACACAAATGCTATAAAGAAGATTCGACGCTTTTTGCGTTCCCTTATCTTTCATTATTTGTTTCAATTATTCAAATCCATTATTATATGTGTTCCACAAATGAATACTATTGTTGTAACTAGTTTTGTAACATGGTGTGAACTAATTATTAAGTTATTGATGTCAACGCCTTTGATGCCAATTGTGCTAACACAATAGTATTTACTATTATCTTGTAACTTATTAACTAAAATACATTTATCTTCTAATAGTAACAAACTTTCATCAACCTCGTTGACCCAAATCAATTTAAAAATAGGCTTGAGCTCGCACAAACTTTCAAATGTTAAACTTTTTTCTTTGAATGTCCAGTTGATTAGTTTATGCAATGGTCTCTTTGGTACATCACTTGTAATTTCAACCAAAAAGTCTCTAAATTTCACATCGTTGGATTCTACATCTATCAAATCAATGGACATCTGTGAAATTGGGAATTTTTTAATGATCCCATTAACAAATGAGTCATTCAGCTTCCCTGTGACATAGTTACTCAATGAATTATTGTTTTGTGGTATTATTGGCAAATACCAATTACTTAATTCATAGGCTATCAAAAACAAAAAATAATGGATTCTTGTAAGACGATCAGTTGGACAATTATAGTTAGAGTTAATGATTTCAAGTAATATGTTGAATATTGATTTAAAGTCTTGATTTGTTAATGAATATTCATTTCTATTGTAATATATTGTCATTAAAGTTTCTAGTATTAACATCTTGTACTTCTCATCTTTCTCAATTTTGTTCATAATGTCAATCATTATACTAACATAGTTTGAGACTAGTTTTGGAGTTTCATAGATACAACAATTTAAGAATTGCATCAATGCATTCATGTTTGAATCGTCAAATTTAAAATCTATGATAAGATATTTAATCAACTCATTCAATCTAACTAGCGCCTTTTCGGATAATTTGCATTCAAAAAATCCGTGAAGGGCATTGACAACTAATAATTCAATATCATTTTTACTAATCTCAGCTGGTATCTCGAATTTGAAACTGAAGTCTATTTTTAGTTGCTCGATTAGTGTCTCAAATATGTTCTCCACCATTTCACTGTCATTTTTGAACAATCCACCATTTAAGAATTGTAACCGCATTTTGTCAATGGTTAAAAAATAGTAGACCCATTCACTACTTTCCGCTAGAGTATAATGGTAAAGATTCAATAATTTCTTGACTTTAATATTATTTTTAATCCTATTTTCCGCATAATCATTTCTAATCATTTTCTTAAACTTGTAATCCGATCCAAACTTCATACTTTTCAAGTAGAGTAAGCCATAATTGTCATTATCACTTCTCAAATTAGTTAAAACAGTTATTCCTAACTCAAATATTTTTCGATATCTATTGCCCTTGTTTTCACTTGCGTATTTTGTAATTTCTATGAGCTCATTCAATATAAAAGTAATTCTTTCTTCATTGTTTTCTTTCAATCCAATATTATTGATGGCATAAAGGACTAGAGTTTTCATTAGAGAAAGAGAATTAATTTCTTCTTTGTTTTTGATACCTGTCTTGCAATAGCTAAAAATTATAGCTTTGAAAGAATGATAATCAATAATTTTTAGTACATCAAGGAGATCTAAAATTATTTCGTCTTCAATAAAAGGAAAACTCAAATTCAGCACACATGAACAGCATAATAGATCAGTATAAAATTTCAGTGATGGTTCATCAATTTTCAAATTTATACAAGACATCATTGAGGTCTTGATAACTTTAAATACTTCCGTTGGTGATGTGAAATAATACCTTTCAACTATTTCCTTACAATTTTCCCTCCAATTATTCATACCACAAGTACACAAATCGTTGTCAGAATAATATTTTAGTATTAGTGATATGTTGTACGATGTTAAGATTGAATAATTACTTTTGAAATATTCAACAATTTTTTCTGTAACAAATCTGTTAGATTCTAAAGTCTGGAGTTTATTAAACAACTCTAACAGTATCTCTTGATAGCTATATGTCATAACTTTATTTTCATTCCAGTTTAATTCTTGAAGGGCATCCCAAAATATGGGTTTATCAAATAAAACTTTGTGGTACTTTGAAATAGTATAGGGATTCTCAAATAATTCAGTAATAAACTTCAGTATTTCAAGTTTAACGGAATGTCCGTTTTCCTTTGCTGCTAATATAAATACTTCAAACATAAAATTTAGGTGATGATTATAATATTCTGTTATGGCTTTACCTAATGGATCAAATTTGCCAAAATATTGTAAAGTTTTTGATAAATATCTGATACAGCCAACTTTAGATCTTTCGCCTACTCTATGTTTATATTTACCGTCTTCAATCCCGCCAACATTCTTTAATAAGACTGAAACTATTTCGCCTGCTTTTTGTACTTTTATCCCTACTATCAATTTAGAGAAAATGTCGGTACACTTATCATCTAGCTCATAATCATCTAGTCCATTTGCACAGCCAAGAATTGATGTAATTGTATATAAATAATCATTGACATCATACTGCATGTTCAGTAATTCGTTTAGGAACATAATAAAAGATTTGAGCATCAGTTCATCATTTGTTTTAATTCCATTTGAAATAACGAAATCCAAAATTTGGTTAAGTTGTTCTCCAGAAAATATATTGGCGTTACACCTCAAAGTATCAGAAACCAACACAACGATTAAGACATTTAACTCTTCTTGTTTGTACTTCTTAATTTCATTAAACAAATTGAAAAGAAATTGGTTCAATGGATACTCTTTATGATATTGAAACAACTCCACACTGTTGTCACATTTCAGCAATTCATCAAGACATAACAAAATCCATTTCAGGTCTTTATCATGATAAGCAAAGTTGACACTATCGACAATAATGCAATAGAATTGCATCAAAATTTCGGCTGATAGTCCATCTAGCCTTATGAGAGCTGCCATTAGCTGTAATGTCGCACTTCTAATATTATTCATTATCTTTAGATCAACGTTCCTGTACACCAAATCCCATATGTGTAACCGATTTGAGGGAGGTAATTGCCCTATTTCTGCTTTTAGTAGGTTAATGCATTCAATGATTTCTTGGTTGGTACCATATTTGAGAAGGCTATCAACTTTATCGTCAAGAACAATAAACTTACCATCTTTATAAGTCAGTAGATTCATGATACTATTACTGGGTGAAGTCAAATGTAAGGATTGCGATAAAGTTCTAATGATTTTAGAGACACTTAACCGTGACCCCCTGATATCATTGCTCTTGTCATTTCCTATCATTTGTTAACAATAGATAATAATTTGATAGAATATCATATGAATCACTGGATTTTTTCCATGTCCCAATTCGGTAAAAACGTTTATTTTCACTATTCTAGAAACGTTCACCAGCCACGCTATCTTGGCTCTATCTTGTGGCTGATGGCACTTACGTTTGTGATTGATCTCATGCTAATGTAGCTACTTGTGTTTAAGATAAAAAACATTGAAGAGATTACACTATAGAAGCATGCATATTTCCACCCTTTTTGACTGTCGAATGTTCTCCACTTTCTTTACTGCAAAAATTGATAAAAAGGATCAAAGTTGCAATTGTTCCAATGGTAGCTAACACGATTCAGACACAACTACAAGAGACCAGCGGCAAATTAATTAATATAGCACGCCATTTGAAACCAAATAACTATTTTATGGGAAGTTCAGTTGCCCTTGTGAGCTATCTAATAAATTATTACCTCATTAAAGATTCCAGTTCTTTTATTGGTGATAGTGAACTAAATATCTTTAGGCAGGAATTTATTAAAAAAGAAGATGTTATTAATCTGGCAAGTGTTTTGGCCATTGGATTTGCATCTTGGTGCTTGGTTTTAACTGTAGTTATCTTTTTAATTATCAACAAAGTTTACTTTAATAAGAGAGCAAATGACTACTCAATTGACGAATTGTATAAAGTAGTAGATTCAATGTTGAGCGACTCATACTGCTTGTCAGATAAGAAACTGGAGTTATTAAAAGGAGAAATGGACGATGTTTTATCTAATGTTGTTAACATAATCGATACTAAATGCACTGAAAATGACAACAAACTAACACAAATTCAGGCTTATTTCGATGAATGTAAGAACTATATTAATGAAGAACAAATGCAGATAAAAATGTTAATGAAAAAGATGCCACATGTTTTATCAAGTATTAAATCGTTTGATGATGATATGAGCAAGGCAAACTCAAAAATGCTCATTCTACAGAACCAAATGGATAAACTATCAAGTACTAGTGAACAAGAAAGTACAAAAATTAATCAATATTACGATGGCTTTAGAAATGAAATGATATCAAAACTGGATTTTGAGGAGATGCAGATGTTTAAATGTAACTCATTGTTAGTCAACGCAAAAATTCTTTTTGAGGCTTCACTGGCAAGATTTGAAAGTGTAATAAGTGCTATTAACTCAAAGGCTGAGGTCGAAGAAGATACACCAGAAGCAAAAAAGAATATACTTTCATCAGATCCAGATTCAAAATTGGAATCGTTGCTGAAGGATGCATTGAATGTTATAAGCATGTTGAAGCAAACACAGGTTTCGGATATCCATACGATTTTAGACCTCGAAAACACTGCCTCGAATGAAATCTCGCAAAGCGTGAATGAAAATGCATCGTGTTCTTTGTTGTTGGATGTTGCCAAACGTGTTGAACTGATTGAAAATCAAGTTGATGCCCAATCAAGAATTTTGAACAAAAATACTCACAGCTTGAAAAGTATAAACTCTGTTAACAATGAAAAGACAGTGGACCGGAAAGATTGCAATGAAGAATGGATCATTTCATGGGTTTCGGTCATTTATAGTTTATTCAACTCAAGCTTTTACAACTTACAAAATCAGTTGTTAGGAAATGACAACTTTGATAGTATCAATGTACTTATCGAAGAGGTTTCGAAAATTGAAGAGTGTAGTGATTTATTAAGCGATTTTGTCAACCATTGCAAAGATGCGTGTCTTAAAGTCATGAAAGAAATTATATTATTGATTTTTGAATATTATTTGATCCATAGGGACTTCAATAAAACAGGGGATTCAATTCTGGGCGTTTGCAAAGATAAAGTAGAGTTTGAGGTCAACAATCTTCATGCTTTGTTTGAAGAAACAATTTCACACACAGATCTAGGCAATGAGAAATGCAAGAAGCTGTCAAAACTAATAGGCAACTTTAAGAGTGAGCTCAAGCTCGACATGAACATGAATACCGTAAATTTCAACTGTTTGTTTAAGCAAAACCTTCAAGATTTTTTTATCATTTATGATACCATGAAAGTTTTTGTGGGTGAAGAGAATAAGAAAGATCATCGCAGAGAATTTCATATTCACAATGATGCTGTTAGTGATAAAGAAATTATTGATATTAGTGACAATTTCAACGATTCTGACATATCGACTCATACTTCAATTTTTTCTTCAGATGGCGATACATCGATATCAAACAACTCATATAAGCCATTCAAATTAAAGAAAAAACCATTGTTTGCATGAGCCATCTAGAAAGGCTATGATTTTTTCTAATTCTTTTGCTTTTTAGTTTTTATTTATATACTAGACATTAATGAGCCAATCAAAATAGCTTTGCGTAATGAGTATCTTTTTCAAACTTTTAAAGATAGAACAGCCTAACGAGGTTTATTGAAGGCAATGATTAAAAATGTTGTGTTGTTGAAAAATGAAACCACACCAGTTGACCCGTACATGTCTGTACTAACGAAAGAAGGGTATTCGCCTATTTTTGTTCCTCTCTTGACCCATACTCATATCAATCACCCTGAAATAATCGACTTTTTGTCCTCCACCGAGTTCTTAAATGATTTTAAAGCTCTAATCATCACATCTCAAAGATGCATAGAGTCACTTGCCATTATTTTAGATGTTATGAAAGAAAAAGGATTCAACCGATTGAGTCAGATCCTTAACAAACCAGCATATACCGTTGGTCCTGCAACTTTCAGTGTGTTGTCTAATCTCGGATTTACCGATATAAGAGGTGGCTCTGATGCTGGTAATGGTAGTATACTAGCAGATCTGATGATTCAAGACCCACTTTTTGAGAAAGATGGGACTTCAAACCGTAAGGTTTTATTCTTAACAGGTGAAATTAGAAAAGATATTGTTCCAAAAAAGCTATTAGCCAATGGCTTTGGATTAAAAGAATTAGTAGCATACAGAACAGAGAATAGAATAGATATTGTTAATAGGTATAACGAAATCGAAGCGGCTATTTTTGCTAAAGGAGAACTAGAAAGCGAAAATTGGATCGTCTTCTTCAGTCCTCAGGGCACCGAAAAGATTGTTGATCATATTCATCAAAAGCAAATTGCCTTCAAAATAGCAGTCATTGGTCCAACCACTGAACAATATTTATTGGAAAATAGTTTGACGCCAGATGTCGTTTGTAAAAAACCGACTGCCGATTCCCTTGTCGATGGTATTCGTTTTTTTTCAGTGGTTCAGTGAACTATGTTTATTTGAATTGCTTATTTATACACTATATAGAATTTTCATGATAGAAAAAGGGAAAGGGTTTATTGAAGAATTAATGAAGCTGTGTCACAGTGTTAAGTTGATTGACAACAGTTACAACTTCTGATTTATTCTTGAAATCTAAATGTAGGTCAAGCTTACAACCATGTGGTAGTTTGGTGGTTAGAGTTGGTAATTCAATCTTACCACTTTTCAATGGAATGAAGTATATCTCAAATTCTTGTGTCTTTGTATAAGTTGTATATGGTTCAATTTCCACATTCAAATCCAAAATCCCTGAAATCAGCCAACTTTGACTATCATTCAAGAACTCTAACGCCAAGGAAACATTGTTTCCTGTATTCTCTGATTTGAGGGTGTTGGCATCATCAAATCTGACCTTTCTTTCAGTTTTCATATTCTTTTCTTTATTAATTCCATAGTATGCCCTACCGCCTTCGAATGAATTTAAAATCAAGTTAATGTTGACTTCTATTGGCTCACCAACAAGATATTGTAGTGATTTTTCATAATTATATTCTGCTGTCGCAATAATATCAATGTTTGGTAACTTTACCGGTATCCATAATATTTGCCTAACAGACTTTCTGATTCTTTGAAGCTCGTTTTCTGATCTATCTTTACTCAATTGAAAAAGGCTGGCTGCATGCTGAGTTATATGCTTTAATAACCTTTCTCTATCCAGCGCTGGTATCATAGCAAGGTTATCCGAATCATCCGCAACTGAAAACTCATGAATAGTAATATTTCCTGTTAGAGCATAGTAGTTTGTCTTGAATTCACATTCGCTCCAGACCCTATTGACAATAGAGGAATACTTGATCAAATCGGAATCATCTTTCGACTTCAGTAACCTTTTATCAAATGTGATCTTTGCGAATTCAATCATTTCCTGTATAAGGTTACTGTACTCTATCTTAAGTTTGACTTCTTTATCCTTGAGCTCGTTAATGCAAAAAAAGAAAGATGATCCCTGATCCATGAAAACGATAACATCCGTTGGAATGTTCCACTTCTTCATATCACTTCTTTCTGCCTCTAATGTGACTCTTTGTATACAAAGTGGTAGCTTTGATGAAATTGAATTTAGGTTGAAAAAGCAGAAAAGAGCATTATGTTGAATTCTTTCATCAACAGACGCAGCAATGTTTAAATGGGTTAGAAGAGAGTCGGTATGATACTGAATCACAGCTGGCAAAGTAGATTGCTTGGATGTATATTCGAAGGAATATTGTAAATTTATCTTTGTATTGGTAATTTCAGCTGGAAAAAAGAATGGCATACTCAAACAGAGGTTTGTACCCTTTTTAATCGTTAGATTGTTTAATGTAAAAATTATTTTATCTTCCATATCCAACACTTTAAAGTTGTCCGTATCATTATCATTGAAAAGTAAACTATATGTAGGATTTGCAACTATTCTATCAGGTTCAATTTTATAGAATGTGAATTTTGCTTGATCATTTTCATCTTCTATATCACCTACAGTGACCGAAAATTCAAGGGCGTCTTTATGTAACCAGCGTGAAGATGGGATACGAACATTTGCTACAGTATTCTTTTTAATCTCATCTCCCGATCTGAAAACCGGTATTTGGAAGATTGATATTTTTTTGGCAAATATAGGATCATAAGTATGTGTAATACTAATTCTCGTATTATCTGAGCTACCTATAGTTGCAAAAATTTTGCTAACATTGTATCTGCCTTCAGCAAAAACAGAATTCGTGGTGCTGTATGCTAATTCAGCTTTCAATTCCTCCAATGAATCGCTGTTCCATTCAAAATAAATCACAGTGTCCGATTTTCCAGTGGAAGTTAATTCAAGTACTATATTTTGAATTAACATACCTTTTACAGGCGTTTTAATTGTAACGTCTAGTGCATACACGTCAACATTTGAACAAAATAAAGGAGACACATTTGACAAATCAAGTAAGTCTGGAACTTCAAGCATAAGATTATCACTTTCAATTTGGTAATCCAAATGTTTAAAATATAGCATCAAGTATTTATCAAGAGTCTTTTGATTAAAGACAGCAGGATGTAACGAAATTAGTTTCATATATGATTCCAATAAACTTAAAATAGTGGAGAATTTATCTGCGGCTGACAAGTCTGGGTAACTCAACTTAATTTCTAAATGCTTTATGTACACATCTAGAAGCGGTAATGATATTCCATCCCATTTTTTTTTTGAAAAATGCTGATATGCATCATTCAAATATTTTAGCGTTTCATCATCAGAATAGTTTTTAAACTCGTCAGAGTTGAAATGTAGCATTAATGCAACTTCTGCTTCCAAAGTTGCAATGGTATGATCGTTATTTTTGATTGGTTTAAAATTGTAAATGAGATCTTTCGTTCTAGCTAATATTTCATTGGAAAAGGAATTAAAAGATTCCATTATTGACTGGAGACTTTTTGTCTCAATAGCATATGGCTTACCAATTTTGTTCAGCGTAACATCGACGAACGCTCCTTTGAGCTGATAGCCTTTCGAAGCTCCTAATTTTAATAACTCGTTTCTTTGCAATAACAATAGCCTGATGATGTGTGTAGAAGAGTTAATAAAATATTCGTTATTAGCCGTATCTCCTTTAATCTCTAGAAGTGGTTTTATGTAATCTTGATTTAGGAACTCCAAAACTATCAAGTATGAAAATTCATGACGTTTATCTGTGAGTTGTATGCTGTTGATCAGATTTATTAACAAACCAATTGTTTTGTTGATATTTTCGTTATTTTGGGTTGGTGTGCTTCTTGAATCGACAAAAATCGATATCAGATGTCTGAAATAGATCAATTTTTCATCAAACTTCGTCAATGGTTCACTTAATGTCAAATTCTTGTTGAATATACCCTTCACAAAACTCAATTGGAATGAATCGAGTCCATCTTCCTCTTTAATATAATCGATTCGATTAAACATTGTCTCATAACATAGTGAAGCTTCTTCATACATTCTTAGTTCATTGAAAATTCTAGCTTTGTGGATTTCATCATCACCAAAAAACTTCAACTTATTTGAAATAGACTGAGATAACGATGTCTTAAGTTTCTCTTTGAGTGAAGCCCATAGAGCCAATTTTTCATCATGAGTAGTGTATATTGATTTGATTCTGAAAATGTGCAAACTCGGAAATTCAGATAACGAAAAATCTTTCTTCAATTTGGACTCAATGGATGTCTTCAGTAGCTTATCAGTAGCATACTTAAGTTCTGTGCTTTCAAACAAAATAATAAACAGTGGTATTTTAGGCTGTAGGCTATCCACTTTTTGAATCCACTGTTTGATAAGTGGCCTTGCAGTGGACCTGTAGTCGTCAACGTTGGGTGCAACAATAAACATAAACTTCAGATACGGGTTCAAATCTTCATGATCCGCTGGAAGTTCCTCCTTGTAGCTCAAATGGATGTTCTTCATTTGCAAGGGTTCTTTATTGAATGGTGTTTTCAACGTTATTTGTGGAATCTCTGTGTGTGATATAAAGTCACTTTGAAATCCTCCTTTAAATGCTGACAATGGGTCATAAAACCCAACGCTAAGATTCAAACTAGACATCTTCTCTTGTCTGATCTAACGCAAGTTCAAGCTAAATACCGTTCTTTGGTGAAGAAGATTTCAAATTTACAAAATGCGCCACATAGACGTGGCGCAGAGCATAATAATAACTGTTTTCGTGATGAAAAAAAAAGTTAGACTTTGATTTATAGGTTTTCTGTATTGATATATTGCGAGATCACGCTGTAACCTATTGACATTGCCTTGAAGAAATCCATTGAGAATGCCACAGAGAAAAAACGATATTAGCTCGCTAGGTTCAAAGGGAAATGAGGATAAAGATTCATTTTTGAAACCTCTTATTAACGAAAAGTCCCATTCACGCAAAAGTGGCCGTGATTCCCATAATAATAACACACATATTGAGCGTTCCCACGATAGCTATGATGAAAACAGCAAAAATGTTGAAAGTGACGAGGAGAATGAGACGCAATATTACAGGACTCTTGCTACTAGGGCGAATATTAAATTATCCAGTTTAGTTGATAGCTTGCAAACACCCTTTGATAAGGCTCAATCTGAGGTTCAATGGTACCGAGGTTTAAAAGACAGTTATTCGAAATACAAGAAGATGTCAGAACAGGAAGAGCAGTCATATTATGCAAAAATTGAACAGCAGATACAAAACAAGAAGAAAAGTGAAAAGGAACTTCAAATTGAGAAGGAAAGGGAACTAAAGTTACAGCAATTTGTAAGGGCTCTGACAGAGAAAAGGATAATACCAGAGATGGATTTATTTACACATGTGGAAGAAGTGAAGGAAGAAGTTGATGGAAAAGATGAACTACAAACCAGAGATTTTGATAATCATGCGAGTAACAGCGCAGGCAGTGATGTCGAAATCATTGAGCTTGATAGCGAAAGTGATTCTGAAATCATAAAAAAAGCAGACGATGAAAACGATGTAGAGAAGCAAATCTCAGAGATTCTCGACGTAAGTGAAGAGGACAATGAAATCAATTTTCAACATAGTGATGATGAAATCATAAACCTGGACTACAATGATGTATCCGACACTGGTATAGCAGAGGATATCTATGATGAAGATGATTATGAAGATCAACCTAGCGAAATTTTTGAAAGCGACGCTGAGGAAGTTTTTGATGATGATAATTATCGTGATCTTGTTAGTTCAAATAAAAACGACATCAAACATGCAGAGAGGGATTCTAGAATGGACGACTATAACTTCAATGATGAACATGAATGTTTCGAGGAAGAAATTGAAGAAATTGAAGAGGAGGCAAATGAAACAAATGATTCTATAGAGGTCATTGGTGCCAATGATGTTGAGCAAAACATAAGCTTTAGAGACTCTGTTAAGTCAAGTGAAGAAGAAGAAGAAGAAGAAGAAGAAGAAGAAGAAGAACGAACACAGAAGCAAAAGGAGGCTGAAAATGATGCCGAAGAAGATGAGGAGGAACCTGATCTGGGATTACTTGAAAAGCTTGCCCAACTTGCGGGCGATATAGTTAATATGGAAAATGAATTAGTTGAAGATATTGTTAATGACGTTTCTGGATCAGCAAAGGAAGAAGAAGATGAAGAAAAAGAATATGCAGGTCCTTTTGAGGTGGATATGTTTTCAGAAAACAAATATGAGAACAACTCTCAGAGTCTAGAATTATCTTCCACTGGTATACCTCCTGCATCAGATAAAACAATCATTATTTCGGTGAAAGACGATGATAATGATACTAATGAGGACAGTGATAAAATTATACAACGTGACTTTGAAGCCGATCCCTTGCTAGAGAATCTTACCACAATAAATGATGAGGAAGATGTTGAGTTGATTTTGGAAAACCAAACAGGTTCAAATGTGAATCAGTCTCTACCAGTTGAAGTATCTGCGTCTCCTGCTCAGTACAATATTTTAGAGGGGCCTGAACTACCAAAAATGTCACAATCAATTGGAAAATCTGATTTACGCCCGATAACAAGAGAAAAAACCCCAATACAATTTAAAGTGTTGACACCACCAAGGCCACCAACTCCCGAACCTCCTAAAATCAATTCTGTACTTCTGGATGCTCTTGGATCTGCATTAAGGATTCATGATCTACATAGTAAGGGCATTGAAGGTGAAAGTGATGAGGAAAAACAAATTGTGGAACATATTGCTGCCAGCGTTGAAAAAACACAGGATCCTGTAAGTGCCGTTGAAAATACTTTGTCTTACCCTCAAGATACTAAATTTAACAATGAAGAATTTTATACTAAAAATGCTGAACAGGAGCCTCTTTCTGAATCTTCAGTATTTGGTGCTGAAAATGATCAAGAATTAGATGAAGAAGAGTACATAAATTCATTAAACAAGAATAACTTGAATTTCAAGGATGTTCAAGTCGAGGAAGTTGACGGCTCAATTGCTAACCAGTCATTCTATTTGGATTCAACAGCTGCTAGCAAATCTCCAAGCCTACCTATTAATGAAGACAACGTAATAGACGATACGGAAGTCATTGTTGTTAGAGATGATTCTATCGATGGAAGTACTAGTGATAATTTGAAACGTACATGTGAAATTGAAAACATTGATCATTTGCTTCAGAGTCCACTGGTAGAGGCTCCTATAATAGCTGTTACCTCTCAGCATGAAAATGGAAAACAAAATAATGAAACAACCAATTCTGAACAGTCTAAGGACACTGAGTTGAAGACCGCCACTGTTCAAGAAACAAATGATTACGATAACAACAAAATGCTATTGTCGACAGAAGAAGAAAATGAAAGCAAATTGGGCCAACAAGCCTTAGAACTGGATGTGCAAGCAAATAAGCAAGATCAGAAAGAAGAAGACAGAAAGGAAGTGACACTAACCATTCAGCCTCACCAAGAAATTCCAATTATAATTACTAAAGAGGATGAAGTAAATCCAGCAGAGTCCAATAACGAGTTAGTTAGTGTAATTGGAGACAAATCTTCACCAGAACAGGAACAAACACAGGTCGTTGACGACAAAATTAACAAAAAAAGAAAATCAGTTTCTTTTGTTGATGAAAGTTTTTTTAGTGAACAGCTGGACGCAGATTTAACTTCGAACTCATTGAAAAGGAAATATGATGAGGTCACCAGCCAACAAAAAATGAAAGATGATCACAATGGAAGTGAATCAAACTTATTCAAAAGAGTTAAACAAATTTTTTCCTTTAGTCCTTGGCGGTCCTCTTCCACCGTTAATGCAGACGAAGAGCCAATATTGGAAGCCGAATTAGTTGAGATTGAAGACGATGATCACTGTGATGATTCTGGTCCAGACGATGAAAGTATTGGGGAAGACGAAGAGCAAAACATTCCTGAAAACGTTGCAAAAATGATCATTGAGAGTGGAGGCGTTGATGATGACGTTAGCATTATTGAAGCTAATGTCAATGACATTTTCAACGAAGGGAATGCGAAGGAATCTGACAGCTCGGAGGAGGAGGAACTTCCAGAGAATATTGCTAGAATGATTATGGATGCAGGGGGCGTTGATGATGATATTGAAGCAATTAGTGTTAAAATGTTTGATAATGCTAATGAAAATGAATTTGATGAAGATGAGACAGATATACCACCAGAAATTGCAAAAGAAATCATTGCAACTGGTGGTGTTGATGATGACGCTGAAGTCATTGAAGCAACTGTTAAAGACGATATTGTACGAGAAGATCAAAATGTTTATAGTGAAGAAGATATTCCATCAGAAATCGCAGAAGCGATCATTGCAACTGGTGGTGTTGATGATGATATTGACATAATTGAAGCTACCGTAAGCAATAACTTCGAAGAAGAGGATCATGAAAGTTTTGACGAAGATGATTTACCCAAAGAAATTGTCGCTGAGATTATTGCCACTGGTGGAGTCGATGACGATGTTGAAAAGGTTGATCTTGAAATCACAGAGTCAGCAAATGAAGAAATAGATTCTACAAATAGTAAAACTCATGATGAAAAAATCTTTCTTTTGTCGGATCAAGAAAATATGGTAACTGATGATGATATTCCAAGTGATGTCCAACGGGATATTATCAAAATGGGAGGCATTGATGATGATATTGATGAGATTGATGCCGTTATGAATGATGATGTGGAAAACGCTCAAGAAATGGAAAGAATGAGCGAAGAAGATTTACCAGAAGAAATTAGGGAACAAATCATTGCATATGGAGGATTGGACGATGATGTTGAGGAAATAAATGTTAATATTACGGATGAACACGAGAGCCCTAATTCATTGAGCGAAGGGCTCACTGACTTGGACATTCCACAAGATGTAGAGGATTTAATAGTGGAAGCAGGAGGAATCGATGATGATGTCAACGAGATCAATCTCGATGTTGAAGATAAGATTGACTACGAAGATAATTCTGAAAACGATTCTGATATTGATGTAAGCGAAATTCCTTTTGAGATTTTGTCTGAATTCGAGAAAGAGCTCAAGAGAAAGACTCACTCTAGCAAAGAAGTTCTACCAAAGAACGGATGGATTAACAAAATTATTGACCCTCTTTTACAATTCACATCAGGTACTATGTTTGATGTAACGGAAGATAGCTCTGAATCGGACACTAGTTTTGATGAAAAAAAAGGTGAAGAAGAACTTGAAGCTCATGACGCCGTACAGGTAGTGGATGGTGAACAAATTAAAAAAATAAATCTAGAGGAGTATTCAAAGATTAATTCACTCACTCCTACCCAAGACGAAGGTGAAAGTGAGTGTAAAAGAGATTCTGTTGCATCTGAAAGTGCTAATGTTGTTTTTGATGCTGTTACTGGGATGATTGAAGATGAAGAATCTGGAATTGAAAGTACCAATGTCATTGCTGAAAATAAAAACTATGAGCAACAAGTAGGGTCATATGTAAATTCATATGGAGAAAACAAAGATGTTGAATTAGATGCGGCCTTGACGCTTGATGAAAAAAAAACGATTGTACCACCAGAAACAGAAGAGCAGAGGGGAGTTGAAGAAGAAGGAAGAAAAGAGCCTTCGTACCCTTCTAAAAGGCATTACGATGGGTCAGTAATAAAGCGCCTATTTGCTTTCTTTTCAGGTAACTCTGCAACAGAAGTGGATGATTCTACCACCACCAGTTATACTGGCAATGTTACTAACGAAAGAGCTGGCGATGAAGATCTTAGTGTAATTTTCAATGAGTTGACGCAAGCAGAGGAAGTTAACAAATCAGTCGGAATTAATGTCGATGGTCCATCATTAATCGAAATTGAAGATAAGATTGAGGAGGAAATAGAAATAAAAGACGAAGTTGGATATGAGGATCTGGAGCCTCCAACTAAAAAACGTAAATTTCAATTTGACAGTCTGCTATATCCATTCTCGAAACATCAGGAGTCAAAAGTTAGTCACACGCAAAAGCAATATGAAGAGTCTGATTTTGTTGAAACAATGAAATTTAAAGAAGAAAAAGATATCAACAAAGATGATCAAAAAGAACATATTGAAGTCAAGCTTTTGGAAAATTGTGATAGTGTGTGTGATGAAGAAAATGAGACCATAGCTATTAAAGTGCATAACAAACCAATACCGGAAATTGCTATTGATCTGATTGAATCCAAGGATGGCAATGAGGCTGATAGCGAGGATAATGCACAAATGACAGAAATCCCACTCTTGAGACAAAAATCACGTTCAAGATCACGCTCAAGAGAGAGCACCAAACAAGAGAAAATCGTGGGAGACCATATGGCTCTCCCTGTTGCAGTGCGTACAAGATCACGGTCTCCAGCACGAGAAGAAAGAATGCAACGAGTTTCTTCTTCTAATTCTGGAGAACCTGAAAAACTGGTTAATATTACTAATCGAGTTTTAAGTTATGGCTCCGGTGATGATTTGCTAGCTGAGGAATTACAGAATGCGGAATTCCCAAGGGCGTACCCATCTCTTGTTCATGAGGCTGATAAGTTTATTGAAGGCAATGCCGTAAAAGTGGAGAGCGAAGTTGAAGGAGAAATTGTTGCAAAAGATGATGTATTAACTTTGAAAGAAGAAGCTGCTGACACAGACAATGAAGCGCCACCCCCATTACTGGTTGTGAAAAAAGTTAGGAAAGCACGTAGTAAGAAGGAACCAAAGGTAGAAGCGCCAAGCTCGAAACCAACTTCTAGGAAATCTCGCCGAGCTACAGCAGTAGAGATGAGTTTAGATGAAATTTTTAGCAAAAACTCACCAAAGAAACAGAAGAAGGTTTCGGTCAAGAGGGAGACCGAAGACGTTGCATTTAGCGACAGGCTCAGAAGTGCAAGAACGAGTAAAACGACGCCGCTCGTGCGTACAGACTCTCTCTACTCTCCAAAGAAGAGTAAAAGCAATCCAAAGGCGTCTTCGAGTACTGTGGAACAACCAAAGAAGAAAAGATCATCTAAGACAAGGAAAAGTAAACGCTCCAAGACTTCATGAAGGTAAACAAACTTGTTACATTATTACCTTGTTCTAAGTATATTTTAAAATTATTATTAGTTTCTACCTTAAACAAAATAGTACATAGAGTTGTTGCTTGGTGTTTGTATAATATTCATCATGCAGCCATATCAGTTGAAAAGCTCGTCTTCATCGTCTTCGTCATCCTCGTCCTGCAGCTTCACTTTGGAACGCCTTTCTTCTTCGTATTTTTCCTCAGAAACGTCATCATACTCTTCTGCATCTGCAGCTCCAGGCCTTTCGTCTGCATCGTAGCCGGACTCTTCATCTGCGACGGCCTCACATGCATCGATCCAGTTTGAGTAGATATCAACAGGCTCTGTTAGCGAGTTGATTGGACACTGGAAGTTCTGTCCACAAATCTTGCAAGTTAAAGTGCCAATGTTGGTTTTCTTGTCAATGGTACAGCTAATTGAAGACTCGTGGTTACAAAATAGACACGTGAACGTGGTATCAAGCTTCTGCTTGATCTTCTTTTGTGGTTTGGCAGACGACTTTCTTTTACCCTGTTCAAATTGAGATTACAATAAAAACGTTAGTATACCACTCTACCTAAGCACATTATAAAATGCAGCCTTTCCTCCATCACATACCATTTTTCACTGTTTCACCTAATCAACACTATATTTATATAGGCATATCGAGCTTATTATTTTCTTCGTCATATAGTGAAAAGAAACTCGCTGAAAATTTTTGGTGAGTACATGCGCCACATTACGCCACAAGTGCACGTGACCAAGAGATCAAAAATTTTAAAAAAATTTCAGCTGAAAAAAAAAAATTAAAAGGAAAAATTTTATGCTCTATATAAATCTATTTTACTAAGTTGATTGCATATAGAAGATGGTTAAGAAGGGAAAGACAGGAACCAAAGCGCAAAAGAATGCTAAGAAAGCTGCAGTTGCTGAAACATCTCCTGTTTTGAAGATCAATCTGAAGTCGAGCACGATAGAGAAGGCAATTTCAGCACTTTCAAAGTGGAATGCACAGAAAAACGAATCAGCAGACAAGCAAAACCTATTGGAAGAAGATGACGACGAGCTCCCATTGATCTTACAGGTCTCTTCAACCAAATTTTTCTCTGACAACAAGGTTCTTCATGTGGAACAACTTTTGCTCCCACATTCAATAAATAGCGAGGACACCAAAGTTTGTGTTATAACCAAGGATGGATTTATTACACCAGAGCAGTTGGAGCAGATTGAGGAATTACCAAATTTTGGTAAATTGATCACCGTCAAGGATCTTAAAACCACTTACAAGCCATATCAGTCTAGAAGAAAGCTTTTATCTGAGTTTGACGTCTTCTTTGTTGATGCGATGGTTGTGTCTCTAATGCCAAAGCTGTTAGGTAAGATCTTCTACCAATCTCCTAAGTTACCTTTGAGTGTGAAGTTTGCCTGTGAAAGAAAGTTCGACTTGGATTTGTTCACTAAATCTTACAACGATGCGTTGTCATCGGTTGGCTGCATCTTGCCAATGGGTAATAACATGGTCATCAGAATGGGTGTTCTTGGTCAAGAGTCTTCACATTTAGTTGAAAACTTACAGTCCATTGCGGAGTACTTGAGCAAGTTCCAAATACGAGCATTGCAATTAAAGCTGTGCGATTCTCCTTCCTTACCTATCTACACTGTTGACAAGATCTTCACAGCTGAAGACGTTGCAGCTGAAGGTGATTTTGAGTCAAAGGAAGCAGAAAAGACTGCCGACCAAGTCAAGAGAGCAGAAGAAAAGCGTATCTTCGAAGATGGTTTGAAAGAATTAGGGTTAGACATTGAAGAGGAAGGCGAGGAAACCAAAAAGAGAACTCTTGAAAAGGAAGAAGATGAATCGAAGTCTACCAAGAAGTCTAAAAAAAACTGAATTCTCCTTGTCATCACTTAGATATATAAATTTGTGTATAATTTTAACCATTTTTACTATAGATTCATGAGCATGTTTGGAGTCCCTAAAGTTTCTGCCTCCTTTTCTTCCGCTTGTTTCCCCCATACAAAACACATAAGCTGTTAAATGACAAAGCAAGTAGATCATGAAAACGGGAACAGTAATTTGAGATCAAATATATTGGTGATCCCATCTACAGAACATTTTCCTTTGTTCAAAAATGCTCCTCTGGAGTGGATTTCCTTGATCGAAGCAATGAAAAGCGAAATCAAAGGCACCATAGCCTCCGAATTGTCGTCTGACTCACATGTCAATAGCGCAAAAGAGGCGACAGAGCCAGAACACAATGGAACTTTGATTGAACACCTGTTGTCCGTTTTGAGCCACGTCCCTACCCAGATACATTCAACACCATTACCATCTTTTCAAAGACTATTGTTGCATTTTGAAGACTTGACGTATTTACCAATTGTCGCAAACTGGTTAAAGAACTTTGGAGTTTATTGTTGGGTGGGATGGAAACATGTTACATTGCCCGATAAAACCACCAAATCTAATTTGAAGCTTGAGAATACGAACAATCACGCTATTGAACCGGAACGATATATAGAGCCTGCAGACGAACCGGACAATTTTAACGATTTAAGTGTTTTGATACCTCCTAAAAGACCTATACAAATGCAATCCCCACCTGCATCTCCATATCTCGGATGGATTGAACGAGAAGAAGATTCTCCTGATTCGGTTACTGTAACTAACCCGAAATCGCTAAAGGCAGTTTTATTTGATGAAAACGGCGATCCTGTGTTTGACAGTGATAATGAAAACGATTTCGATGAAGGATTCATTTTAGGAGAAGGCCTTGATGATATAACAGACGAGACAATTACCCAAAACAGTATTGTAATTGAGACAGAAGAATCATCAGCAGCTGGAAAGGTTCCTAATATTATCGTCAACTTGGTAGAGGCCGAGTCATTGCGTCAAATTGCGAGAGAGTTTGAGCAAAACCTATCCAAATGATACATTTATACCATATGAAGTTCTCATTTATATCCATATCTCAAATTTTGGCTACATGTATTATATAAAGTCAAGATCAAAATACCCATTATTAAACATTATTAACGTAAACTTATGTAGATAATTTTATGAAAAGGAGAATATGGCTCAAGCATTGTCGATTCTTAGGCAACAAAGTAAGAAGACAGAAATGAGTGCAAACAAAGTAGTGACTCCAAAAATCAAGGGTCTCCAAGTGGTCAAACTAATCACATACAAGCTCAAGAATACAATAGGAGAAACTAAATTGATCAAGTTTTTGATTAATGCCAATGCACCAAAAAATGCCCCATTTTTACTTGAATTGGAGTTGTACTTCAATATAGCTGAATGGATAGTTGGTGAAGTCAAACCTTCAAAAGCAGAAAAAATAACATACAGAAACATACCAGCTTCCGATGTGATAAGACAACATGCCAAGCCTGCCAACAAGAAAGAAGCAACTGCAACAGAGAGAGTTATAATATCAATGAAATCTATCGAAGTTGAATGGTAAATGAAGCTGTCTTTAAGCTTTCTGTGAAACCAAGGATTAAACCAGTTTAATACAATAGCTCTTCCACCTGCGGCAAACCCAATAAGTATACCAAGTTTATTTTGATTCCAGGAATACCAGTAAATGCAATACATAGCAACAGCGGCACCAGCTCCTACTTGACAACTGGCTAACAAAATTTCCATCGCCAAAAGGTAAAGAACATTTAGTCTGGCTGATATATCAAGTTTGCCAGTGTTTGGATCCTTTCTGGTAATCCATAGTAGTTTAAGAGAGATGAATGAGTCAACAATAGCAGTAAGCTTCAACTTGTTATACCAGCGAGGCCTTTCAGAAACTAATGTAAGGGACCTCGTTGATTGTCTTCTGGATTTAGTTCTTAGCTTGGAAGATCTAGATTCTGGTAAAAAGATTAGTGTAAGGATTGTTGAAATAAACATCAATATAGCACACAAACGAAGTAGCCGAGTGGCAGGGAAAGATAAAAGTGATGAAAGAACAGGACCTAAGGCCATCCCAAGATATAAACCTGCTGTGACTTTACCAAGAGAATGTAAGCGATCGACATTTTGAACAACATCAACCACATATGAGTTCGATAAGGCCAACATGACAAAAATGGAACCGCCCAAGGCATCGACTAACTGACTGAGAATGTAAAATAGCGGAGAGAAAAACCTTGGTGTGAAAACAAAGATAAGGAGCAAACGTGAGAGTAGCGACATTGTAAACGTATACAGAACAAGTGGCTTCCTTCCGTAGAGGTCACTCAAGGAGCTGATATTGCCACAGACGAGAATCTTGATGATGGCTGTCAACGAGGATGTCCATTTTTGTAGAGAGGCAGTTGTTCTTTGGACGTCAGGAGTCTGACAGTGGGAAAGATCACCATTTTTAGTCCAGCACACTGCATAGAGCAAAAGTTGCAACTCGCTTGTCATACCCACGCCCACAGTAAACATGTAGAGAAACATGACAATGGTGATCATGAGGAGAGAAGGCCGCCTGTACCATTTGATAAGCGAGTGCTCTTCACGGGCTTCGTCCAAAAGATGCGATTCACTGACTTCAGAGTGTACTGAGTGATGATCGTTGATAGCGTCGTACCGATTGTGTTTTCCCTGTTGGCTGCCGCTGCTGCCATAACCAGGCTCGAAGGAGTCGGCAAAGATGGGTCTTGCGTTGGGATGGGCCTCCTCGCCATCTGCGTCGTCGTAGTCGTCGGCATATGAGGACGCCCTTGAAGCAAAGCTGCTTTCACGTTCCGCAAAGTAGCCAACGTCGTCGCTGGTGCTTAGTAGGGCAGACTCCTCCATGACATCGTCTGCTAAAATCGCATAGTTGTACGCCTTCTTAGCTATAGAGCCCTGGCTTGGCCCTCCCTGCAATGGTTGTTGCTCACGGTAGTGGTTGTGTCTTTGGTCGATGTTTTCCTGCGAACTCGGTGTTGAAGACCCCACTGTCAAGTTCGATTGGTACGATCCAAGTCCCACTGGCATTCTTATCTTGCAATTATCCTAGCTGCAGCACCTGGTCACCACTAATCAGATATCTGTCAAGTATATATATCCTCTATCAGTGGGAGAAAATTCCACTCGCCGGCTTTAGTAAGCTTTTAAACCGTGAATGCTTAGAATGTTAAGCCATAATGAGCAGAGCCGGCAAAGGCTAGCTTATCTCCTTGACGCGATGACTAAGCACAGGTGGCCGTAGACGTTTGGGGCCGCTGGGTCAGGCTGGCGATGGAGACCAGCAAACAGCACATGGGTCTGAAATTTCGCATGTTTGTTGTTTGAATACAGCAATGGCTTGAATTCTAATGTGGCCGGTGCTGTTTTGTTTGCGTTTATTGTCAGTTGTTTGTGGCCAGTTCACACCAACGTTGCTCTTCATTACTGCCACTCTTTTTCACCTCATCAAAGAAGTTATAAGCCGGCTCTTCCAGAACATTAGTACCCTCTGCGAGCTTCCATACAAAAGCTCCTATTGTCTTAATAGTCCAGTCTATTATATGCAACGATGTTTCTATCAGTTATGATCCTTGAGAGATTGGCTGACGATAACATTAGTCAGCCTCTGAAAAATTAGTACAATAGAGGGGCTCTCTATTGTAGTGCATGCTATCAGGAAACAATTAAGAAACGCTGCCAACCACCGTTTTGCCTACTGGCATCTACTAACTGTGGTTGGTTTATATTAAACCTGTTAGCACTATCGTAGCTTTGTAGAGCAACACTTTGACGCTATTGGCTGGAACAAATGGAAAAGCCAGATCTCCTCGTAAACAGCAAGTTGCAGCTGTCTACCACGTAGCGTGTACAGTCAAAGTGGCCCTCCGCCATGTTCTTAGTAGTATACACCAACCCCAGCTTGTCGTCGTACACCATGCCGAGCAAAATCGCAACCGGCCATCATCAACTTATCCAGCTGAAAAAATTGGATTGCCAACTATTAGTTCTTGAGATATTGTACTCATCAAGGATGCAAAAGGTGACTCCGCTGTTGACGGTGGTGGTTAACAAGTACTACACCAACGAGTCGATCCCGAACACACTTTCCATCGTTCCGGACGATGTCATTCAGGTGTTGGCGATCCCTAATAAGGTTTGGTGGGACGGAATTATTGTGGATCCTGTTGGTAACGTCACCAGAGGCTGGTTCCCTGCTAATCACACGTCAATCCTTAAACAGCATTCTAGGAATTACGGTGGTGATGATGGCCATCTGCCCTCCATAAGCTCAGAAAACGACATGTCGATTCTTTCGTCGTCTTCAACATTTTTGGAGCAAGGTAGTAAGAACAATAACACGAACACCTCCTCTCCAAGTGGACACAGTGCAGCATGCGACTACCTAAACAATCGTCACGATCCCCTCAGCTCTTCTCCTGTGAGAGCAAGGGGCCTCAGCAGTATTGTCAGTCATCACATACATCAACATGGCGGTTGCACACCTCATACGACCCATTCGCATAATTCATATCATCTTCAGAGCCACCAGCCTGTTCATCCGAGCCATCTTCATGTCCAGAGCCCGCATATACCATCTACCACTGTTCTCAACCGCAATAACTCGGCTCAACCAATACCTTCAGCTAACAATCCTCACCAGCCAACTCTGAAGTTCCAAAAAATCCCTTCTTCTGAAGATAGTGTTTTTAGAGACGACTCACTGTTCCAGTCCAAACATGGTTCGTTGACCTCAGGCAAATCTTCGTCTCATGAGATCTTGAGTTTAAGACAGCACTCGCAAGCAATGTCCGAATCTGCGTCTGGTAACGTTCATTTGATATCAAAAGAAGAGGCTGCTTCTTATTTCCAACCAATTAATCCCATAGCTCAACCTGGTTTCAATTTTGTTCCTGTTTGGATTCCTCAATGCACAAAAAATGACGATTTTGTCTACTACAATCAAGCTTTAAATATCCATTCACGTGATTTACCCTTCATTTCTGCAAATTATATCGATGATACCTCTGAATACGAAGTTGCAGATTCTCAGCGTTTAATGAACGAATTAGTGAATCCTTTACCGGTGCAACTGACCCGTGGAAATACCTCAACTTCAGATCAGAGTTCTCAGTCAAACCAATATGAAACTGAATCAATTTCAAATATGTTGCACTCTTCGTTACTACAGTCATCTCAAAACTTAAACCAATCAAATACAGTCAAACACCCTCAAATGGTGATAGCGAAAGAAAATCATGGTTCTTTTGATCCAAACCAGTTTTATCTAGACTCCTCTGATAATAAAACCTGGTCAAACTTAATTGAGAAGTTTATTGTTTCTTTAAACAAAACAGTTGAATATCTCAAATCAAATGACAAACAAAATTTTAGGATAGGAGTGAATGAAGCTTCTCAATACATAACTTCAATCCATATTGCTTCACAATTAATCAAGAATGAAATCAAGGAAAATAAAAAGAGCAAAAAGTTTAGCACAGTAATGAATTGTTTAGTCTCTGCTATACTAGACTGGAGAATTGCGGCTCAAGTTTATATGATTCACACAGAAATCAATGAAGCGAAAGATGACTCAAGTGATCAAATTAATCTACCACAGTATCAAAAGGATTTGTTGTTGAAAACAGCTCCCGAGCATCTTGCAAAGTCTGAAATTCAAGTGAAAAAAATAGAAAAGATTTCACATTTATTATTGAAGCTGATTAAAGGTTTATCATTTTATAATAGGGGTGACCCAAATGTCTTGCCTATCGTTTATCCCAGGTTTTTCAAATACAAATTTGAAGGCGGTAATTTCAAAAACCAGTTCTGTGATACCGTGAGAGATGACTTGTTTATTACGTCCAAAAGCAATTCCTCTAATAGTCTTTTGGATGACGATATGATTCAATCAGTGAAGAAAAGTGCAAATCATGTCAGCGATCAGTTAGAAAAGATAGAAAAAATTTTGAACAGGACAAAGCCAAGCAATATTGGGGTCAAAGAGTTTGTTGAAAACAAAAATCTAGATTTATTGACTATGATTTATCACTCTATACCAGTTTTGTCAACTTATTTGAAAACTATGGAATCAATTGATTTTACTGTTTTTGCAATGATTGATAAATTAGCTTCACAATCGAAAGCAGAACGTCAAGATACAATTGTCTCGAATACTGAATCTACTCCAACAATGTCAACTGATGATAACACCCAGTGGTTTTATGATACTGCAGCGCAGATAATTAGACCACTATTCATAGAATTTTATCAATTGAAACAAGGTGTCCATTCTTCATCTTCCGATATCGTTCTTGATGCTCAGAATATGACGACAGAAGATCCTGAAGTTTTTTTTGCCTTGAAACTAGATATCAAAGATTTATTTTCTTCGTTGAACTTGAACCACGAACATTGTGCAAATCCGTCCATCTATCAAAGTGCAGTTGACAAATATAGTAAAACTATTAGAAAGAGATTGGAAACGATTGACAAGCTGTTGTTTAACGATGGTCTTTATTCTGCCCAACCAGTCTTGAAACTTTTTGAAACCATTAAAATTCTTAAGGAAAGAATGGATATGGTTAATCTTTCCTTATCACAATTGAAAGATCAGCGTTTATCGATTTTGAATTATTGTACAAGACTTATGAATTCTGATTTCAACATTGCAAGTTTGTTCATTGCTGAAAGGCATAACACTTTGGCATCAACAACAAGTCAAGTCGATTTGTTTTATCCAACTGGCAGAAAGATGAGTTCAGACCAGACAAGACGTTTATCAAGTGCTGGAATTCCAATAGATCCACAAAACCCCGATTCGCAAACCCATATACCATGGTTTTTGGATTTAGATGATGATGAAAAAGATTTAGTTTATGATTTTAATGGTATAAGAGGCGGTTCTTCAAGAGGCCTAATTGCAAGGTTAGTTGATCCATTATGTGAAAGAGACTCTGTTTTTGAACAAACAATTTTATCAATGTTTATCTCCTTTACAACTCCACTGAAATTGTTTGAATTATTGATTGAAAAATATAATCTCAGTATGCCCGAGACTTTGAGTTATGAAGAATATGGGATATGGCTAGAAAAGAAAGTTGGACCACAACAAGCAAAAGTTATTGAAATTTTTCGTTTATTGTTTTCAACTTATTGGCTTGTTCAATATACGACCCCCGAGTTGATTCAACTGTGGAGAGACTTTACTGGAGAGTTGGAAAATAGTGTATTTCCAAACGAACTAATAGATTTAGGTTTTAAAGTTATGAGTTTAACTGATCAAGATAGCTACTACAAGTATTTTGAACTCAATACTGATAGCTTTGCAGTCTTACCTTTGGCACCATTATCAGCTGAAATTACTAAGATAAAATTATTTGAGATGGATATTGATAGTGTTGCAAAACAGTTGACTGCGATGCAGGCATTTTATTATCGAAAGATAAATAGAAATGATTTGCTCTTTAGATCATACAATTTTAGTAAGTTATTGAAGTCAATTGCAAAGAAAAGAGATTCACAAACAAATAGAGGGTTGCAAGGAGAGCATACTTACAAAATGGAAACGAAAAACATCACAAATTTCATTAAGAACTGCAACTCAATAACGCAATACATTTCTTACATGATTTTGAAGTACAAGGACTTACACGAAAGGGTTGAAGTTGTTAAATATTTTATCACTTTAGCCGAAAAACTATTGTATTTGAAAAACTTTTCTTCAATGACGGCAATTATTTCTGGCTTGAGTTCAACATCCATTGCTAGATTAAAGAAAACATGGGAACTGGTTCCACATACATTTGTTGCAAAATACAATAAAATGGATACTTTGATGTCAGTTAGCAAAAATTATTCTGAGTACAGAAATATTTTGAAATTCATGGAAACAGATGGTGATCCATACTTACCATTCTTAGGTGTTTTCTTATCCGATTTGAGATTTACAACCGACGGTAATTCTGACTGGTTGACAGTTCCAAGGACACAGAAAAACCATACATTCACCATTAATGAACAAAAAGTTATTAATATAACAAAGAGAATGAACATTGTTAGTATAATCAACCAGATATTGTCATTCAATAATGTAAAGTATAACTTTCCACTTTGTGATAAGATGACATGTTACTTCATGACGATTTTTGAAAGTTTACCAGATAATGAAGCACTATATGAGATGTCATTAAGCATCGAACCAAAGGTGAATGTAGCTAAGAATTCATCAATTAGTGATGGTATTCCAAATACCAATAATTCACTGGGATCGTCAAGTAGCTCGTTACCTCCTATTAACAAAAGAGGTTCCTCAGTTGGATCTGTTCCAACCTCTGGAATGTCATCTAGTAGTTGGATGTTTAACGAAAACCCGCTGATGCCTAATAAAAGGAAAATCAGAAACTACAGAGAATTGTTGTCAATGAGTAACATGGATAAAGAAGAAGATAATAATAGTACCAGCAACAACAATAATAACAATAGCACTCTCACAAACTTATCTGGACCTGTTGGAATGAGTCGCATGAACAGTGGCGTTAGTCTAATGACAACACTGACGGGCGATGGAAATGAAAGTAGGAGTGGAAGTGTGGCAATGAAAGGACTTGGATCTCCTCAATACAACGACAGTACCGTTGATGCTAAGAAAACACCGAAAAAAATGGACGGTAAAGAGCCAAGAAGCAAATCTGGTAAAATGAATAAGTTTACTGCGAGGGCAGTAACCTAAACTATAGGCAGTTATTTTTAAAATTTCTTTTTAGTTCAATGATAGTAAATAGTTCAAAGTTATGGTTTTTTACAAAGATTTTAAATATAAATTTGATAACTCCAGCCTTAATTTCTTTGAATCTTTCAAAGCAGCAGAAAGGGAATCTTTTAACTCACTAGAATCACCTAGAGAAGGACAATAGAGGACTAACAATTCTTCGTTGTCAACATTTTCTAATGAATCATTAGTAAAGTTATTGGTATGAATTGAATTCACTAACAATTTAGTATTAGTTTCTTTATTGATTGCAACACCACAAGATGGTAAACTTTTTATACCAATACCGGAATCCACAATCGCCATATTCACAGTATTATGAATTAATGATAAAAGACTCACATCACAAATATCATTTGAAATCGATATGATATTGACGAAGATATCGATATTTGACTTTGGGTATTGATCTAGCAGTATTAAATTGCTAAATGCACTTTCTAACGTTTGTAAGATTGTTGATTTTTCAATAACTTTATCAATTTTCAAGTAAGGGTTAGGATGAATATTTATTTTTAACTGTGCTTGGCTATTGAAAACCTTTGTAAAACTAGGTCGAGGCCCATAAACAGAAGCAGAAATGATATTCTGATCGCTTTGTAGATAGCATGAACCTATTGCTGACGGGATATGTGACAAGTTTACAAAGAACTTGCCATCACTTACATTTTCCGTGTCTATTTCCATGGATGTGTCCTCTGTATTGGCATTTACTTGATCAAAGACCATGCTAAAAGCATTTGATGGTGCTAAGCGTCTTCTTCTATCAACAACATTCATGTTTGTTTCCTTTGAGTCTGTAAAAAGAAGACGTGATAAAACAATGATCTTTTGACAAGGTTGAAGCATCTTCGAAAATTTTTTGCTGTTAAAATGACTTTTATATTTTCCATTGAATGTTATTTTTGAAATACTCACCAAATGGACTCCATATTAAAGCCATTGAACGATTATGTTATTAAAGGGAGCAGCAACTTACAGTCGAATGTTTATGTGAACGATTTGGTCCGATTTTACAAGGCCAACGAAGTTCCTGTTTTGGTAACTCTCGGGTCTCTTGCGTTGACTACGCTGCTAAGTGTTTGGATAGTATCAGCTCCAAAGAAGACACAGCGTCCAATACGGCCAAGGAAAAGAGCCAGACCTGCTCCAAAGATCATTTTAAGCCCGGACGAACAAATTGCATTTGTTTTAAAGGAGTTTAACCAAGAAGTATCGCCTGCAATCACAAAGTTCACTGAAACTGTCAATTCCAGAGTGCAAGAATTGGCAGAAAATCCAGGCGTTAATGTCAAGTCATTCAAAAAGGACAAAAAGTATAAGGACGCTCTCGAGTACCAGTCTAAAGACCTAGAAGAGAGCATTTTGAAGTTGATTATCTGTCTAGACGGAATTGAGGCAGAAGACAATCCGGAGTTGAAGAGCAGAAGAAAGGATGCTATAAGAATATTACAAAATGGTGCCAAATCCGTTGACGCCATGAGTGCAAAGGTTACTGAACTAAAAGCTAAGGGTGTAGAGTTTTAACGTCAGGACGTGTATTGTGAGTTTTGACAATTTATAATTCAACAAGAGGTTTACAGTGCTTTGGAATGTGTATTTGAAATATGCTGTGTTTAGCTATACTGTTATATTAAGATGTTTAAAAGCTTTTCTGATTCTAATCATGAGCCAGCTGGTATCCGTATTAGGAAACATTGAAAAAAGTTTTCATACTTTTCTATATTTTAAATCTATCTTCTTTAAAAGGCAAGATGAACAAGGATAATGTGTTGTTCCAGCTAGATCTGCTTCAAGCTTACTTCCATAATAAAAAATCAAGGTATCCAAAAACTTACCAGATTATCAAAGCGTATAAATACAACCAAGAAGCCAAAAATACGCATAAACTATTGAAACTGAGTAGAAATGATGCAGAAGCAAAGATAAAGGAGCTATCAGTGTTGGCATTTGATAGAAAATTCTATGGTTATCAAACCAAATTAGTCAAACAGCTGGCGAAGGTTCTGAAAAAGGAGAAGCAAAAGTTGTCTTCAAAACTAAAGAGCCCAAAAGAGACAGACGAATCAAAGGCACTAATTGGAAGTCATTTGAAGGCAATTGAAGAATTGTTGAGCTCCAAGGACAGTGGGATTTTAGTTGACAATGTTCACCACAAACTACTTAAGAATATCTTGAAGCTTTATCCTGATTTAAATGGCAACTATATCATTCTTCCAGAGTGGTTCATCAACGATGTAGATAACTTAAAGGAGAAGAATCCGTACAAAACGAACTCGAAGGAGATAAACGATGTTTTATCAAAAGCTTTTGCAGATAAAGAGGTAAAAAAGGAGATGGAGATAACAGGGTTTGAAATTGTCTGGAAGAGGAAAGACAGAGAAGTCAAAGATTATGAGAAGGAAGAAGGAACAGACCACATTCTGGCTATCGAAAAGGAATATGAAAGCACATCCAATCGTAAAGATGATGCAGGTGAAGTGGATCAAGATGAGAAGGAAGAAGAAAAAGATGTTGATGCCCAGTATGAAGAGTACTACGAAACATACAAAGATGCAATTGCTGCTTCATCTGATGAGGAAGAAGGAGATGTTGAATTGGACCCAAATGTTAATTATAACGAAGTGACTGATGAGGAACCTTCCGACGAAGATAATGATGACGATGGTGATGATGACGAGGACACTAACACCAGCGGGAAAAGGTCAATAGAAGATAATGATGATTTCTTTACATCTGACGAACCAAGAGCAAAGAAGAGCAAAACAGCATTACCAGAGTTGGCTACTGGTTACTATTCAGGAGGGGAGTCTGACGAAGAACCTGATAATGATAAAATGGTACAGGAAGTCACTGGTCAACGTAAAAACCGTCGAGGCCAGAGAGCCCGTCAAAAGATCTGGGAAAAGAAATATGGTAGCGGAGCCAAACACGTTGTGAAAAACCAAGAACGTTACAAGTCTGAGAAGGAAAGATTGCAAATAGAGTACGAACAGAGAAAGGCCAGAAGAGAAGAAAGGGAGAGCCGTTTTGCTGAAAAGCGTAAAGAGCACGAAGCTAAAAAGAAGGAACAAGAGGCCCGTGCCCAAAAACTTGGTATTCATCATCCATCTTGGGAAGCAAAGAAACAAGCAGAAGAGAAGATGAAGAATGTCAAGTTCCAAGGTAAAAAGATGACATTTGATTAGTTAATCGTAACAAATGATAAACTTAATCTGAGCATAGTCTTTTCCTTTTTGGTAAAAACCTTAAGAAAAAAAATTTCACTATGACATTTTACCATGCCTATAAGAGGAAAGCATCTAGACATTTAAATCAGTTTCTTACTTTGTTGTTAATGCCAATTAGGCACTTTAATAGAAATATTTTGAAACGTTTTGTACATTTTAAAAGAAGTAACTTGAAATTTGAGATGTGTGAAGCCGTGAAAATGCCAACAATTCAGCTAGACGAAGTTGAAACTAATGTTGTCAAAGTGTTGCGACAATATACCGACTATTTTAATAAGCACCTAGTGAACCAGGATCAGGAGCCATTGACACTTCGAATCACCGGCGGTTGGGTTCGTGATAAGCTTTTGAATCATCCATCACACGACATTGACATCGGTATTGATCATCTATCAGGCGAATCGTTTGTTAATGGACTTAAAGATTGGCTAGATTCCAATACGAAATCTCATTCAGAGCAAGTCGATCCAGATGCCCATATATCAAAGATTCATAAGATCAAAATGAATCCAAGCAAATCAAAACATCTAGAAACATGTACTACCCATTTGTATGGTTTGGATATTGATTTTGTTAACCTACGCTCAGAAATATATTCAGCTGATTCAAGAATTCCAGTCATTGAAGCAGGTACACCGTATGAGGACGCGCACAGAAGAGATGCAACCTTGAATTCTCTCTTTTACAATTTGTCTACTTTGGAGGTTGAAGATTGGACTGGTAAAGGTGTTGAAGATCTGAGAAATGGGCGGTTGAGAACGCCTTTAGAACCAAGAAAGACATTTTTAGATGATCCATTGAGGTGTTTGAGGTTAATCAGGTTTGCTGCAACGTATAATTTTAGAATTGATCCTAAAACCTTGGATGCCATGTCACAACCTGAAATCAAGGAAGCGTTAGATCACAAAATTTCAAGAGAACGTATTGGTGTTGAACTGAAAAAGATTATAGATTACGGTGATGTTTTACTTGCATTAAATTTGCTGCAGAAAGTTGGATTTGGTAATATTTGGGGTGTTGGTGATACACCGGTTGAAGAACAATGGCTGAAATTGAATGGTCACAAATCAGAAGTAAATGTTGTCAAATCAATGTCAACTATTGTTAAGAATTTGCCAACAGTTATCGAAAACTCAACTGAAAATTTGTCAAGTATCATTAAAGAAATCATGAGTGTAAAATTTGAGGATGAAGTAGAGAAAATATCATTTTACAGTGCTTTGGTGTTGCATTTTTGGAAAAATGAACGTGTCAAATGCTCAGGCAAAAAGGGTAAAGAAAACTACGTATCATTTTGGTGTGTGATCAATGGTATTAGAATGCCATTAAAAATGGCTGATTTATCATCACTAATCATTCGTTCTCGTGAGCAATTTATTACAAACCTTAACAATTCCCTTGATGATTGTAATGGAGTTACAGACATCAAGAGGTCAGTTTTAGCACAGAGATTCATTTTACCATTTGGCGCACATTGGAGGTTAAATTTGATAATTAACTACATTTTGGACTGTTTTGAGAACATGTCATCAATGAACCAATTGAATCATAAATATAGTGCATTGTACAGTAAATTGATCAATTTGAAGCTACAGGAATCTTATAAAGAAAGTATACTGGTCAATGGCAAAGAAATACTAAAAATCCTTGATAGGAAACCAGGTCCATGGCTCAAACCGTTCAATGAAAAATTATTCATTTGGCAATTAGACCATCCTGCAGCCACCAAAGAGGAAATGGTTGATTATTTGTTGACGATTCCAATTGAGCAGATGATGGTTTGAATAGATAATTAGTTGAAATAATGGTATTTGTATTGTATTATATATATTGGTATGTATACCTCTACTAATTTATGCCTGAAAGACATATGATAAAAAGATTAATATGATTAAAGTTGAACTGAATAAATACAAAAGAGTAACTTAGATCTTTTCGATAGTAACACCGTGCTTCCAGATAGCAACGTAAGGAGTTTCACCGTCTTCTCTGTAGTTCATCAAGACGATCATGGCATCCGGGTCCATAGATTCACCAGTGAAAAATTCCCAGTCCTTGAAAGAACCAATGACCTTCTTGACGTAGGTAGTGGCACCCTTTTCGAAAACTTCAACTTGGTCTGGGTTGGTTTCAGCCAACTTAGCCTTGACAGCCTTCATGTAACCCTTGATGTAAGTCAAGAAAGACTTCTTGTCAAAAGCAGTTTGTTGCAATCTGAAAGAGTAGACAACGTTGTTGACGGTTTCAACACCTTCTTCTTCAACATCGTCACCGCCTTCTGCAGATGGATTAGCACCAATGTCAATGTCACCACCAGCCTTGATTTGGATGTTTTGACAGTCGGCTTCAAAAATAACGCCATCAACTTCCTTGACGTCGTAAGCATCAGACAATAATTCGTCACCAGAAAAGATATCCTTGAAAATCTTCATTTTTAAAAACTCAATTAATGAAAAGAATAGAATGTTATTACCATGTGGAAGAATTGAAAAATTTTTGGTGATTTCTTTAGGAAAAAAAAAAAAATTCAAAAAAAAAAAAAAGACACGTGCTCAAAAATGACAGACTGCCTGCGCCACTGCCTGCGCCACCCGCGCCACAGAATTCAACTGAACTTTCGGATTGGTTAAAGACTGCGCCACATTTGAAGATGCTGTGTTAACACTGGATCCCATATCAGTATCAGATATTAAACCAGGCTGGAGACAGTGAATGGTAATATTTGGACCGCGCCGAGATAGCTTGGCCTCTTCCCGAAGAGTATTGCTAAATTTCAATAAAGCAGCTTTGCTCGCACTGTAGACGCTTGCACCAACGAGATCTATGTCGTAGTTGGCAACGACTGAACTGATATTGACTATGTGGGGATTGGCGACCCTTGATCTGGTCACAGCTTTGATGAAGAGTTTGCTTAAAATTATTGGGGATGTCAAGTTAACGTTGGTTATCGATGTGATTTCCTGAATGGGTGTGGCGAGTAACAGCTTCTCTTGCGTTTGGCCAGCACAGTTCACGAGTATGTTAACGCCTTCCAGCTTCAATTTTGATTTTGTGAATGATTCTAGTTCAGTAGATCGGCTCAAATCAAAGGAAGCATAGGTATGTGGTAGTGCATTCGGGTATATCTGATTTAGTTCATCAACTTTTTTATTGAGGCTCTCCACCTTTCTTGAGAGTAGCGTTACCTGACACCCTAATGAAGCCAACTTGCTGGCAATTCCACTTCCGATGCCCCTAGAGCCGCCAGTAATTAAGGCCCGCTGGCCTAGTAAAGGTTTTATCGTCATCTTGTTTTGTATGACAAGTGACAAGTGTGTATAAAAAAATTGTAGATGAATCTAAAAGTGATTCAACCCAATCTGAAGTCATTGAGAAGAGAGCAACATAGCAATTGCAAAAGCTTTTTGGGGGACCATTGGCAAGATTACACTATAAAAAGCTCACTTAACGGTAATGTACGGTCTATCTATAAGTATTATTTTGTAATTTGTTTCTTTATTAACATGCAGTTATTTTCCAAACTCCATTCTCTTTTGCAGTATCTAATCAACTCAGCATTGTAGCCTTCAGCCTTCATCGCATACACACGGGACTCATCCAAAATCCTTCTCATCTTGAGACCAATCTGTTCTCTTTCACCAAATGTTAGACCAGTAAAGTGCTCAGCAGTGTCATCCAAGGTAAACTCTTGCTTCATACCGTTAGTGGCCCAAGAAAACATCTTCCTAAAATACTTAAAGTTTGAACTGTCAACCCCAAAATTATTTTTCAGATACTCTTTGGATTGGGGCAGTAACCAGTCATACTGACAACAATGCCTACAACACATCGCAACTAGAAATCCAGCGAAGTGAAACTCGTTATTTTGGTCATCTTCCACAGCATTCTTCAAACAACGTAACGTCAAGTCAGTGGCTACTCCACAAAGATGTTTGGAGATACCTATATAGCTTTGGCTGGGCTCACTTTCAAGTTCTTTTAGTGCGTTAAATAATTTCAGATCTTTGATATCAACTTTCAACCTCTTGGTCGTTGTTGTAGCTAAACCAAAGCTGTCCTTGCTATCGGATATGATTTTATTATCAAACTTCAGTCTGGGATTATCTCGGTCAATAAATAGATATGACCCTGCTTTGTTTTGTCCTTTTGTCATTTCATCAACTGCTTTATTCAAGTATCTTGAAAACTCAGCTCTTCCACAACCGAATTCAACAATGATGCCCCTTGATTTGTCTTTTCCAACCAAATTATGCTTCACAAGCTGGCCAATCAAACTACTCTGTTGTCTTATATGCTTTTGATTTGAAACCTCCGCAAACCTACTTTCCAAACCTTCCAAATACTCAATCTCGTCCAATTCCAGTTCATTTGGATACATGCTATTGTACCTTGAAATCAACGAGTCCATAAGCTGGACCCATTCTTTATTGTCAATGTTATCCTTGATATCTACAACATTTTCGCAATCCATGACATTATAGTTACAAGAATACCAATCAATATTGGCTTCCATATCTTCTTTTTCCTTTTGCTTTCTGATCACATTACATTTCTTCACATGTGAAGCTAATTTGTCCTCCCATACTGTGTGTGACGGATCAATCGTACATTCAACTCTGTGAATAACTTCACCTCTTTTATTAGTTTTAGTGATCTGTAAAGAATTAATGTTAACTTTATCGTTAACTTTCATTATCTCTTTCTGATCCTTGGCTTTTTTTTGTGACCCAAGGTTTTGTGATACTTGTTCCAGCACTTGGATGTGTGCAAAACAGTACTTTTGATCTTTACGACATTGTAAACCACATTGCTTGTTCTTTTTTGGATTGATATATTGACATTTGTTAAGCAATATTCCATTTTTATCATGCGTTTTCTTTTGTTTTTTAATTTTCCCTATTTCTCCATGGCCACTATAGCCTCCGACCGTACTCACTTCTGCAGACTTGCCTGACATTGGTGATTTAAATAACAAAGCTGTGATTAGGCTCAATGCTATCTGAAAATTTTTTTTAAAGAAATGCTACAGAATAAAAGGAGTACACAGGCTACAATCGGTTTCGAAAGATGAATGCTTCAATTGTAAATACTTGAATTCTTGGAAGATTTTATTTTACATAAAATAAATCACAAAAGGAAGTATATAAATAATAAATAACTAGACTATGAATTTGATAATAACATATTGATTGATAAATCAACAATTGTATTAGGAACTAAAAGGAAAAAAAAGACATGAAATAAAATGAACAATAAGTATGCAGCTTTGAAATTGATTACATAACAGTACTTACCTGTATCATCCTTTGATTCTTTTCTACTTTTATTTCTTAACAGGAATTTGTGATTCTAAAGACTTGACATAAGATTCCAATTCCTTGACAGATTTTTGCAAAAGTAACACGTCAGAAACAACCGCATTGGAAGTAATCTTGTACTGATCCAAGAGGTAATAGTAAGTACCAAAACCGGTCAAAGAGACACCGGCGAGAAATCCAAACAAGACACCCTTGAAAGAAGAAACACCAGTGGAAAGAGTGGAAACACCTCTTTTGGCCATAATTGATTGCGTTGATCTCTTGGCAACGTATGTAAACATGTTTATAATTGTTGTTTCTACTACGTATAATGCAAATTGAAAGCTTTAATACTTTTTCACATTGAAGGGAGCTGCGAAATTCAAAAAATATCGAGCACAACAGCAAACGCTGTCATGGTATCTAAATTAGCATCACACGATAAATTACACTGTAGTCAGAAGTTAACTAGAGTTAAAGATATAAAAGTTTTATACAATGATAAAATCAACACATTTAGTCAAACATACCGAAACCCATGTCTTCGTCGGATTCTTCTTCGGTTTCAGCACCAGCTTCTTCAGCGGCTTCTTCAGAAGCACCAGCGGAAGCAGAAGCACCAGCAGCAGGAGCAGCAGCAGCGTAAGCTTCTGGGTTGGCAATTCTGTCCTTGATTTGTTCGGAACCTTCGTAAGTGTACTCAGTAGCAACGGACAAAGCGAGGATGTTCTTGTAGGTGTTGACAAGTTGGTGAGAAACAGCAGCAACAGTTGGGAAACCGGAAGCCAAGGAGATTTGGCAGATGTTTTGGACAGCGGTGGTAAAGTGAGCAACCAATTCGTCGTCGGAGATATCCAAGATGGAAGCTGGGAAGATTTGACCTTCGTTGAAGACGTTTTCAATGACCAGACCGTAAGTGAATGGAGAGATGTTCAACATGTTCAACAATTGAGCTTCAGAAGGACCGACCTTTTGACCAGCGGTCAAAATGACAACGTCGTTGGTAATTTCAATAGTACCTCTAGCAATCTTGGTTGGGACACCCAAAGCTTGGAAGAAAGAAGTCTTACCTGGTTCCATACCAGTGTTACCAGCTGGAACAGAGACATCTTGTGGGGAAATAGCACCAGCTCTGGCTGGAGCAGCAACCTTGTTAGCTAAGATGACGTCCTTGACGGTCTTCAAGTCAGCGTTGGTGAAGATGAAACCAATGTTACCCTTGATCAATGGCAACAAGTTTTCGTATTCTGGGAATTCAGAGACGAAGTTTCTGAAAGCTCTTCTGATCATGGTGTTCTTACCCATCAAAACAACAGCGTCTTGTCTCAAAGCCTTTCTGGTTTCGTGCATTTGTTGGGAAGAAACGTTATCAACACCAACAACGAACAAGGACTTGTATTCGCCCATCAATTCCTTTAACTTGGAAAAGTAGTTCTCTTTCTTATCTCTGGTAGCTCCCATTTCGTTAATATGTACGTTAGGCTGTTTAAAGCTGACTGCTAAAAGGAAATCTCAATGCTATGTAGAACTGAAAAATTCCTTCTCACTTTTCCTCCTCCAGTTCTGAAAAATTTTTTTGAGTGAAAGAGGGTTTGGTCACGTGTTTCAGCTGAGGGTTTATATGTCACGTGACAGCTTTACAGCTCATTACTACTTTCCAAAAGGCTCATTTGAACACCTTCCTTTATCGTCTTGCCAAAGTTGATGTTGCGACTTGAGTGCTAATAAAGTATTGAAGTTGAAAGCGAAGCCTTTGTAATGGACGAGCTGGATTTATCAATAACTGCTGTGAGGTTGGAAATCGGGGTAGGAAATGTGCCATTCCAAAATACAACGGAATCACATGAGTCCGAGCTTCATGAAAAGCTAGAAGACGATATCAAAGAGATTGTGCGCAAAGCCAAAGAGCCAATAACAGACCCTGTTATACAGCGGCAGACTTTAGAGTTGATTGGAATAATTGTTTTTCATTTTCCTAATAATGAGCTTTTGGTGGACTTGTTGACCAATGCATTTGGTGACATTGTAGACAACTTGATAGTGACCTCACTTAAGGTTATTACAGATCACCATCAAGAAGAACACAGAGAGCTAGAAAACGTAATAGCCATATTATCGTGGTATTGTCTGAGCGATTACGGAATTAGTTTACATTTCAAACGAACGCTCACAGTGCTCGATGGGCTTATCAGCTACAGTGGGAATCTAAATATCAATGACATCACAATTTTTTCCAGCATTAAAGACATGATGTTCATGTTGGTCCTATCTAGTGCCGCAAAATACGAGGAATTGTACTTCTATTGGTTGCAGAAAAAGTTTGAGCTGGTGTGCTTGAACGACGACGTTATGAACAAGTTTATATCAGTGTTGACACTGGTGTCACTTGAAAAGCTTTGTCTATCCACGTGTAAGATCACTTGTGACTTGCAAACTTCATATCTATATGAGTTTTACTTGTATCATGGTGCCCTTTACCAAAAATGGTGTTCAAATTACGAGAGATTTCACTTGAAGTTACTATTTGAACACTTGCACTCACGATTTGTTACAAAGAATTCAATAGAAACAGACACCTCAACCAACTCTAATTCCTTGCGAAAAGATAACACGTTGTCTATGAAATGGTTATCTTTGTTTGAGACCAAATCGATATTCAACATTGTGCTGAGACCCAAAAAAGAAAGGTCCCAGTTGGAATTGGTTTCCTACATGTGCTCTTCAGAGGAAGAGAGATCTGATAGCAAAGATACTACCACTAATAATGAACTACAACAACTGGACTCTAAATCGTGCTTGAAAATTCGTTATTCAAAACGTCAAAGGGTCAGGAATTGGTTTTGGAATTGGTACTATCCAATCAGGGGAAAAAACACCAAAAGTAGTGGCTTCACTCAAAGTATATTGTAGAAAGCGCATTTGCTAACAGAAACCAGACACGAAACTGAAACGCGTTTTAAAGTAAACAAATTTACAAGATATGTTTTATTTTATATTTTCATTACATAACAAAAATAGGTGAAACAGCATGTCAATACAAGGAACGATGAATAACATACCTGATTTAGCACATGAAACAAGTGAAACGGAAGCCACGTTGAATACAAACGAAGAAAAAAATATTGAAGAACGTCCCGAATTATCCTCTAGTGTGTCAATATCATCATCAATTTCAAGTTATTCTCCAGAGACACACGACGTGACAAGCAGACAATCATTTACCACCAGCAACTCACAGGTTATCAGAGAAAGTGTAGATCCGGTCAGCATGTCAACACTGCATGAACAGATGAAACTGAGTTACGATAGCTTTGTCAATGGATCACAGTCTCAGCTGGTTGGTTCTGAGTCCAGAAACTCAATTAGAACATTTTCAAGCGAAGAGGAAGAAGAGGTAAAAGACAAAGTGTTTAATAGGGCTGCTAATAGCTCCAATGAGGATTACGAGCTGTTTGAGCCCTTTAGCGGTTCCACAAAGGACTTTGCTACCACACTAAACAACTCCACTAAAGTGGATGAAGAAACAGAGCACATTCTAAAGAAGTACTCCGATGCTGATAACAGCACTGTATCAACCGCTTCTAATGAATCTCATTCAGCATTTACGCCTAATATTCCAAAATTCACAGTCAGACAAACTCCGACAGACGAATTCACACCGCTAAATGTGAACAAACTGAGGGGCAGTTTGGAATCAGGGTATGATCCTAAAAGGGACCCGCATTACAGAAATCTTTCAAGATCGATCACACCAGTCACCTATAGTGGCCCTGATGCACTTTCCAAAAGACTCGAGTTTTACGAGGAACAGCTGAAGCAAACAGAGACCAAGCACAGCAAACTGGAAAAGGAGATTTACTATGTCAAGTCGCTTTTGCACGGGAGAGAGCTCGACGAGTCTGTGGAAATGAAGAAAATGAGATATGCTCTTGGCAAACTGGAAGACAGACTAAAGGACACCACCAAGGAGCGCTACGATCTTGGCATCAAGATCACCAAATACAGAAGACGTGTATATGGCGACGAAAACGGCTCTCTCACCGAGTATTTTGTTAGAAAAGTCAGCTTGGACTGAGATCCACCATGTGGAAAACCCTCATCATCATGAGCGCATTTGTCCTTATCCTTTTTTTCCATCTTAAAAGGTGCCGACTCTCGTTTCTCAATTCCAACGATTTTATACTCACTTGTTTATTTGCCAATATCTTTAAGCATTTAGTGCATACCGATATAGGTCAACAGTAAACGAGAAACAGTAATAGCATTGTGAACTACCATAAAGTTTTACTGTGATTGTGGAATGACAAGTGATGACTTTTGATCTGATCCTGACCCTTATACCTCGTCTTCCAACGAGTTCCATGGAGGTAGTTTTATAGCTACAACGGTATCTGATGTCTTTCCCCTAACAACAATCACTTTCCACCTTATTAGTCTTTGTATTGTAATTTTCGAGCCCGCTGTCAAGGCTGTTGATGCTGCAACCCTTAGTTCACCAGATTTGTGCTTGATGTGCACCGAACTCCTATCTTTTTTTCTTCTGAAGATGTAACAATGTCCAAAAAGTTTCTTAATAGCTACAGGTACCCACGCCCAGTACCAGTGAACAACTTGGCATGGCCCTTAATACACCCAAGGAAGCCAGAAATACCACAGCTTCCAAAAGAAAAACAAGGCAAAAAGAAGATAAGTAAGAACCAGTCAGTGATATCATTATATCTGCAAGAGATCAAGAAATGGATCACGCTGACGCTGAGTAGAATTCTTCATATTATGAAGGCGTTGTTGTGGATTCCTGAGATCTTAATTGGACACAAAAAGATACCGGTGACGCTTGAAGACACCACATTTAAAGTTCTGGATATGGATGACATGAATTACATCTGGTCCAATGGGTTCTACGGTAAGGGTGTATTGAGCAGAAGTGAGCCAACATGGTTACTGAGAGAGCAGAAAAGGGTTATGGGACTCTTGGAAAAGCTAAACGGTGACATAAATGGCAATGTATTGCCTACCACGAATAATGACGCTAAAGAGAATTTGAACATGACTTTCAGTGAGGAAATTACTAAAATTCGCAGGATGTATCGTGAGGAGTGGAAGATTGAAAGAGACGCATTCCTTCAACTGGAGAAAGAGTTGAAGCAGAATTCCTTTGATGGGAGGTTGTCAAAAGAATATGAAGATTTATTAGACAAAGAACGAAATAGATTAAGTTTGATGAAAGAAGAACTTCACAAAGGGCCTAAAGGTATCAGCAGAGAGACTTGGGATAATTTGAACAATGTCACGAGGCCACCGATACTGACAGATGATCAATTGATTGAGGAAGATCTTGCTGATGCGTTAGTAGATTTCAACAATATTGAAAACATGGAGTACTTGCAATTGACTCCCACCGAGGCTGTATTTCTTTTACAAATGAACATAACTACGATCGACAACTATGATTTGAAATCCCTCGTTTGTTACTTAGTTAATCACTTGGGTTACCAGTTTATTATAGATTATGCTGTTTACTACCACTATAAATCTCTTGGATGGTGTGTAAAGCCCGGTCTCAAATTTTCTAGTGATCTAGTGCTTTATTCTAGGGGAATGCCTTTTACGCATGCTGAATTTGCCATCAAAATAATAGCTGATACAGATGAAGGAACGTTTGGTACCAACGGAGCTGAAAATTTGGTAGATTATTCTGCTATCAACAGAGTCGTTACAGGGGTCAAGAAATTCTTAGTGTTATGCTACGTGCAAGGCTCAGAAAAAGAGGAGATTGATCCTGCCTGGGAGAAGTTTCAGATTGATGGCGATCTAATTTCCTTGATAAACAATTTTTACATTGCAGAGGTAGGGTTCAGACGGTGGACACCCTCGAGAACCAGAATGTAGATTTATAGATATATATATATATGGTACTCAGCATTCGTCTCTAAAGGGGCTAAGATACCTAAATAAAGACAATTATATTACTATCCTAAATCTGATGACAGGAAAACGGTGCATTGTGAAAATAACGCTACATCCGATTATGAGTTCTTTATCTGTATTTTAGAAAAAGTATCAAAATGGATTCTAGGTCTAGCAGTTCGACACTATCCCTAGATAGTACTGTGGTGCAACCATTTCTATCACCTGTGGTGTCGGAACCAGGACACGGTGAAACTGTTTCCGATACTAGGGATCTTAATGAAGTTCTTTTGGCATCACTAAGTCATATAAAGCTAACAACATCTTCTAAGTCAGCTCTGAAAGCCGACAATAGCTCTTCAAGTAGGAGATACTATAGTGATAATCCAAATGAACCAGCAAGTGAATCATTAGCACACGTGTTTCCAATCCCAGCACGACGTCAAAGTATAACAGAATCAATTACAGACTCAATAATTCAAATGAAGGATGTCGCATTGCAAGAATTGAAAAGAGACAGGTTTATTATAATTGGAATATTCAGTATCATTTGTATTGTTGTATTTAACTTGGTATTCTTCCCAAGGTCGTCCTTAAACAGAGATCTAAGGAGATTACATGGACAAAAATTAACATATGATGATTGCTCGAGAGTGTTCTCGTCTTCACTAGGTTACAATAATACTGTCAGCTACTACTTAAGTCAGTACATGAATGAAGATCACGTCCCTGGTGAAAATCATCAGTTCATGGAGTCACATTTCAGACAGTTCGGTAACTACAAAGTTAATAGAGAAGTATACAAAGTTTGGAAAAAGGAAGGCTCCAAATTGAAAGTTGACTTTGCTGGTATTAAGCTAGGGCCTCAAATGGTTCCATATTCCTCCAATGGAACAATTGCAACTAGTTACATTTATGCAAATTATGGGTTACAGGAAGATTACGATCTATTGAAAAGAAACTCGATAGATGTTAAAAATCATGTTGTCATCATCAGACAAAATGAAATTCACTCTTCACTAAAAATTCAATTAGCAGAAGAACACGGTGCTTTATCTGTTTTATTGTATAATGATCCTTATGATGATAAAAAATTCACAGTTAGTCATGGCTATGAAGAGTTTCCAAATGGTTTTGCACGAAATTCTAATTCAACAGACTTATTCTCCAGCAACTTTGTCTACTCGCAGCCGGGTGATCCGACAACTCCAGGTTGGTCTTCCACAGCATTTTCAAAGAGAGAAATACCAAAAACAATTCCTACAATACCTGTTCTTGCATTAAATATTAATGATGCTACCAAGCTACTAAAAAAATTAGAAGGTCCTCAAGTTGGATGGAAGGGCGATTTAGAGTTTAGTTATACACCTGGCCCATCTGAAGATGTTATTAATATTGAAATTGAAGTTGAACAGGGTGTAAAACCTATAAGCAATATCATAGCCAGTATTCCTGGTGTAATCTATAATGAAGAAATTATAATCGGTGCGGCAAGAGACACAGTTAATGGTGACGGAGGGGCTAGCAACGGTATTGCTGCCCTGATGGAGCTCAGCAGAGGACTAAATGAGTTATTGAAGTTAGGTTGGAAGCCATTAAGAACAATTAAATTGATTGCATGGGATGGAAGCAGTGATGGCTTACTAGGATCTACTGAATTTGTAGAATATTACCAATCAAACATTGCACATAAGACAATAGCATATATTAATTTAAGTGGCGTGAAGGGGACACATCTGCAAATTGAAAGTAACCCATTGTTCAACTCTTTACTGAAGGATACAATGAATGAGGTTTTGATAGGCGAAGCTCACAATGAAACACTTTACGATTATTTCAAAAAAAGTGGATCCCTTATTGGTATTAACAGCATTGGTGATTTTTCAGTATTTCAAAGTAGCATTGGGACACCTTCTATAAACATCGGATTTTCAAATAATGAAAACGTTGATCCAGTGAATTACATCGGCGATGACCTGGATTCTATTGAGTGGGTTCAAGCATTTGATAAAGAACTAAAGCTACCTAATATATTGGCACAACTAGTTGGTAAATTTGTCATAAATCTAAGTGAAAGAGAATTACTACTTTTGAAGATAGGCGATTACTTCAAGTACATGGCCGATGAATTTGATTTGCTACAGAAAGAGATACCGAATGAGTGGACCAGACAGAAAATTCAAAGTTTGAACATTGATGTCGAGGAGCTACTAACTACCCTTTCTAAGACTCTTAAACACGGTCAAGATGAGGCGGTGAAATTTGACGAGAATCTTGTTAGTTTGCAAGATTCTATAACCAAGGATTATCCATGGTATAAGCTATTCAACAAAATTAGAACTGCAAATGCTATTAAAAAGAATAATCTGCAATTGAAATCTGTTGATAAGATATTTGTTTCTAAATTCGAGTTTGCTAAGCACCAACCGCGTTGGGTAAAACATTTGCTTTTTGGTCCTAATATGGGTGGTACAACTGTTGCGTTCCCAAGTTTACAGAATGCAATTTATGCCAACGACTACACGAATTTTGAAATAAGCTTACTTGCATTCAGACAGGCACTAGCTACCATCCTTGCTCGTCTCTGAATTCATTATTTGAGAAATTCTTTTATAAATTGTGTATATATACAGCGTCCCTGGATTGATCGTTACCAAGATCTCCAAAAATTTTTTTTGTCATCTCAAGTAATTAAACTCTTTGCTCCACAATTAACGATGTTTAGAAGACAATTCTCCACCTCTGCTAGAACTCTTTCCAAGGTATACTTTGATGTTGCCATTGCCGGTGAAAAGCAACCACGTGTCACTTTTGAACTTTTCGATAAGGTTGTTCCAAAGACCGCTGAAAACTTCAGAGCTCTTGCCACTGGTGAAAAGGGCTTCGGTTTCAAGGACTCCATTTTCCACAGAGTCATTCCACAATTTATGGTTCAAGGTGGTGACATTACCCACTTCAATGGCTATGGTGGTAAGTCCATTTACGGTGACAGATTCGAAGATGAAAACTTTCAAATCAAGCACACCAAGCCAGGCCAATTGTCTATGGCCAACGCCGGTCCAAACACCAACGGTTCCCAATTCTTTATTACCACCATTGCCACTCCATGGTTAGACGGTAACCACGTTGTTTTTGGTGAAGTCATCGAAGGTTATGACACCATCAAGGCTATTGAAAAGCAAGGTTCCGCATCTGGCAAGCCAAAGGCTGAAGTTAAGATTGTTGAGTCCGGTGAATTGAAGGACTAAACATCATGCCTACTTGACCAACGTTTCTTTATGATATTTATTTTGATTATTTTTGACTATAGCTGAAGAGAATTGAGGTACAACTCATTTTCTCATTATTAACGTGTTTAAGTTCTATATTTTATATTTATTTAGTAAGACGAATTACAATACTTGATTCTATTTATTAGCAAATTCATTAGAAAGCTCTTTTTTAGCTTGTTCTCTCTGTTCGTTGATGTTTTGAAAAACAGAATGTGATGCCATGAAAAAGGCTGCCTGTGATGTACCAAATTCCTGTATTGTTTCCATCTGCCGTGTCGTTTGTTCCACCATAGTTGCTATATCTGCTGTCTGCTCAACTATATGCTCCAACAATTCATTTATGTCCTCTTTCATTCTCTGTTGATAACAGCCTACGATGTTATTCTCAGAGATCTATCAACTTTTTTTTTTCTTACTTAATCTGTCAAAGCTCTTTGGCCGTTAATATATATAAACGGCTAGAATGACTGTCCTCACCACCTTTGAACATAGTATTAAATCTTTGTTTAATTGTAGAATACCAGAAAAACTAGCAGTTGCAATTAGTGGTGGTGTCGATTCTATGGTTTTGATTGATTTGCTAATGAAGATTAAACCAAATCATTGTAAAGTTTTTGCAATAACAATAGATCACAAATTACGAAAAGAAAGCACAGAAGAAGCTCTTAAAGTTAATCGTTTTTTAGAAAGGTATTCCTTGGATCATTCTATATTACCTATCAACGAAACAATTAATTTGAACCAGCTTGAAAAAGATGCTAGATTTTATCGATTTAGGATTTTGGAGGACTACTGTAGGAAGCAAGAGATAAACAATGTATTACTTGCACACCACAGAGATGATCAGATAGAAACCATGGCTATGAGATTATTGAATAATTCTAGTTTCTTTGGATTATGTGGAATGAGTAGAAGGAAAGAGCTGGTCAAGGGTCTTAATGTGGTTCGACCGATGTTAACAATAAACAAAAGCCAAATATATGAATATGCCCACCAAAATAAACTTGCTTGGGTGGAAGATCCCACTAACCAAGATCCTGATTTGACTATTAGAAATAAAATAAGGTCACTAGTCGCAAGAAATGAAAAGCTTAAAAAAAGCCTGATCGAACTACACGACAATGTCACATTATTAGTCAACAGTTTGACTAAAAGTATTAATGATTTTGAGGAAGAAATTGAGTGGTCAATTGATTCTCAGCTGGGGTACCTAAACATTGATTTTGATTTATCACTATTGGACTTGTATCATCCAATCGTCATAAATAGATTACTTTTCAAACTTATTGGCAAGGTCAGCAATGATCCCAATTATGTTTTCAAATATAGAAAGTTTGACTCAGTTAACAGTGGTGCTATACCTGGAAACTTCAGTTTGATTGAACAACTAAAGCAAGGAAGTCAAGACATCCAGCTTGCTCATTGCAACATAAACAGTAGTCTTAAAGAAAGAAAAATGATAATAAAAGTAACAAGACAAAGAGAAGGATTAAATAATAAAGCACGATGCTTGATCAAAGCAAATGACTGGATTACATTTGATAACAGATTCAAATTCAGATTTCCTAACTGGTACCTAAAAAACACATTTATCATTAACTACAATTACAAACTCCACTACAAGTCAATTAAAAACAAGCGTATAAATAAAATTGCAACAAGGTATCAATTGCCAGTTGTTGTTAATGAAACCAACGAATTATTATTATTCCCTACATTAGGTGGTTGTGAGGTGGACATGATTCAAAGAAAATTTTGAACGTAAAAGCTATTTATTTAATTAAACGGATTGAAAAGAAACGCACAAACAATTAAGTAAGAAACAAGAGAAAAAACAGAGAAAGAAGGAAAGAAGAAACAAAACCACTATAACCATGTACTATAATAACGAACTGAAAATCAAATAACTAAGAACTTTTTCACAATTAAAGAACAAAAGAAAAAGAATCTTAGAGTAAAAGCAATAATAACCTTTTAGTTAGAAAAAAACCTTATCCATGTGATAGTAAAACCATTTTTATTATTTTCTCAAAAACCAGAGCAGTTGAAGAATAGATAGAAATTTAATTTTTTGACAATTTGATAGATCATCATTTTTTTTTTTATTTTTATTTTTGTATAATATTAATAAATACCTTCATCATTTACACCCTGAGTAAACCATTTATGATTTAAAGCATCTCGAGCAGTTATTCGTTCATTTGGGTTCCAAACAAGCATACACTTTACTAAATCAATGAAGTACTTCCAAAATTTATCATCCTTCTTATGATAGCCAATTTTGTTCCAAACCAATTCATCGATTCTTTTCAACAAATTCACTTCCTTGACAATTTTACTACTTGATGATTGACCTTTTTGTGGAAATTTCAAACAACCAGTGGATTTATCGAAAGCTTTGACTATAGAAGCATCAAATCTTGAATTTGGCTTGGCACCATTTGAGTATAAATTTAAACATGACCTGACCATTTCTATGTCAATTTGTTTGCCAATAACCCTTTGCATCATAGCCAAATGTTGCTCATTTTCATGAGTCTTGAAAAGAGCCTCGCCAATTAGCAGCTCAATCAAGATACAACCAAGTGACCACATATCACAAGGAAATGACCAGCCAACACCCAAAATAATTTCAGGAGCTCTATAATGTCTGGTTGATACAACACTTGAGTGATATTCATCATTGAAAATTGCAGAACCAAAGTCAATTGTATAAATTCTAGGATCTCTAAGTACCTTTTTACCCATTCTTTGTTCGATGCTATCATCTAGCAACAAAATATTTTCGGGTTTCAAATCGGTGTGAATTAAATTTAAGTCATGAAGGAATGCAATTGATCTAAGCATTTGTCTTGCAAATGCTTGAATATGAGAGCCAGGGAATGGTGCAAAGTCGTTATTTTCCATGAAATCATATAGTGAAATTTTTAGTAAATCAGTGACAATACAAATATGATTCCTGTAATCAAAACATTCCCTCAAGTGAATACATTGAAACTCATTCAAAGAATCGTGTTTCTTCAACATCGACAAAACTCTAAGCTCAATTTTTGAAGCCTCTCTATATTTTGGGATGGATTTGATAATTTTAATTGCTACCATTTCATTTGCTTTCGTGTCAAAGGCTCTGACAACTTTACCAAATGTGCCTTGTCCTAGAAGCTCCTTTATTATGAATCTGTCATTGGCAAAGCCAGAACCAATTTTCACTATATAATGCCCATCTTTGTCGTCACACTCCTTTTCTTCGAGTAATAACGGACGCTGCATATATGGCACATCATGCTGAAATGAGAATTTTCTATTGATGTTATTGTTGTTGGTGTATGTGTATTGTGTATTTTGAGGAATCTTGAAAGCTTTAATTTCACCAATTTTCATTGATATCGATTCTCTATTTAAGTATGGATTATATGACATTGTTGAATAGGGTAGTTGGGGTAATGATCTTGTTCTTTTCTTGTTGATGTTGTAATTATTGGCAGATACAGATGGCCTGAAATCCATGAGCATGGAATCGTAGGAAGAAGAGTCAGAAGGTACATCGTCACTGTTGGAGTTTTGCTGGTGGTTAAATTTCCTCTTCACTGTTTTCAACAACATTGACAAATGGCGAGATCTAGACTGCGGCTTTGATTCTATTGACTGTGGATCTGGACTCATTGACATTTCGTCTGAGTCCACTGCGAATCCGTTATATGCATCGAGGAAATGGTGCTGGTGAGGCTCATGATGGTCTTTATTTAGGCGATCGTTTGAGCTGCTGATGTCAATAGAATCCACAAATTCCACAGCAGAATCATTATCGTCATCGTTAATGTCAACATCTATGTTGTACTTAGGATCATTGAATATGTAGTCTTCCGACTCCGAGTCTAAGTCGATGATATCAATATGAGGTTTCTTTATATTGCGGGGCTGTGGTTGGTGAAATATGCCATCCTGCTGCTGGTTTTGTGCATTGACCACGTTGCTGTTGGTTAAAGATGACGGAATAGATGCGTCTGACGCTCTGTGCCTTTTCCTTGACAGTGAAGTTGCCATCTTGTTTGCGTTTCAACTATATGGCTCTTATAAATTTAGGTGTTGATAAGATTCTAATTTCAACTGACCTAATTTATACAGGGCGCGTGGTAAAGAAAAGTGTGAAAATTGGCAGAGCGAGCTGAAGATGGGGTTATCGGCTACAGCGATTACTTAGCACAGGCTGTTGGTAAGACAGTTGGATATGACGGGAGCAGGATCTGTAGGTTTTTGGCTTCATTTTGATACCTCTAAATTTACGATTTTTGTGAAAATTCTACGGTTTGAATTCATGATTTTGCTATTTTCATGCCATTTGAAGCCTATATTGTTTAGTCTGCACAAGAGAAAGGCCCCTTCGTATAGCAGTTTATACAGTTAAACACCAGAGGTGTAGACAGAAGCTCTGCTGTAGATGATGCTCCAAACGTTATTGAAGTGGTGTTTATCTGCGACTTTGATTCGTACTGCACGATTGCACTGCACACGGAACGAAACTGCAAATTATGGTCTAACTACGAAACCCAGTGCATTTTTTCTACCCTAGATTTGCCTTTGGGTTGTATAAGAGCATGTACAATTTATCGTCTCAGTCAAAGTGGCGACTAGGTAGACCGCAAAAAACTGGAACAAGATATTGCTTATCAGTACAGATGCTTCGCATATACGGAAATATCTTTGGCTGACTATGACCAAAACTGATAGTAACTCTTTTTAAACCGACGTCTACATCTACAGTTGCGATATCTCCATTTTTATCATTCAAGGGCTTCGGATAAGCTACAATGCAACATTGAACGCAGACGAAGATACATGCCTGTCAAATACAAGATACGCTGCCATTTATAACTATTTAACTCCTTTGTGTATACCGTCATACTTCCGTACCCTAACAATATGTCTACATGGTCACATACTTTACACGCATGTACGGTTTGTGGGACAGTATTATAAGTTGTCTTCTGCAATAGCAAAGAGCGGAGATGAGTACATGCGAACGAAAAGGCTCATACTGGTCATATAGCCGAATTCGTCCAGCTTTGCCATCCTTTCGAAATGTCCCGCTGTGTCGCCACATGCCAAACCGTAGCTTCAGGTAAGGTATAATAAAGTAACGGATCCTTGTTAAGTCCACACTTCTTTTATTGATCGAAAGACAAAGTGAAGCATGCGCCACAGGAGCGCCACACACCCTTAGTGTGCGCCACGCTTGCGCCACATTATGACAACTCTTGTTTCTTTCGCTGTGAAAGAAAATTTTTAGGGTTGAAGATATGAAGAAAAATTTGCGCCACTTTTAGAATAGTGGCTGGTAAGGCATTGGTTGAAGTATGGACTCTACGTTTGCTAAGGATAGAGCCGCTGCTGCAGTAGTTGCAGGAGCAGCTGTAGCAGCATTTAACGTAAACTCGAGTATGAATGGAACGAAGGGCCAGGCGATTGAAATAGGTGCAAATCAGCACCCCCACATTGGCAACAACGGACAACAACAACAACAACAGCATGTCGATGAGGATGCAAGCACAGGGAATGCGGTGGCTAACAGTGCCAATTACTTTGCAAGCAAGGACGACGAAGAGGTTGTCAAGGGCGCGGAGAAGTACGGTAAATTAGAAGATGAGGAAGGGCTGATGGGATCATCACCTTCAGTGACATCGACAATAAACGATAAGAGGTACACATGCGAAACGTGCAAGCAGACGTTTACGAGAAAGCACAACTTGAAGTCGCATGTCTTGATCCACACGAGCGACAAACCGTTCAAGTGCACAGACTGCGGCATCACGTTTCGAAGAGGCTACGACTTGAAAAGACACATGAAGACGCACACCAAGGAGAAGCCGTTTCATTGTAAGCACTGTGGCAAGGGCTTTGCCAGAGCTGATGCCCTTCTCAGACACAGCAACTCGTCTTCTGGCTGCGGAGCTGGCAACGCTGCGTCTGCCAGCGACATCCAGTCAGACAAGGAGGTCACTGCGCACGACGACAACGAAGAGCACATTGCAAAAAGACCCAAAATTCAATTCCAGGATCCTGTGATCCCAGCAGCAGAGTCTAAAAGCGAAACCGCTATTGACGAGTCTATCGTTGCCTCCGCCATAGATGTCGTCAATGACAACTCAAACTCCTCCTCTCCATCTTCCTCCAAATTTTCTTCCAAAAACTCTTCTGTGGATACAGTATATGATACCCTTCATTCATTACTAGGCAACATCGAACGTGCTGGCGTTGATCAAATAACATCTGATGCAATGCTCAAACTCACTGATGTTTTGCTAGGTTTGGATGAAAGAATTAAAATTTTAAATCGAAGACTAGATCAATTACCATCACAGCATCACCAATGATGCCAATTAAAGAATATTAATTTAAAAAAGGAAGAAAGAAAATTCTAGTTTTGAAACTTTGTACATTATCTATAATCAAGTATTTTTGTAACATTTGTCTTTTATCGTTGTTGGTTAGCACTACAGTGCTCCTACTTTTTCCCATTTTCTGGCAATCCAAGATCTGCCCACTCTACCTTTTCCATGAGTTCGTTGTCCATACGGCACTTGAGATAATCCTTTGCTAAAAGGCGGCAATTTGGTGCATTTTCATTACCCACTAGTTTCAGACATTTCATATATTTTTGCATGGCTTCAGTGCAGTCTCCAAAGTGATCCAACGGAAATGAACCTCTTTCCGGTGGTGTTGGCTTCAAAGCCTTCAATGAATTACCTGGATTAGCTGACATCTAATCTATTGATATGTTATTGCTATAGATTGGTCACTTTCTTAGCACCATACTCCAGAAATACTCATTATCTATGGTAAAAAATTTTCAGATCCCGATTTACTGTAAAGAACTGTCACCTTTTTATATGGTTTGAGACAAAACTGACCAGATATTCAATTCCTACACCCTGAGTAAATTCATGACGTGTTGTGAGCTTCAAACTTGAAAGTTCCGTCACCTTATGTTCCAAGAAAAGTTTTCCAACAGTGGTGTCAAACAGTGAATTCCCTATATTTCAAAGCTACACTTGAACACAACACCACGTTAAGTCTACTTTTCCTATTAAGGTAATAATGATTTCCGATGATAGCCGAAAGTTGTTTCCAGCATAGATACACACAATAGAGAATAAATGCTAAGCATTTTTTTTGTAAATCTTTGAAACTCGATATCTTACTGAAATATGACATAGTTTTGACGAAATCTATCCTCTACATGGTGTAAATAAAACGGTTGTTATACCTCCTTTTTTTCAAAATCAAAGTCCATCATTAATGCCAGGGTTATGTACATTTAGTTCCAAAATAATCGGCCGGAGAAGTATCACCGTATATTTTCGTTTATCGCCAAGCGGTTATTATACCCCATATCATAAATTTGACGGCGATACAACCTAGTCAAATCCTGTGACCTCCAGTAATGTATATAAGGAGTGAAAACATTACTCATGATACTAACAGATTTTTAGCAGTGTCTTAGCACTAGGTGTAATTAACAAAAACATGGTTATCAATAACCTAAAAGAAAATGTCGTTGTCCAAATGGCACAATCATGTTCGGAAAGCTCAACGTCAAACATTTCGAATATAGAAAAAGGAATAATCAACATCACTTTTGAAGAAGGCTCGGTTATTGATCTCGAATCAAATAACCTAAAACTAGACAGGAAAGAGTCGCTTAATGGAATACTAGATGACATACCCGATAAATTTTCTGGTTGGGGGTTGTATTCTGTTATTGCAGTATCAATCTTCAATTTCAATACTTGGGGCGCTAACTCAGCATATGCTCTTTATCTTCAACACTATCTCTCCACCGAAGTATTTGCAGGTGCCACAAAATACGATTATGGTATTATTGGAGGTTTAACTTTTGGCTCAGGATTGGCACTTGCTCCAATCATTAACTTTTTGATTGGAAAAGTAGGTGATTTCAAGCCTCTTGTGGTTACCGGTATTATTTTGAACTTTCTTGGTATCTTTCTTGCATCCTTTTCAACCAAGCTATGGCAAATTTATTGTACGCAGGGCGTCATGACTGGTATCGGAATGGGGTTCATATGTGTTGCAAACATCAGCATTATTCCACAATGGTTTAAAGGCGGACCTGGTGGTAAAAGAAATCTAGCGATGGGTATTACCGCTGCAGGTTCAGGATTAGGTGGGATTGTTTACAACATTGGTATGGAACCGTTATTGAAACACAAATCATTTAGATGGTCGCTTCGAACACAGGCAATTATGGGTATTGGATTGAATATAATTGCACTTTGTTTAATCAAATCAAGAAACGATAAAATAAAACCGGTTTTTAAAATATATGACAAACTTGTCTGGACATGCTTTGGCTATATATGTATGCTATTTTGGATTATGTTTACCAATTTTGGTTATGTTGTTCTCATGTATAACCTTGGTGATTTTACTAGATCGCTCGGTTATTCTTCAACCGACGCATCTTTGGTTTCAACAGGCGTTGCCATTGGGATTGTGTATGGCCGCCCACTTGTGGGTAAACTAGGCGATATTATGGGACCTATAAACGTAACTATTATTGTTTCTTGGATAGTTGCTGTCTTATCATTGGCAATGTGGATTCCATGTAGGAATCTTGCCACGGCTATTGCTTTTGCATTGCTTGTTGGATCCATGATGGGTACTATCTGGTTAACAATGGCAACCATTAATGCAGCAGTGGTTGGCTTAAAAAAGTTTGGTGTCTCAATTGCCATTTGCTGGGTAGGAACAGGTGTGTTTGGCTTTATATCTCCAATAGTGGGGCTTTCTTTGAAAAAGAGCGGACCAACATCACCAACACAATATGAGCCGGCTGCAATATTTGTTGGCCTTTGCTACTTTCTGGCTGGTGTTTCTCTTTGCGTTTTGAGATCTTGGATCATTCAAAGAAATAGCCAAGTAGATATTACCAAAGACGAAGATGCAATGTTGATGATAAAAATTCCGTCGATTGACGTCTTAAAGGGGATAATCAAACCAAAATGGCAAAAGGTATGACTTTTCAGCACTCTTATATTATTCTTTCATATACCTTAATAGATATGCTTTCTCTATTGCTATAATTTAAGTTAAGTCATTTGATGGCTGCTGAGCCTTTGAGCCACCTTAAAACCGGTTACGGCCGTACGTTTAGTTATTACTAATCGGCCGTAGTGTCAAATTTAAAAACCGTCTTTGACACATATTCATAGAGGGTATATATAGGACATTAGCTTGCCCCGTTTGAAGGCAAATAGTAGCTTATACAGATTCTATTAAACCGCTAATGAATAACTGTGCTACTGACGACTCACCTTTAGAAGACGAAATTTCTGACGTGGAAGGCCTTGAGAAAGAACCTGTTCAAATAATTACTGATGAAATACCTGATAAATTCTCAGGTTGGGGGTTATGCTCCGTAATTGGGTTGTTTATCTTTAGTGTGAATACTTGGGGTGCCAATTCTGCATATGCTCTTTATCTTCAGCACTACCTTTCAACTGAAGTTTTTGAAGGTGCAGACAAATACGATTATGCTATGATCGGTGGGTTGGCGTTTGCTGCAGGTGTTACTTTTGGGCCATTAATCAACTACCTGGTTGGTAAAATTGGTATCAAACCAGTTGTGATAATAGGAATGATTATAAATTTTGTGGGTACCATTCTTGCATCCTTTTCGACAAAACTATGGGAGATTTACTGTACCCAAGGTGTTATGAATGGTCTTGGTATGGCACTAATATATATTCCTGTTATTAACATTGTTCCACAATGGTTTAAAGGTGGACCAGGAGGAAAAAGAAATTTGGCACTGGGGCTCTCTGCTGCTGGATCTGGTGTTGGAGGTATCATTTACAATATTGGCCTTGAACAGCTATTAAAAACTAAAACATTCAGATGGTCGCTAAGAGCCCAAGCTATTATCAGTATTGGGTTGAATTGTGTTGCTCTTTGTTTAATGAAATCAAGAAATCACTCTATCAAACCAGTGTTCAAAATATACGATAAACTTGTTTGGCATTGCTTTGGATATATTTGCATGATTTTTTGGATTATGTTTACCATATTTGGCTATGTTGTCTTGATGTACAACCTTGGTGATTTTACGATGTCCCTTGGATATTCAACAACGGAGTCGTCCACAGTTTCTACTTGTGTTGCTGTTGGAATTGTTTTTGGTCGTCCCTTAGTTGGAAAAATGGGAGACATCATTGGTCCCATAAATGTCACAATTTTAGCTTCTTGGATTGTGGCAATTTTTACTTGGGCAATGTGGATTCCATGTAGAAACCTTGCTACTGCAATAATATTTGCATTGATTGTTGGTTCCTTAATGGGTACCATTTGGCTTACTATTGCCACTATTAATGCTTCTATTGGGGGTTTGAGAAAACTTGGTATAGCGTTGTCTCTTTGTTGGATTGCAGTTGGTAGTTTTGGGTTTGCTTCTCCTATTATTGGTATTGCATTGAAAAAAGATGGTCCAGTTTCTCCAACACAGTACCAGCCTGCTTCCATATTTGTTGGCCTTTGTTATTTTATGGCTGGTGCCAGCTTGTATGTATTGAGATCTTGGATCATTCGTAGAAATGAAAAGATGGACAAAGATTTTGACGAAGAAGAGATGCTTTTAACTAAGGTCTCCTTTTATGAAGTAATGAAAGGGTTGGTTGAGCCGAAATTGCAAAAGGTATAATGCTTATTTACTGCTATTTACTTATAATTTAATATAAAATTGTATTCTTCCTAATTTTGGTGAATAAAAATGCTGAGCTTAAACACAGCCTTGAATAATTAAACGTCTTTTTTTTATAAAAATTTTTTTTTTTCATTATATAGAAGCTTGATTTGAATTCATTGAAGTTATATTATAATGGCTGAAGAATATAACAAAGAAGAGTTTTTTGCTCCACCAGATGAAGAAGAAATTTATCTTGAAAAGCTAGTCTTTGGTGATGCGGATGGGTTTGCTGAAAACCTGAAAAACATTGATAATCTTTATGAAACTGGCGATGAAGTTGATACAGCTAGAAAGTTGGATAAGTTTCATTTCTCGGACTCAGAGCCAGATGAGTACTTAGATTCGTTGGCCAAGAGTTCTAGGCCGGAGTTTTCTGATGTCAGCGATGACGAAGATGAGAACGATGAAGAAGATGAAGCCAACATGGAAAAACTTAACGACGATGAATTGTTTATGATTGATTCAGAAGCTGAAGATATCGAAATGGAGGATGACGACAACGATGGATCAACTGAAAGTGAATCCTCAGATGAAGACGCATGGGAAGATTCAGATGATGAATACCTTGATATTTCACTTAACGCAAGCAACAAACTACTCAAATTACGTTCAGCAGAAGATGAAGATAGAGTTGATGGTAACATATATATTTCACGTTTAAGAAACCAATTTGAACGTATTTATCCAACCCCGAAATGGGCCGAAAATCCAAAGTTTGAACAAGATATACAATCAGATGAAGACGATGACAATTCCAATAATGAACAGTACATTAATTCAGTGGGTGACAATCAATCAACTACTATCACTGCATCATCAAACCCATTGACCTCTTTCCTTCAACAAAATCAAACTTATAATTTAATAGAAAAGCAAAAGAAGCTAATAAGCACAGATGACATCAATATTGACAGATTGATCGATGCCAATATAAAAAAGCCATCTCATGCAGTCATACAGTCAATGCACTTTCATCCAACTCAGCCAATTCTATTAACAGGTGGGTTTGACAAATCTCTTCGAATCTATCACGTTGATGGCAAACACAACAATTTAGTCACATCTCTATTCTTACGAAACTCCCCTGTTAAAACCTGTGCATTCCATATTGATCCAGTCTCTGGTTCTACTAGCATTCTATCGGGTGGAAGAAGAAGATACATGTACAAATGGAATGTTGATCGTAGTGTGATTGAAAAAATATCACACATGTATGGACAACAGAATAAACAACGGTCATTTGAATATTTCAAGATATCAAAAGATCAGAAATATTTAGCATTATCCGGTGGAAGTGGTTGGGTCAATTTAATGAATATTTCTACTGGTCAATTAGTTCATGCTTTCAAGGTTGAAGGGCAATTGCAAGACTTTGAATTTTGTCCAGACAATGTTATTATAATTATTAATAGAGCAGGTGATGTGTGGGAATTTAACTTGAACACATTTGACATTGAAAAACGCTGGAATGATGTTACTGCTATAGGTATTACCAAACTTAGAGTTTCACCAAATGGAAGATATTTAGCTGTCGGTTCTAATACAGGTTTTGTGAATGTCTATGATAGATTAAAGGACAACTTGTTAATAAAATCTATTGAAAACCTGGTGACAAGGATCTCTTGCATTGAATTTTCTCATGATTCTCAAGTTTTGTGTATAGCATCGAATGCTAAAAAGGACGCTTTGAAACTGGTCCACTTGCCAAGTTGCAAAGTATTCAAAAACTGGCCAACTCCATTGACTCCTTTAGGTAAGGTCACAAATGTTGCGTTTGCGCCACAGGGTGGTCTTTTGGCTACAGGTAACGAACAAGGCCGTGTGAGACTTTGGAGATTGAACGATTTGGTGTAGAAGTGTGAAGTATAGGATAAAATCACGATGTTAGAACCTTATTGGCGTTACATAGGATTATAGATACATAGTTATCTGTATACAATATTAATAAATATAATGTATTACTATCTTAATAATGAGCAAAAATTTATAGCTCTATTTCTTTTCTTACGCTGGACAAAGCACCGGAGATGCAAAGTCCAGCGTCTTTTTGCCATACCATCAGTGTGATGTCAAACCTATGTTTTCTGTGAATGAATTAAGCGAATGCATTGACAATTGTGTAGAGGATAAAGGCCGTCTAGTGGTTTTGGTTTATGGAGGCCCCGGATCAGGTAAATCTTCGGTTGCTAAACAGCTTGTTGAAAAGTTAAACAGTTTACACCCAAGGAATGTGACTGAATTGAAGGATGACAGTGTCCAAGTTTTCAAAACAATACAAGGGAAAGGTGGAGATGCAAATTCCATTAAAGAATACAAAGCACAAAGCGTAGTCAACGCACCTTATGCTGTTCATTTACAAATGGACGGATTTCATTTGCCATTATCTGTATTGTCACCTGAACAGATCAAAAGAAGAGGCTCACCAAGTACATTTGATGGAGAGCAAGTTGTTCATTTAATGAAGTTGCTAATGGAAGACGACTGGGACCTACTTAGTATCCCAGATTTTGATCACAAAATTAAAGATCCGACTAATCCTGGAAGTTGGATATTCAAGGACTCTAAGGTGGTTGTGTTTGAAGGTTTATACTTGATGCTGAATGAATACCCCTGGAAACAAATATCTGAAATTATAGAGAAAAATACATCTGCTGTTCGTATAAAAGTAGTCAAGATTTATGGTGGTGAGATAGATAATATTTCTCAAAGAATAGCAAAAAGGCATTATGACTGTGGGTTAGTTGAAACAGTTGGGCAGGGACTTGAAAAATATTATGCAAACGACTACTTGAATGCTCAACTCATTGCTGACACAAGTAATGAAGACTTGGTAGAATATGTCGTAGACAATTCATTAACAAAAGAAATGTGATTATTTTATCATAACATTGATTACCAATTTTACCATAAATATAAATGTTATCATTAATATATGAGATGCATATCAAGTAAAAGAATATGTTTGATTTCTTCTCAAAAAAAGTTTAATTGCTTTTAGCTACTGATTTTGATCAAGATTAAACTCGTAATCCGCTATCTTTTCAAGTGCCTTTGTTTGGCCTAACTCTAAAAACATATCCGCTGCTTTTGTAAAGTAAACCTGGGACAAGACTTTATTATCATTTCCATAATACAAGACACCAAGTGAATAGTATGTCATTGCAAGGTTCGACGCCAATTCTGGTTTAGTCTTCAAAACTTCTTCAAGTTTCAAATATATAGACTCTGCACGATTCATAGCACCTAGAGACTTATGCTGTTGGCCATACATAAACCAGCATGAAGCCAAATTGAACACTTGTGTACTTGTATTTTTTGCGCTAGATAAGTTACCAACAATAGCCCATAGTATGTTACTTTGAAATATATGTATAGACTGTGGAAAATTGTTTCTTCTCATCTCCAGATCTGCATAATATTCACGAAGGACAAGGTACGATTCAATCCATGAGGGCCACTCTTTATCATTAAAAGATCTCAAAATGTCCCAACATTTCAAAAACTCTTTCCCCTTATCACTTGGAACATACTCTTCAATCCACTTGTTCCTCAAAGAAGGGTCATTCCATATTGAGAGAAGCTCTATAAGATCAGGGCTTTTTAATTCTTGGGTCTTGGAATCTTCGTACAACCACGAAAACTTGAATGGGATTTCGTGATTTTCAACAAAGGCCATTCTGTCTTTCAACTCTGTTTCAACAGTTTCTAACCATCCATCCTTGTTCTCTTCTTCCATCAACATTGCCCATCTAGTAATAACAATTAGGTCTCTGTCTATAAGCATATCTCTTTGCTCAGGTGCAAATTCTCTTTTACCTTCAATCAAATTCAAAAAAATGAATTCACTAAGTTTGTAATAGGTCTCAATCAATTTGTCCTTCATGTTCAAATTTTGATACATTTCAGCAACTTTCAAAACTATTCCAGTATACTCTAATGACAATTGATCCATTCCCTCATTTTTAGCAGACTTCAATGCCAACTGATAGTGCTTAAGAGCTTTTAAATAATCTTCGTTGTCATCTCTTTCTTCCCATAAACCCTTTCTAAGATCCTTGCTAACAGGAGCTGAATACGGATTCCAAGGTTGCCAAAAATACATTAACAAGGAGCCACCAACCATTGCACCAACCCCATACTGGATGTACTTACCAAGCCTATCCTTTTTTTGCTTCTCTTTATTGAACTTACTATGCTCAAGAATGGCCTTCTCTGATGGAGGCACATACTTATGTGCCTGTTGTCTTACAACCCTGGATAGTCTCAGCATTTGGTATATAAGATGATGTTCTCATGTCCTCGCTCTTCTCTTTTTATCAAATGGCTGACACGTAAGGAGTTTATTACGTAAAGGTAACGAAGGTTACACCCAAAACTTAAAACATACAAGTAAATTATTTGCTCATAATAGCGTATCCTCACTTGGTGTTATTCTTTATGTATTTTGGTATAAGATGGTGACATATTTAAAAGAGTTTCAGATTTGAATAGCATTGTAACAAGAATCATATAGTTAAAAATGGTGTTTATAGTTTTGTGTGCTCATGTGAGATGCCAGTTTGTAAGTAATTCGTGATATAAGCAACATCTGTTAATTCTCTGGAGTCATTAGCACGAATTAAAATAATTCCAAACATTAATAACGGGAATCAGTTATTAACAGAGTATTTATAGGGTGATGTTTCCTCCGCTATAGATTGCAATATCAACAACCATATTATGAATGGAAACCTAAAAGGCCTGAATATAAATCTTTACTAAAACATTTTGACAAATATACCAATAATTACCAAATAATTTCAATATTGCGAACATTTATAATAATCTACTATTCTTTGTTAGACAATAACGTCACAAGTACTCTATGATGTTTCATTGATTACCATCATAATTTAGTGAAAAAAAGAAAGATTTGTATCTTAAGCTATTGCAAAGATTCTTTGGCGACCAGCTCTGCTACAAGATTTGCATGGTGATGGTATTGTGTCTTTACTCTTGTAAAGTTATATAATCCGGTATACATTCCGGAAACTAAAAAAATAGAGAGCTTTTGTTTAATGTCAAAAGGCATCTGTGCCTATTTTGCATGGTCCTGTCTTCCATTGATTAATTTTTAACTGCTTTGAACAAAAAATATAGGACAATTCTTAAATTTTGAATGTTCACACAAATAGTAGACATTATATATTATCAATTGGTGACTGTTTAAAATAACAATGTTTTGATTGAATTGCAACTTTGCTATTTATAAATATCGATTTACACATAAGCAATTGTGGTTTCGATATAAAGGGAGCCATTTAATTTGATTATTTGGTATCATAACCAAAGACCAAAAGTGCCAATTATCAACTTCTTTGAATAATATGTAACGTGTTATTTCAATTCTCTATCTATGCATCGCTCCGCAGTATTATTTCAGGATTAATAAAATAAAATGCAGACATTATTCATCTATAATGATACAGCTGTTTATGCTTGCTCCTCGGGAATTACAAATACGTTTGCAAAGTAGCTACAACTTGGTAAGTATAATTATTTGCAAGAGGTTTAATATTATTAATACTGTCGAATTTGGGACATTTACATATAGAAAGAAAACATAAAGATTGCATTAATAAATATTCTCGGGTAGCAACAATTGTTGTGTTATCTTCTGTGAAGAAACTCTTGAAAACGATTCATGAATACCCTTAACAGTTCCGAACAGTTCAAAAGTACTCGGAGGTCAATTTCATTATCACAAAGAAAAAACACAAATTCAGCAATAGATTATATTCACTTTATCGTGGACAACATATTCAAACTTTATAGTTTGTACGCCCCTTTCAAGCGAAGAGTGTTATTGCCAGAAAAATGATGGTTTACAGACATTAGAACCAAAAAAATGCTCATTATTGGAGGTTGTATTATTGTTGCTGTTTTAGCTCAAATCAATCATTTTTTTTTCACTTTTTATGGACCGGCTATTCCTAACCTAATGTCACTACGTTGGCAGTGTTTACTTCGACGAATTTCACAGGATTTTATGGTCTGTATTTTAGTTTTCTTTTTAATATAGAAACTCCGGTAAAATGCGGAATTAAATATAGTATCTGATAATTTTGTCCGTTATATTGGTTATGTTATTATCAAAGGATTGGAAGCTGGAGTTTTAATTGTAAACACTTGAACATCAACTTATAATATTCCAGATAAAATGACAGACATAGCAAACTCTGTAAACCGTTTGAAGGAAAACTTCATTGAAAACCCACGTTCGGTTGAGGAAAGCATCACTTACTTGCAAAAACTTGAAAAATTATTAGACCTTGGGCATGAGTCGTTAGCAAATGCATTGAAGGCAGATTTCAATAGATCAACATTTGAAACCTTTTCATTAGAGTACGCCCTTTTGAAAGATGAGTTGAAATTCACAATAAAAAATATCAAAACCATGCTAAAGGCATCCCCACAAGGACCAATCTCGCCATTTTTCTCTACTATCAATCTCAATATCGAGAAAATAGCATTGGGAACTATATTGGTCATATCCCCATTTAATTACCCATTAACTTTAGCAATTTCACCATTTATCGGTGCTTTTGCTTCGGGTAACAATGTTGTTTTGAAACTTCCAGGCGACCAATTGCCTAACTTTACCCATGTTTTAAAGGAGTTATTAGAAAACATTTTTGATAAAAACCATGTTTTGGTCGTTTGTGGTGGTATAAATGAGTCCACTACGTTAATCAATGAGAAATTTGACAAAATCTTCTTTACTGGGTCCACCAGAGTTGGTAAAGTAATTCACGAAGCAGCTGCCAAAACATTGACACCAGTGGTTTTAGAGCTTGGTGGTAAATCACCAGTTTTTGTTACGAAATCAGTTTCTAATCTAAAAACCGTAGTCAAAAGATTATTGTGGGGTAAGTTCACCAATAGTGGGCAAACTTGTGTTGCTCCAGATTATGTGCTGGTTGATTCCACTGTTTATGAAGAGTTTATGCAGGCTTTAGAGGCTGAATTCAATTCATCCTACAAGGAAGTAACAAGCGAAACTGATTTTACACATCTGATCAACGACAATGCGTACAATAGATTGTCCAGTTATCTCGCAACTACAAGAGGAAACATAATCAGTAACGACTCTTCATCGTCTGAGAAAAGATTTCTTGCACCTTCAATTGTCACCAATGTTGATTGGGAAGATTCCTTAATGAAAGACGAAATTTTTGGGCCAATACTACCTGTTCTAAAATACGATTCACTTGAAGATGCGGTTTCTAATGTTATTAAATACCACGACACCCCTCTTACTCTATACATCCTTGGAAATAATGAAAAGGAAATTGAATCAATCAAGAGAATTCGTTCCGGTTCTTTGGCTATCAATGAATTCCTCATGGTAGCTGGGTGTCATTCCTCTCCTTTTGGTGGTATTGGTAACAGTGGTTTTGGTAATTATCACTCAAAATGGTCAGTTGGCACGTTCACCCACGAAAGAGCCATTATGAAACAACCAATGTGGTCAGAATCTCTTATTAGCGCCAGGTATTTCCCATACACCAACGCAAAGTTCTCCCAAATGAGTCTTTTAGGAAAACTTCCTGATTTGCCTATCATCAATTACACCTCAATTTTTACAATTTCGACTATTTTTGCCATTGGTCTATTAATTGGACGTTATTATCTTTGATTTTTCTTTGTATATGGTTTGATACTCATTTGATAACACTTTTAATATTCTATATTTTTTAATATGAGCAGTTTTCATGTTTAATTTAAACGCGTTAAAGCGCATAAATAAACAAACGATTATCCTTTAAAAACTGACCAATATATGTCTCAATCCAGACGATATACTGATAAGTATAGTAATGAATCAGAAGAAAGTATTGGAGAACCCACATTTGGATTTTCAGAAGCCAAAAGTGATGATTTATCAAAAAAAAATAATTTAAGTAATATTGAATATAAAACAAGAATCAATGGGTCAGAGTCCCCCCAACACAAATACTTTAATCATATCACAAGGCTGCAATCTTCTGGTTTTCCGGAATTAAATCCATTTGAAGAAAACAGTGAAGTTCCAAAAACTTATCATGCAAGTGATAATCTTATAGTCAATAGGTCTAGATCGATATCACCAACACGATCGCTAAAGAGTATACCAATATCACTATCACCTTCGCCTAATAGGACAAGGTTTGATGACTCCTATCTAAATTCGTCTAAAAACCCATTTTTTGATGACATTGATCATGAAACAAAAATACCCAACATTCAGGACTCCTTATATGAATTAAACAATCTACGCACTGTCAATATTAATAATAAAACATCTTCAAACTTTCACTTCGTACCAAGAGAAGCAATAAATGAAAATCCGTATGCATATCAGCAACATAGTAGAGTATTTGGTGACTATGAATTTGACGATGATGAATCAGTAGACGACAATGACCATCAATTTATCCCATTTCCTACACTTCACAACACGTATTATCCTTTGAATTTGCCAAGAAATGTTTACAATCCATTCAAGGTGCACTACTCTGATTCTGATAATTCAGATATGAATGAAGAGAATGAGGAAGATGTAGAAGGAGATGACTTGCAAAGAAACAACACTGTGTATAAAAATGCAAAAGCAGTAAACGATACAGTTAGGGAGTACACAGACTTTAACCCACAGTATGATACGGACTATGACGAAATGGATGAAGTTTCTGCGAAACAGGTTCGTATGGTAAATGGTAACTTGGTCTTAGATTGTCCTGTATCCGAGATTTTGCTGAATAAATATAAAACACCGTTGACAGAAAACGATAGAGAGTTCCTATTCATGAGATTTCAAGCATGCACTGCACAACCTGAACATTTCGAATCAAAGATGTTCTCGTTACGACAACGCTTTTACACAAAGCCAAGAGAAACAGAATTAATGATTGTTATTACAATGTACAACGAAGATGAATTTTTATTAGCCAGGACGCTTAAAGGAGTTTTCAAGAATATAAGATACTTATACAGCTTAAGGAATTCATCGGTGTGGGGTAAAGACTCATGGCAAAAGGTTGTTGTTACAATTGTTAGTGATGGTAGACAAAAGATTAATTCAAGATCTAAAGCTTTATTAGCGGCTTTGGGTGTCTATCAAGAAGGATTTGCAAAGAATAAGATTAACGATGATGAAGTTGTTGCTCATATTTATGAATATACAACAATGGTTGGTATATCAAAAATTCATGATGATCACATCACTCTTACAACAGATAACCAAATACCCATTCAATTAGTATTTTGTCTGAAAGAACAGAACCAGAGAAAAATTAATTCTCACAAGTGGGCCCTTAAAGCATTTGCTCCAGTTTTGAACCCAAATGTTGTCATTTTACTTGACGTAGGAACACAACCAGAGAACAAATCACTTTACAAATTATGGAAAAGTTTCAAGGATAATCCAAGAGTAGCTGGTAGCTGTGGAGAAATCAAAGCTAGTTTAGGTAAAAATATGAAATTACTGTTAAACCCTCTTGTTGCGGCGCAAAACTTTGAATACAAAATATCCAATATACTTGATAAACCAATGGAAAGTGTGTTTGGTTTTATTACCGTGTTACCAGGTGCATTTAGTGCATATAGATATAAAGCATTGATTGGTGAACCCTTAGAAAAATATCTAAAAGGTGAAGATTTAAGGAAAAATAATGACGATGGAATTTTCAATGCAAACATGTATTTAGCTGAGGATAGAATTTTGTGTTTTGAACTAGTGGCGAAGGCTGGAGAAAACTGGATTTTGAAATATATCAATACAGCAGGAGCTTATACTGATGTACCTGAAGAGCTAGATGCGTTCATTTTGCAAAGAAGGAGATGGTTAAACGGATCATTTTTTGCAGCTGTTTATTCAATATTCAATTTCTATAAAATATGGTTCACCAATCATTCGATTTTGAGGAAAATCGGATTGCAAATTGAGTTTGTGTACCAGCTTTTGAATTTATTAGTCTCTTGGTTTTCTTTAGGCTCATATTACCTAGTTTTCAGAATTCTGACTTGCTATCTGGCTGAACCTGAAGCAAAATTTGTTCCTGGTAATGCATTGTCGGTGTTCTTTCTTTGGCTTTATTTAGCCTCTTTAACTACTACATTTGTTTTATCATTTGGTAACAAACCCAAGGGAACCAAACTATTTTACTTGGTAATTGTGATTTTCTTTGCAATTTTGATGGGATATATGATTTTTGCAACAATTTGGATGTCAGTCAAGTCAATAACTGACATAATTGATAATGCAACTAATTTTACTTGGAAATCTATATTTGTCGAAAGCAAGTTTAGAAATCTGATAATTGCAATTTCTTCAACATATCTTCTTTATTTATTAGGCTTCCTTTTATTTTTGCAACCTCAACATATGTTAACAAGTTTTATGCAATATCTCCTATTATCTCCGAGTTATGTTAATGTGCTGAATATTTACGCATTTTGTAACATTCATGATATTTCTTGGGGTACTAAAGGCCAAGACAAAATGAACGATTTAGGTGTCGCCAAAAAAAGAGGCTCTGCAGATGATGAGTTGGAAATTGTTATTCCTACCACCAAACATCAAATTGATGATGGCTATTCAAAAATGGTGCAAGCTCTCACAACACCGCCAATAGTTGAAAGTAATGGCATAAACTCAGAAGAGCAGACACAATTTTACTACGCTTCTTTTAGGTCTATGACTGTGCTGATGTGGATGTTCAGTAATTTTATTGTTGTTGCGCTAGTCAGCGATAGTGGTGGCCTTTATCAGCTTTTTGGTGATGATACTAGTGACGATACAATTTTACCATCGACACGAACGTACATTTTTCTTTCTGTCATATTATATGTTGTTGCCTTTATGGCTTTATTCAGATTCACAGGATGTACGGTTTACCTGGTGCAACGTGTTATGAATTCTTTCGGTTTTCACACTTGATTTCAATTGCACATGAGCATGCATGAACACTCATAAATGTGAAAAATTTAACAGATGGAAAATTTTGAAATATATTCAATTTAGTTTATCGATTTCAAGATCTAGAGGAATTTGAAGACAATTCACTATGAATAACCCATTTTTACCAAAGCCTCAAAAGCCATACAATGAGATGACTCCTGAGGAACAGGGTGATGTAGGGGCAAAATATATAATGGAATTTGTTGCGTCTTGTCCAGGAAAAGCAATTTTATCTGGTGGTAGTGGTTATGTTCTTGGTGGTCTTTTTGGTTTTTTCATGGCTTCTATGGCTTACGACACTCCTATGGGACAATCATATTCACAATTTTCGGATCTGCCTTTGCGAAAACAAATGAAAATTCAACTTTCTGATATGTGGGGGCGTACAAAGTCAAGTGCAAAGAATTTTGGTAAGTTGGGGTTCTATTTTAGTGGTCTGGAATGTTGTATTGAGAGCTTGAGAGGTAAAAACGATTTGTGGAATGGTGCTGCTGCTGGATGTTTAACAGGTGGAGGGCTAGCAATAAAAACTGGTCCTCACAATGCACTTATTGGTTGCGCTGGTTTTGCTGCATTTTCGACTGCCATCGATATGTATATGAGGAGTGAAAACGGAAAACCACCATCAGATGATTACGATGATTAGTAAACACACAGGCGTTTTGTTTGTTAATGTATAATATCATTATTTTGGCATGTAAATAATACAAAGGTTAATAAAGCATAGAAAAAGGTAGAAAGCTGTAAAATCTATTGATAATAAATAAGTTTAGGTAAACTATTTAATTGCATAAATGATTAATGAAATTAAGGTGATCATATAACAGTTAAGCCTACACCTCTACCGCCCTTGAACGACCTTCCCTTTCCAAAGGTGGTACTTGAGCGTTGGTGTCCTCTGTTGGATATGCTCCTAACATACCCTTAGAGCATACGTAATAATCTGATCTCTTAGAAGTTGGATTATCATTGTAAAACTCATCAACAATTGGATGTAGCAAAACATTCATACCGCTAATAGAAATGGTGGAGTTAGTTGGTACAGAAATCCAATCGCCACGCTCAAATGTCAAAGGCTCACTTGCAATCATTATTAAATTTTGAGCCCTGTTCATTCTTTCCATCTTGAACCTTCCAGGAGCAAACTCAACAAAGTTAGAACCAGTTGAAAAATATAAGGATGCTGCTTCATCTGTTTTGGAGCTAACATAACGAGAAACAACAATATTTTCACCGTTTGTAACAGCAAAATTCAAGAGTGATGGATCGTTAGACTTTTCAGGAAGTTCACTTACCCAGGTGTTTATAAACTGGATAGTGTCAACAAGCGATTTTCTTAAGATATCAATGTCACAAATTTCACCAGAGGCAGGTTCAAAGTTGTTCATCTTCAAACAATGAAGAAATAGCGCAAAGCAGCATTCGGAGTCTGTGGAGCCATTAATTTGAAGGAAAAACTCATCATCAATTTCATTTATAAGCTTTCTTTTGATTTTATTGAAGTTTGAAACACCACCATTGTGCATGAACATTAAATTTTTGTATGTGAAAGGATGACAGTTTGTTTCACTTAGCACTCCGTATGTGGACGCTCTGACATGGGCAAAAACCAGCTTGGAGCATGTCTTCTCTGATAGTCTCTGTAAGTTCTGGTTGTTCCAAGCAGGAGTAATAGCTTTATAAAGACATGGAGAGGCGTCATTCTCGGTGTAGTAACCAACACCAAAGCCGTCACCATTGACTGGTTGGGCATCAATTCTCAACCTTGAATCATATGACTGGTTAATAATAGAGTGTTGCGGTTTTGTGAGAAGGTCTGAAAGCGTTATTGTGCTTTTACCCTTGTAAATTAGAAAACGACACATTTTACTTCTTTAAAGAAGAAGTGGCTCTTGAAAAGAAAAAAAAAGTGAGGAGCTTTCTATGACCAGAATATTATCTTGATAGATAAAAACGAATATATGGCAGATTCCAGTGCTATGCCGTCGATTTCGTCGATGATGGTATCATCATCCGATGAAGAAGAAGATAGCAATCACATTGATGACGCTTTTGATGTTATCGATAAAGATTCAACCCCATTACCAAAGGATATCGGCATGGTTGATGTTTCTGGACGCTTGGCATTCGATCCCGAAGCCAATCCAGATTCAGAGACCAGAGAGAACACAATGTACAACTCAATGTCATACGTATTCAAGTCAGACGAGAATGATGAGAATAACCATGGAACCAATAAGGGCAATGAACACACGAAAAGAGTGGTACTGAATACATGCACGCCGAATGTCGAAGTGAACAAATATCAGCTAATGTTCATTCAGCAGAGTGTTGGTTACGAGTGGACAACTGGCAGTCGGACTATTGTTGTGGCATATAATGGAGATAATCTATCAACAGAAGGACTGCGTTGGGCATTAAACGAATTTATTATCGATAACGATATCTTGGTTGTGTACAAGGTGATACCACTTGAACTGATACTTAAAAAGGGAATCACGGATCACTATGTGATACATCAGGATATTTTCAAACGAATCAAGGAAATGAACACTGCCAAGAGGAAGCTTCGACTTATTTTTGAAGTTAGAATCGGCAGTGTCAGATATATGATAGATAGGTCGATCAAAGATTACGATGCTAACTTTCTTATCCTTGGTAACAAAGGCGTCAAGAAAAGTAAGCTTTCTAACATACTAAGCGAGGACCAATCAATGGAGAAGCAATTTATAGAAGAAGGAACCATACCAAGTATTGTGGTCAACCCCAACTATGAGACTGAGAAACTGGAGCAAATCCAAGATATCAAGGAAAATACCTTTGTTGACTACATCAAAACATATCCATCTTTGTACAATCCGCGTACTATTCATGAGGCTAGTGTAATGGAGAGATCAGTGGCTGTGGAGCCAGAAGGACGAACATCACGTTTTTTGAGAGTTGGAAGATCAATGGCTCGAAGTGTCAGTAGGAGCAACCCATACACATCACCAGATGGTAGGGGATCGTCTGCACATGAGAATGCACTGACACCTACAACTTCGTGGAAGGATTTGTCTCCAGTGAGATCTGGATCTAGAAAGAAATCGCCAAATTCACATGCCTTATCACCAGCAAGAGCGCTGTCACCATTTGGTGGCTTGTTCAAATCCAAGCTCAAGTCCAAATGAATGGACTGTATTATTATAACGAAGAAAAAAATAGGAAACTAGTGGGTTTCACTTAATAGGACATAATATATAGATCACGAAACTAGTACAATTATTTATCTCTTGTATCATAAACGATGGTAACAGGTCCGTCGTTAACAATTTCAACATCCATCATGGCACCAAACTTACCATCTTTCACGGAATCAGGGCTGCCCATTCCCTTTCTTAGCTTTTCAAGGAAGTCATCGTACAATTCAACTGAAAGGTGACCCTTTTGTGCCTTGTGGAAATCTGGTTTAGCACCTTTCTTGATGTTGGCGTACAGCGTGAATTGTGACACTGATAAAATCTCACCTTTGATATCAACAATTGACTTCATCCATGGTTTACCAACCCATTCGGTGGATGTACCAGCGGCTTGTTGTGTATCCTCAAACAATTTCAGCTTCAAGATTTTGTTTGCCAACTTTTCAACGTCCTCGGCAGTATCATCGTTTGAAATACCGATAAGCAAACAGACCCCCTTTTGGATTTGTGAGATCACTGCTTCATCGACAGTGACTGAAGCTCTTTTGACTCTTTGAATAACGACTTTCATATATGGCAGGTACGGAGAGATTCCTGAATAAAGAAAGTCATAAGAAATTATAGATCTATCGCTTTTTGCGCTTTTTATGGTCACTCTTCAATCGAGATAGGGAAAAAGTACATTGTTTGATTCCAATAGCGTGGCAAACTTACAAACAGAGCCTAAAGTTATATAGAATTATCATAGGTGGAGTATTTTATTGCGTCTTGATGATTTGATGAAGCTTCTTAAAGATCAAAGTACACATTTTTTGGTTTTTACAAAATTGTAGATCTTACTCGACATTAACGTTAGTTCAGTCTGTAAAATCTTTGTTTTTGTATCTTTCAATGCTAAATACTAGTTGTTTTGCTTTAAAAGAGAAGAGTTTCTTACAGTAGTATTTATTAACCATGAAGGCTGAAACGATACAGATAAACAAAACCTTTACAACAATATAAATATTTCAAAACATAAACATTTAACAAACGCCGATTGACGGAACTTGCAACGGCATCATTGAGCACCAGTTATTGATGCCTTAAACTTCATTAAAACATAGTTTTGGGTTAAATAAAATTTAGCAATCGTACATTTTGATTGCATTCTGGATATGTCCGCGTAACTGAATAGAACAGATCACCTGGCATAAGCAAAGTCAAGTACATTTTGAATAATAGCAAAATGGAGAGTTGACTGTATATAGAGGCCAATCTCAATAACGTCAAGGTGAACTGATCGAATAAGTGATATTTGTTCTATGTCCATGCTCTAGGGTTCATCTTGGTGTTCATAATGTTTTTAGCATATGGTTCTTCTTCTACTTTGATCTTGCAATTGTCATAAAGTTTGGTTTTGCAAGTTCGTGTGTGTTACTTGGTAACATTAAAAGGCTATTGCAGCTGATATTTACACTGTTGCACAAACCATTTTTTTTTAGTTTGCTGATATTTGTCCACAGTCTTTTGAAATCCATAAAATCATTTTTAACTATGTTGTGTCTTTACCTATGAATTAACATCCACATTGTAGCCTATTGCTTTACACCCGCACATCTCATTGGACAGCATATCAATTATATTCCTATCAATAATTCTTCCTTCAATTCTAATGATTGCTCACCAATTCTCCCAAAACAGTAATTTTTCAGATTAGAAATAAATAACATCACGTGAGCCCAATGTCAATCGACAAACTAGAGCTATTAAAAACTACACAATTGAGCTAAGAAATGGCTGCGTGCCATGATAATCTTTTTAGATACAGTAACATCTCTTCTATGTGAAGTTTTTCCATAATTAAAACAATAGTGTTCATACAGAAAAAATAATTCATTTGACATTGTCTTATGGCAAAACGATAAGTGACATTGAAAGCATAAATGAAGGCGTCGGAATCTAAAAAGAATACATAATTTTGCAAAGTAGTGATTTTATTTTATTTGAAAGAGTGGAAAGAGTGGAAAGTTCAGAAAAGATTGTTTTTTAGCCATCAAAGATTAGTTTCCAGGTGGAAATTAATGGCATTAACCATCACTTGAACAGCAGCACTAAATGATTATAACGAAAACTATTAATTAACTAAGCCCGCATTCAACCCCTCTATAATTTTAGAAAATTACGTGGTGCAGATATCAGATATCCATCATGTAAGTCGACCATTAAGAATAATTTAAGTAAAAAGCATAGGTATATATACATTATCAACAAGATTTTATGTTCAAGAGTAGTTTGGTCAAAAAAATGGACACTTATTCACTATAAAAATTTCTGCCAGTATTGGTAACATCACTTCTTTTTTCAGCAATTGATAGAATTCGGTCCATCTTGATATTTGTGAAACCATTGTTGATGAAATAAGCCTTTGTGCTCTTCAGCTTCTCGTCGATTGAAAGTAAATTGACAAACCCAAATCTACCTCTGTAATCATTGGTGCTTTTTGGAACTTGCAAACTGTCCACGCGTACCAGTTCATTGTACGATTTGAACCCGCTCCAGTTCAACTTTTCAATGATAAGCATTTCGTCTGTGGTCAAATTTTCTAGTGTTTGAGGTTTTGACGTGTCATAGACCCTCCAGATTCTTGAAACGTAGGGCTCATAAAGATATGTAACTATTGGAAATGGTAGCACTGAAAATATAGCCACTATCTGTGAAAATTCCACCCAAATCAAACCTGTTCTATCCATCAAATAGGCGAACATGCAGCCAATGACTCCAAACGCCAGCGAGAGTCTTTTAGATCCTATAACAAAGTTAATCAATGGGTTCTGGTACATTGGCAAGTTGCCCAACCTGAATTTCTTGTCCATTTTCAGTGAATAAAAAGAAGTCCCGTGGGTTCTGTATTTAATCACTTCTTCTGATTCCGTATTGGGAACATAATACCTTGGTTGGTCATCACCCATTTTAATACCATAAAATGGATTCGTTGATGATGAAATACACCTTGCATGCGTTCCCAATCCAATTCTAGGACTCAGTCTATAGCTTATTGACAGTATTGACATTGGTATTTTTGTTCTAAAAAATTATGGTTTTCTATTTCTTTTTTGTCAATCTAACGTATAATGGTATTCATATGCAACCAAGCTTGAATGGACTTCGTTTAGCCGTTATGTCTCTTATATTGTGACAAGTATGATTCTGTACTCACCAAAAATGATTGCACTATGAGGAACCACAAAAATAAGGAAGAAAAAAAATTTTCGTCTATGGAACAAAAAAATGCAAGAAAAAAGTTTTGAACAGCCAAACATCACTTGTTTCTCCTAGCTATAACAGTAGATTAAGAGCTAAAAGCTAGAGCTAGTTGTTAGAAATTGATAACAAAGGAGTGAAATAAGAATGGACTCTAACGATTCGACAAAATACGTGCCAGAATACAGAAAGGCCAACTTTAAAAACAAGAATAGATTTCAACAAGATGAAGTGAGAAGAAGACGTGAGAACCAGCAGGTGGAATTGAGAAAGCAGAAAAGGGAAGAGATGCTTTCCAAGAGAAGAAACTTTGTGCCTGCTGAAACCAATGAACACACAGACTCTGAAGATGAAAACGGAGGTGAAGACGATATGATTTATGACGAAATTTTTTATAAGCAGTTGCAGGCAGATTTGCCAAAGTTAATTGAAGCGGTAAACTCAAATAACTTGGACTTTCAATTAGAGGCTACGATCAAGTTTAGGCAAATTCTTTCCAAGGAACACAATCCTCCAATTGATTTAATCATTGAAGCGGGAGTGATCCCAAAGTTTGTTGAATACATGGCAAATGGACCAGAGGTTTTACAGTTGGAAGCGGCATGGGCATTGACAAACATTGCCTCTGGAACCAGTGACCAAACCAAAGTTGTTGTTGATGCGGGAGCCGTGCCACACTTTGTTCAATTACTCTATTCACCTTCAACTGAAGTCAAGGAACAAGCCATTTGGGCGCTCGGTAACGTTGCAGGTGATTCTTCCGCTTATAGAGACTATGTTTTGAACTGCAACGCCATGGATCCAATTTTGTCATTATTCCAATCATCAAAAATGACCTTAATCAGAACCGCTACTTGGACATTATCAAATCTATGCAGGGGTAAGAATCCACAACCTGACTGGCAAATTGTTAAAAGCGCTTTACCAACACTAGCAAAGTTGATCTTCAGTGTAGATGTTGAAACATTGATTGATGCATGTTGGGCAATTTCATATTTAAGTGACGGTACAACGGAAGCCATCCAATCAGTTTGTGATGCAAGAATTCCAAAGAGATTAGTCGAATTATTGGGACACGACACAACACTAGTTCAAACACCTGCATTGAGAGCAATCGGTAACATCGTTACTGGTAACGATTTGCAAACACAAATTGTTATAAATGCCGGCGTTTTATCTGCACTAGGGCCATTATTGAGATCACCAAAGGAAACAATCAAAAAGGAGGCATGTTGGACTATCTCTAATATAACAGCTGGTAACCCTGATCAAATTCAAGCAGTCATTGATGCCAATTTAATACCACAAATTATTAGATTATTATCCACTGGCGAGTACAAAACCAAGAAGGAAGCATGTTGGGCTATTTCTAATGCATCATCTGGTGGATTAGCTAGACCAGATCAAATTAGATACTTAGTTAGTCAAGGTTGTATCAAGCCACTATGTGATTTATTAAGTATTGCCGACAGTAAAATCATTGAAGTTACATTAGATGCATTAGAAAACATTTTGAAAGTTGGTGAATTAGAAAGAGAAGCTAGAGGCTCCAACATCAATGAAAATGCTATCTTTATTGAAGAAGCTGGTGGTGCTGAAAAGATCTTTGAATGTCAAAACAACGAGAATGATAAAATTTATGCTAAGGCTTTCCATATTATTGATACATATTTTGGTGACAATGATGAGGATGACGGAGTTAATTATGATGACCAAATGGCTCCAGATATTTCACAAAACGGTGATCAATTCCAATTTGGTATTAACCAAAATCAACCAAGTGGTGGCTTTAATTTTAATTAGTTTTAAATATTATTAATAAAGAAGAAGGAAAACAAATAATTTGAAATCATTAATGGTGATGGTTTTACTTTTAAATATGAGTAAAGGAGAGAAGGACATTATAATTAGTTAACATTCTTTCCTTTTCCTTCCTATTGTCAATTTGTATTGTTTCCGCTTGATTTTATAATTACACGTATATCATCTTTATATATCCTTTTTGAATGAATCGTCCCTTAAGTAATACAGTATTATTGGGTTAATTAATTAAACGTTATAAAACAGATGATTTTAAAAAAATATCTAGTCACTATTTTTAAAAGAAAAAAAGATTAGATTATAGTAAACAAAAAAGGTAGATAAATAAAACAAAACAAAAAGGAGTAATTAAGGTGAAAATAAATGAACTTGGTGGTCCATTATATTAATTGTTTTCTCTTTTTTTCAAACGGAAACAAATGATGATTATAGTGGAATTAATAAAATGGATCTTTTTTTAAATTAAATAAAATTGATGAAGATGAAAATAATAAACGAAGCAAGCATGAATTCACACTGGATAGCAATTGGTATCATGATAAATGAATAGCATTCTTATTTTTCACACATTATTCATAATTTCAAACGTAATAAAAGGTAGTGGGGTGTGTATTAGTATAACATCATTGTTTTATTATCTCTATGGGATGACTGCCCTGCTTATAACAAAGCGGCAGCAGCGGCGATTAAACCAACTGAACCAGCAGAAAGACCAATAACACTGTTGATGTTTTGGAATGGGTTGGCAAGACCATTGGCGTTATTAGCAACATCCTTGTAGACAGTTGTGGTGGTTTGTTCGTGGTGGGTGTTGTTGAATTTACCGAACTTGTGGGTACCAGTGGAGGAGGATGAAGAGGTTGTTTCGTGGTGGGTGTTGTTGAATCTACCTCTCTTGTGGGTACCGGTGGATGAAGAGGAGGAGGTGGTCTCGTGGTGGGTGTTGTTGAATCTACCTCTCTTGTGGGTACCGGTGGAGGAGGATGAGGAGGTTGTTTCGTGGTGGGTGTTGTTGAATCTACCTCTCTTGTGGGTACCGGTGGAGGAGGAGGAGGATGTTGTTTCGTGATGGGTGTTGTTGAATCTACCTCTCTTGTGGGTACCGGTGGAGGAAGAGGAGGAGGTGGTTTCGTGGTGGGTGTTGTTGAATCTACCAAACTTGTGGGTGGTTTCGCCAGATTGAGTGACGGTGACAGTGGTGGTTGGTTCCTTCTTGGCCAAGACTTGGACGGCCAGAACTGACACAAGAGCAGCAACTGATAACTTCATTTTAATATAATTGACTGTAGTATATGATGATATATATATGTGGATAAGTAATGTTTCCTTTGTTTTATACGAAAGTTCAAAAACCTTGGCTTCTAACGAAAGTTTCTATAGTTAACGAGTATAATGTCGATTACAACACCGGTAACTATGATATCAAATATAATATATATAATCTATATATCAGTACTTAGCAGTATACACCAGATGAGAGGGAAAATTTTCTCTCTGGAGGCCGGCGCTCTATTTTTCGTACTTTCCGCTTTCCACACGGAGGAAAACTGCCAAATCCGGAACGGGCAAAAAATAAACAAGGAAGAGTGAGAGAATTTTAACGCCGAAGGTGAGACAAACGCTAGTGGCGGCGACGACGACGAGGGCACAAGCACGTTGAGCAAAGGAAGTTCAATGTGTAGCCATGGTCCGGGGGTACTTTCACCTTAAAGTTTAGCTAGCATTCCGTTTCTTCATTTTATCCAATCACAGCTCTCCAATCACCGTGTATACGAATACATAAACACCACTATATAAATATAGCTGGGTTCAGATTCGCGCTTGGTACAAGTTTTTCGCCATTGTGCTCAGCGCTGCTCTTTTGGGGGCCGCCGTAGCTCGAAAGGGAATCAGGTGCCCAAAGAGGAAATAAAGAGGGCAAAAGGCTGAAAGAGGAAATAAAAAGGGCAATGGAGGGCAACGCTCGAATTTGAAAGTAGATAAATACATTGCGACTCTGCCGCTGAAATAAAGACAGTGTGGAGTAAGAGCACGACATGGTAAAAGTTGTATATTCGCGACCAAAAAGCGCTGCTGGAGGGAGACTGAAACTTACACAGCGGAGAAGAGGTGCGCACGCGTAAATTGTGGTCTTAAAAGCTAGGACTTTTTGGACGCAAAGTCAACACGGGAAGGAAAAAATTTTAGTCTTGCCCTTGTATGTATACGTTGACCTTCATATGGTTATATTTATAAAAAAAATATATACACTAAATAAATAAATAGATAAGGTTTATAAAATTAGCTGAGTTTATTTACATTGGAAGGGAACAAAAGGACAACAATTGATTTCCATTTTGCTTACATCGATATATGAGTGTGTTAGTTTGAAAGAAGTGTATTGGGAAGGTAAACAGCACAACATTTGACACCAAAAAAAATTCAAAATATACATAACTATTACATGAATGCAGTAGCAGATAACAATGTCAAAGGATCAAAGTTGTCATTTGAAAATGAAGAAGAATTTGGTAGACGAATCAGAAACCTCCGATCCACCTATGGATCAAAGGAGCGACCAATTTCCTTGGATTCAAGTGATGATGATGATGATACATCGAGCGATGATTCGCTGGTAGAGGTGGTGAAGAGCCCAATAAAGAAAAGGACGCAGTCCAATGGTGGCAATAACGAAAAAGTCGCCAAAGCTCACTTTGATGTTGCCCGAAAGGAGGATCCCAAGATCTCGAAAACCGATAATTTGTTAAATTTGAATTCACCGAATAAACAATTTGCTTCGGAGGAGGAGATCAAGAGGAAATACTCATTCCACAATCTGAATGCTTTGAAACCGAATCCGGAGTTTGATCTACTGAAGAAAAGATGCAAGTTCGATACCTGCTGTATTCAGTGTTTGAAATCAAAGAGGGATATATATTGTGATCGATTCAAACGTTGCAACATTTGCAGAGCGAAGAAGAGAAAATGCGAATTCTCTCTGATTGCTAAAATTGATCGTTCTCTTGATAATTTGAATGTCAATGATATCAAATCCAAGGTTATAACAAATTTCATGAAATCAAATTCTTTACTAATTGAAAAAAACAAGAGTTTATCTCCGCTAATCAAAGAACATAAGACTGACAAAAGGGAAGTCATTACAAATAATTCAACTGAGGGGTTGAGTTTGAACAAGAAAAATGTGGATTTTGAAAATGAAGTAAAAAAATCGAAGGAAGAAGTATCACAGGTGAATGCAGAAGAAGCCGAGAAAAAGAAGAAAAAGAAGAAAAAGAAGAAAAGGAAGGAATCTGATGAAACACTCGTACCAGAAAAGAGAAAGAGAGAGAACTCCGATGAAGTGTTGGTATCTGACAAAAAAAAGAAGAAGAAAAAGAAGAAGAAGAGGGAATCTGAGGATACACATTCACTGGAAAAGAATAAGGAGAAGAAGATGGCATCTGACAAGAAGAAAAAGTCTGAAGATGGTGTCTTTTCTTCTAGAAAAAAGGAGCTCGATGATCTTGCATTATTTATGAAGACTGATAAAGCAACTAATGAAACCTTGGTGCTTGGAAAAAAGAACCCTGATGTAAAATTAATATCTGAAAAGAATTCCAAAAAGCATGCAGATTCTAAAATTGCTAATCCCATTGATAGCTATTTTGGGAAAAGTCATAAAATAATAAAAAGTGATGGTACCAAAGATAGCTTGAAACATGAAAAGATACCTATAAAATTTCATATGAAGGATACTTCCAAGGCTAAAACTGAGTTATTGACTCTCAATAAGAGTGAAGTTTTGAAAGAAGATCAGAGAAGTTCTAATTCCAATAATATTGATGTTGATTTAAACGTTGCAAAGGATCTTTTGCATACTGATACAAGTTCAAAGCATAAAGTGTTAAAGGCTGAGCCTAAGTCACTAAAAAATGTACACACTTCCCCTGTTAAGAGTGATAAAATTGTTATTAGTATAAAGGACCTCAACAACGATTTATCAGGCATTTCCTGTTCTGATTCTTCTGATACTTCTGATACTTCTGACGATGATGAGAAGGCAGATGATGAATTTAGTGATAATGAAAAGGCACTAAATTCCAAGAAGATACAGAGTTCCTCTCCATCAGTTGAAAAGGAATCTCCAAAGTCAAGGGACCTGATTTATAGTCGCAGAGTTATGGCGCAATTGGAAAGCTTGGATTTTGAAAGCAGAGACATTTATTCACTGTTCGATAATACTGGGCCAAGGCGTAAGAGACGTAGGGCCACAAAACAAGACTATAAACTTCATGATGATTCTGATTACGAAAATAATGTTTATGATAACAATGGAGAAGTTATTTTAAGCGAAGAAGAGCAAGATAAAAGGTTGCTCAATGGACAAGTTGATGATGAATTCCTTGCTAACATTGAAGAACCTTTGGTTGGCCCAACAGCCATAAATCAATCTTCTGAGGATGAATTTTCTGATTAATGAGCTTTTCAGCACATATAAATATATTAAAGTATTTTGTTATACAATATGAAAGAAGAAAAAGTGTATAAAAGTAAAAGTTATAAAAACGAAGATAGAAAAAGTTGAGTGATCAACACCAGAACTTGTATAGTCTATGGTAAAATGGTTTTGAAGCAATGTAAGCCTTTTCTTCGGCAATTTCTTGTTTGAGTAATTCCAAGTCGACCTCTCTTCTACCACTGTCAATGTCAATTTGAGAAGCAGGAATGAAGAAAGTAAAGTCCCTTCTGTAGACAATCCAGAAGATATAGAAAGCAATTAAAACTGGGACAGTAAGGTAAGCTTGGAAAAAGTCAGAAGCATCAGGTGAACCACCAATTGGGTAAAGTGCAACCCAGAATTGAGCCATCAAGATCAAACAATTAAGTAAGACACCAAAAGAAGAACCAATGACACCACATTGAGAAGTGAAAGATAATTCACTGGTGTCTCTACCTTGGGCCTTAAGAGCGTGTCTAAATCTCAAGTGACAAGCACAAATAGAACCCCAGGTAAAAATGGAAGACAAACCAGACAAAGCCAACATCCAGTTGAAGACAGTGCTTTGGTGCTTAGAAGCAGCTAAGTAACAAAGGAGACCGATAAGAAGGGAAATACCAACACCAACTAAAGGTCTACCTTCTCTGTCAATGTAACCAAAGATTCTTGGAGCGAAACCTTGATCAGCTAGAGATGCAATTGTTCTTGAGGCACCATAGACTGAAGAGTTAGCGACTGAGCAAACGGCAATCATAATGACGACGTTCATAACAGATGGCAAACCACTGATACCGGCGTTTCTAATTGCAATGACGAAAGGAGAAGCTGAGGCATCAGAGGAACCTGAACCAAGTAATCTTGGGTCGTTGTAAGGAACTAGCAAACCAACCAAGGTCAAAGAAATGATGTAGAACAAAGCAATTCTCCAGAAAACTTGCTTAGTGGCGGATGGAAGAGACTTTCTTGGGTTTTGAGTTTCAGCAGCAGCTAAACCAACCAATTCGGTACCAGCGAAAGAGAAAGCAGACGTCACGAACACAGAACAGACACCTTTGAAACCATTCGCAAAGGCACCAGGTTTTTGCCAGTAAAGACCACCAATGTAGCCACCTTGAGGACCACCACCACAGTTCAATACAATACCCAAGATGATGAAACCACAAATAGCAATGACTTTCAAGATGGAAAAGATGAATTCAGCTTCACCGTAACCTTTGACACCAAAGATGTTGATGAAAAAGACCAAGGCATAGAAAATGGAGACCCACGCAGCAGAGTTCACCTTATCGTTCCAGTATCTGATAGTAATAGCAGCAGCAACCAATTCTAGAGGCAACACCACTAGCCATTGCAAGGCGTAGTTCCAGGCCATACAGAAACCCCAAGCAGGAGTGACAAATCTAGTGTTATACTGAACAAAGGAACCGGAGACAGGGAATGCGACACAAAGCTCACCAAGCGCTTGCACGGTACAGTACATCATGATACCGGTCAAAATCCACGCGATGATGATACCAGCAGGTCCACCGGTGTGGAGCGCGGAACCTGAACCCACAAACAAACCAGTACCGATAGAACCACCGATAGCAATCATTTGCAAGTGTCTGTTTTTCAACGATCTCTTGAGCGGAGCTTTGGAGGCAATGAAGTTGGCTCTTTCCACGTCCGTCAAGTTTGGGTCGATCTCACCGAGGTCGATTGGCTTGAACCCGTCCAACCAGCCCTTGAACCCTGTTCTCTTCGTGTCCTCTGCGACGCCGTTCACCTCATATGCGTCTCTCGACGTAGTCTCACCAATGGACTCACTACCATGGATATTGATATTATTTTTTTCTTCGTCATAACCCTTTTCAGTTGACATCGTGTGTAGGTTAAGTTTTACTTGCACTGCATCTGCTACCTGTGCCCATACCAGACGACCTGCCTCCTCTATTTATGTGTTTCCTAATCGACATCTGGCTCCTTATCACCATTTCGCTTTATCAGCTCCTATTTCTCCTATCTGGGCCTATTCTCCGCGCCCTGAGCTTACAAAATCTGTGAGAGCTGCCAAGGCGTGAACAAACGCCTACCACATTTGCTGTGCTCTCGTTCCTAGGTCACTGTGGTGCGCCGTCATTGTCAGCAACTATCGGTGTAAATGCCCCTTTATCTACATGCGTACACTATTATTTACTGATAAAGCGTGGACTAGGGCCTATAGATAACTTAGCGCGAACAGCACCGAAGTTGCAAACTACTTCGAGGGCCACCAATGGGGCCACCAGTGCAAACCGCAGTGATAGCACAAGAACAGTTACTAATCTTACGTACTTTTATTTAGCAGTAGCCTATACTGGAATCTAGTCACACATCTGTGAAGATGATCTCTCACCTCACTACCCCTCCAATCCTTCTGCAATGCCTTAATTACAGCCTCTCAACCACCGTCACAGTATCTACAAGTGGCATTGAGAAGAAAAAAAACACAAACCCCATCTCTCGGTGTGGCTTGCCGCTAACGGAAAGTCAGGTGGATCATTCCTAATGCCGCTTGCCTGCCGTATAGAGGAGGAGGAGGCGACGGGGCAATGCCTTATGCGGCATTCCCGATTGGGAAGTGGAACGTTACATCAGCACACAATCCTCAGCACCAAAACCATAGACGACGTTATCCACACGTCTCTTGATGAGGCCCCAGTCGCTGCGGCGGGTGCTGAACTGGTAGACCTCGTCCGGGGTGAAGACACCGTTGTCGCGTCCGACGTCGATGATCATGCGCGCAAGCTCCGTGGTTCGTGCCCGGTCGCCGTTGCACTCAACAAAGTAGATCTGGTTCACCTTCTTGAACCCTTTCAAATACTCGATCGCGGGTCTGATGCGCTCGGCCTGGTAAAAGTCGTGCAATGTGTTGATGTCGAAGCTGAACTGGATCGCACCGACGTTGCTGATCACAAACTTCTTCATCAGCAGCTGGATGAGTAGCGTAATAAACCTGTCGCCGATCTCCTGCTTGAACACCTCCATGATGTTCTTCTCGATCGAGTTCTGTAGCAACCTGAAATGGGACCCCATGATCTCAATCACACTCGCAATCCACGCAAGCGCCTTGCCCTCGTTCATCGTCAAGTGGGCGATGTCGGTCATGTCGTACACCTTGTTGTTGACCTCTGTGTTCAGCGTCGCAACGGACGACGTCGTGCTCAGCGTAGCGCTCGTCACCGACGACGTTGATGCCGCCCTCGACGGTGGTGGATACTTGGCCCCGTACACAGCGTTCTTGCCCTTCCTGCTCTTGTGCTGGTTGGCCTTCGTGTTCGCGGTACTGACGTTTGGTATCGGCCCAATGTACTGCTCGATCCTCGTCTGGATCTCATTGATGATGATCCCAATGCTCACGTCAAGACCGTTCGCAACGTACGTGTCGAGCGACGACTCCAGCAGCTTGATCGACTTCTCAATGCTGTTCATCTTCAAGAAATCTCTCGTCTGCTGGTTCTTGATCTTCACAATGCCGCTGTTCACCAACTCCCTCTCATAAAAGATTCCAACCATTTGCAATATCAAGTCGCCAACATCAACCAACTCGATGAAGTTAGTCAACGGCTCCAACGTGATGATCTTGTTATCGTTTTGTTCTTCCTCCTCCTCCTTCATCTGCTCCTTCACCAGTAGTGGATCAAACTTCTTGAGTCTATTCAATGCTTCGTTAAAGCCTGCTTTAATATGCTTATTGATCAAAATAATTAGCATATCATTGAATATATTTATGCATGATTGGTTTATTTGCTTCCGAAGTTGCTCAGTAATCGAGTAGTTCGTCAATCCTATCAATAAGTCGTACGAATTTTTAATATGCTGGAGTAACAAAATCACCAAGTCAATACTAATCAACGATTTGATGGTCTCTACCTTAGTAATCAAAATCTTCAACTTTGCTGCAACTTTACTAATCTTGATTTCCTTGTTTTCATCTTCTTCTTCTTTGACTTCTTTGCTGTTTTTTTTGAAGCTGAACATATTGGTAAAAGTTGAAAATATTTCGATGTTAAACTTTGTTTCATTTCTTGACTCGTCTTCAACATTTTTCATGATCTCATGCTCTATGTTTCTCTGCGTTTGCGCATTCCGACTATCCCAAGAATCAATCAATTGATATAATGATGCCTTACATTTCAATGGTAACTCGTCGGTGAATTCTATTAAATAGTTTTCAAAACAATAGTTGATCAACTGACAACAAACCCTTACATAATCCATATTTGATTTGGTTCCATCATCTAATGAGATTACTGTTTTTGGATATTTCAACTCTTTCACAGTCTCAATTAATTTCAAGTGAATATATGGCACACATTGAAAAAATAATGATCCTTCATTCATTATATTAATTCTATCATTTTCAATCTCTACTTCTTCGTTTTCTTCACCCGATCCAGCTTCCGCACTATTGACATTACTAAATTCATAACCATCCATTGAATCTATTTCTTTTGACCGTAATATTATTCTATCAATAATGCCCCCAACTAAATAATTACTCAAGAAATGCTCCATCAACTTCAAAACAATGGGTATTTCGTCCATATCATCATTTTTGGCATCACTTGAGTAATAGATTTCATTTATCTCGCTCAAATGTTTGTTGACTATGAGAGAGATCTTTTCAAAAAACAGATCAACATTTTCGAACTTGAACTCACTCCCATTGACAACACCTCTTTTGTTGCTATTTGCTCTAATGAAGAACTGATCTACTTGGTCGCTTCTTAACAGGAACGAATAGTCTTCACCGTACCTTTCATAAAAAAATTCAACCAATGATTCTAAGGGATCAATTTTGTCTGAATTCAGTTGCAACAAATCAAGAGATTTCAGCAATGTCCTTATAACCTCGTAATCCTTCTGGCTCAGCCTCTTGCTTAGTTCTGATATGATTGAGTTGATGAACATATTAATCAATGTATCAAATTTGACAATCATTGTCTTATACTCTGATGAGTTTTGGTATAAAGGTAAGATTTTGTTAATATTTGTCAACAAACCTGCTTGTGTTAGTGGATTGTTGTGCTTTTGAAATATCGTTAGTGATTGAAAATTATTGTAGTCTTTAATAAGCAGCTCTTTGATGATTGGTGACAGCAAGGTCCAGATTTCGATAAATCTCTCTCTTGCAATAGTTTTGTCATTAATCTTGTATGACAAGCAGTTCACTATATTCAGTTTAATCTCTCTATCATTATTAACATCCTGGTCACTATCTTTCCCCCAGACGTTGATCATCTTGAGATACCTGATCCATAAGTCAGCATCTTTGTTGATTGATTCATAGTGAAATTTATCGACCATACTAAAATGAATCACATCATCTACATTTTGGCAATGCAAACACACTAGTCGAATCAATTCAGGTGTCAATTCAACCATGTCTTTTTCTGTTTGACTATGCAGAACGATATAAATGAGTTTTAGTGAGTTTTAGTGAGTTTTATGCACTTTATATACATGTCAAATAAGAGTATACCCTTTCACGCTTTTTTTGGCGGGCAGATTACTTTAAGATGCCCTCTCACACGTTTGGGTTTGAAAATGTTCACAGAAATACTCGGATGATCGCATGTCGCTTATCGCCTATCAACTATTGCAAAATTTGTGTTAATGTTTCAGTGATGGCCAGCTATAATTACGTGGTTGCTAGTTCAATAGTTTGACAAACTTGTGGCAACAATCGCCTACTAATAATGCCAAGTTCTTTTACAGTGGAAGAAAATTACTCTTTTTTTGAATTATAAAAGCAGTTGAAATTAAGGTACATCGAATTAGTAATACCTGAAGATGATAAAAAATCATCTTCAAGATATGAAATTCTATCTTTGCTTTACAGAGTGACTGTGAATACCTGGTTCAAAAGTTAACGAGACAGTCACCATGAACTCCACTTGAGATGGGTTGCTACTGCTATATGCGTCTAGCAACATGATCTATAATCTTTCATCGTACCCCGCACATGAAAGAGTCATCGCTTTTGCTATAAATGACAATGCAACGTGTAGTTCTTTTTTTTCTCTTCCTAAGTTTTATCATAACGGGAAGATTATAGTAGTTTGAATAATCGCTCTTTTAGAACCTAACACAATGTCCCTTGGTACCCTCTATGTCATGACCTGCGCTCCTAGATCCAACTGGATGCGCGGCTATATCAAGGAGTTAAATCTAGACATTACTGTCAAGGATATGGAAGATGATGCTAATTTTGCAACTACTTTCCCTTTGCGTAAAGCTCCTGCATTTATTGGAGCTGATGGCTTCAAACTAACCGAGACGATTGCAATTGTCTTATATTTTGCTCAATTGGCTCAATCAGATTTGATTGGTGGCTCCACCAAGGAAAAGTTTCTTGTTCTTCAATGGCTATCGTTCATTAATGACGATTTTAGGGGACCTCTTGTTGACATACTGTTTTTCATCAAGACTGAGGAAGAGAAAAAGGCCAGGTTAGAAAAGATTAATAATTATTTGAGGTACATTGACAATCATTTGTCTTCCAATAAATTTCTTGTTGGTGACAAATACACAGCTCCAGATATCTATGGTGTCCATGTCGTAAACCAAATTTCAAAACTTTGCAACATCAAGCAGTATTCTAACATCAACAGATGGGTCTCCGATGTAGAATCAATTTCTGATGCTTTAAAATTCATTAAAACAAATAAGCACTCATGGGTTACTTTAACCTGATATTTACACACTATATAACATCTAATTTATTTTTAAAAAATAATCCAACTTGATATTATCATCCATCAATTGTTGCTGAATGCTGAAGGACTTTAGCATGTTAATGAAAGCCTTTTACATGTACTTGGACTTTAGTTGTCTCTTTATAGATAAGACATGATATTAACATATCAATTGTAGATGAATATCGCTACCATGCGATATTCTTTTTATACAGCATTGTGACAATACAATACAATACTTGGATGTATCAAAGTCTTCTGTGCTGCTAAATTTAGCTCAACTAATATTTGATGAGCATAATTTAACACTAACGACCAAACGCACTTATCTGATAAGCAGCTGGAAACCAGTCACCAGCGGTAGGAGTCTGTGGATGAAACAAATTATAGCAACACATTCAATCTATTTGGTAGAATTAAAGCTCTAAAGATTGTTTTATTATACCACGAAATATAGTAATGAATTTGTTTTGTAGGCAACTTACAACTCAAAAGGACTTTTACGGCTGCTTAAAGCAAATGCAGCTTTATAGGACTTTTAAAAATGCAATTGTCAATTCTGTTTTGCTAAAATTCAAGATCGCAATGTCATCTGTGCCTTGTATTCCCTCATTTAGTTACAAAGTGTTCTGGCTAAAGATACAGGTTTTGTTACATCGCCACGCATCGAAGGCAAATTGAGAGGGGGCGGTTCTGAGCAGAGGCACATACATTAAGCATTTACTCTCAGTTACGAAATCATTTAGGTACTTCACCAGCAAATCACCTCATAGAACCCGCTCAGCCTTTTGATAAATATACAAACGCTTACTAATGTGTCTGATTACTAATCACCGCAACTTTTGTTTTATTGATGTGTACGTGCAGGTATCTACAGAATGATCTGTTTTTAAAAGCTAAACATAGAATTCTTCACTGAGAGCTGATCATTGGTTTTGTTTATTATCCAAACTCGTTTTAATCATATACGAGATTTTAGCTCATAAGGTAAAAAATGGTTTGTGAAGCAAAACAGCTAAGGAATTTTTAGTATGCGCTACAGTAGCTTATCTCCATAGCCAACAGATTGCTTTCACATAGGATCAGGAGTTAAGTAGTCAAATTACAATTTCTCGTACACTATGTTTTCCTCAACAATAGAACATGTGAAATTGTGAGCTATTTCCATTATCTCCATTTTCAGCTTAACTCCACGCTCATGGTAAGATCGTATATAAAAGAACGCCATGAAGACATAGAAACCGAGTGCTCTTTATTTGCAACAATTAGCTACTAATCACTAATCGCAATGTCTCTAGGTACTGCATTCACCTCTGGCCCTTTTCCAAGATCTGTTTTGATCGAAACTTTGGTTAAAACTCTCGGTTTGGACGTTGAGATCCAAAACGATAAAACTGATGAAAGGTACACCTCCAACTTCCCATTAAAGAAGCTTCCAGTCTTTCTTACAAAGGACAATGTCGCAATCTCTGAAACCATTGCAGTGGCCAACTATCTGATCTCAGTTTCTCAAAAACCAGACTACAGTGGTAAAAATAACTTGGACAGAGCATCAGTTTTGCAATGGCTATCATTTGCCAACAGTGATTTCCTTGCACCTTTGATCCAAATCTATTCTGCTGGTGATGATGATCAAAAAAAAGAGGCCGCTGTTGAAAAGGCGGCCCACCTACTACAATATGTCAACGATAAGGTTTCCCAAAAATCATATCTTGTCTCCGATTACGAAACCGTTGCAGATCTTTTCATGAAAATTGTTCTTGGTGCTGTTTTTACAACCTTGTCAAGCGTTTTTGACGGTAAAGACTATCCAAATATTGCCAATTACTTGAATTCCAGCAAGAACAATTGACGGTGATTTGTTAGCTATCTGAAAATCTATTTATTTTATTGTATAAAACTACCTTAAAAGCCGTTATTGAATCATAACCGGACCCTAATTCTTTTTATGAAAATTTGTCAAAAATGGTCCTGAAATCGGATCAATGTTCAATTGTAGTCCGGATTTTCCAATTTTGATTTTGCGAACAGGGCCTACTTTACTACTGCGAATCACAAAGCGTCTTCTTTTCAAGCTATTCACATTTTTACAAGTGACTTTTTCTTGATCATCTGGTACGTTTGTTGTGTCATGGATATAGCTTTCCTTTTTAAGAAGGTCTTCTAGTTTTCGGATTTTCATATAGTTCAGAGCTGTGGATATTATTTCTCTGACAGTTGATCTGAACTTCATTATTAACTCATCAATGGAACATTCGTCTCGTATTTCAGTGACTAGCGGCAAAATGTTGGATAGATTCTTCAATGTCTCCTCATCCATAACTAAATCTTCCACTTTGAAATTGGAAAGTTCCTGCATGAAATCCTTTGCTCTTAAATTAACGCCTAGGAAGGGTAGTAACTCCAAATACTCATCGATTTCCCTCTTTACAAACGCCTTTTCGCTATCAACAAACTTCTTCTCATCTTTTGCTAGTCTACTGTAAATGGGTCGATAATATTCATCTTTTAATGCATCCTTTTTCTGTGGAAACCCGCCACTTCTCTTCTTACCACCTCTTTTATTATCATAATCTTTTCTGAATCCTTGCCTTGTATGCTTGCTTTTATGGTCCTTCAAATTAATCGAGAACTGTTCTCGTAACTCACGTTTCAATTCGTCAGCATCGAATCCCTTCAATTCCTCGTTTTGATGGCACTTAAATTCAGTTTTTAGACAATTTGAGTCATCTATCACATCTATTTTGTACATTTCTGGTATGTGAGATGCCATGTAGTTGTCAAAGTCAAATTTGGCTTGACTCCGTTGATTCAACAGGGTGGACTCAATAAGAAGTGCATTTTGAGGTTTTGTGCTACGGTTTTTCAATCGCCTTGAACTTCTTGATGTTCTGGTACTGTTATTACTCTGAGAATAGTTTTCCATGATCTCTGCAACTCATTCATGTAGGTTTTTGCTTATTTTGAAGAACTAGCTTCATTTCAACTTCCTGTACGCGGTCAAATTTCAGCAAAGTGCTAATAACTTATCTTCATACCAAATTATATTTAATGCCTTTAATTCCAAAGCGAAGAAGAGCAGACAATGACGACCTTTACGACCATTCTGTAACAAGTTTTATGAGACCAGATATAAGATCCTTAAAGTCGCTAGTTCGTTGGAAACAACTAATTTTCATTTTGTTGTGGTTTACATGTACTGTTCATTATTTTGAGCGTATAAAGCCAAGAGCCGTATTGAAGGCATGTCTTTGGGATCAGTGGGAAGACTGGCCAAAAGGATCGGATCCTCATCGTTCTTTTATCTATGGTGATCCACAGCTTGTGGATAACTACTCTTATCCTAAAAGGTCAAAAATTGGAATGATGTTTACAAAATGGATTAGTGACAACTATCTTCATAGAAATCACCAATTAATCAATTCGGTCTTGAGACCACACAGTTGCCTTTTTATTGGTGATCTCTTTGATGGTGGTAGAGAATGGGAAAACGACGAATGGTATGATGAATATAAGCGATTTGTTAGGATTTTTAACCCAATAGAAGGTTTGCGTCAATACAAGCAGTTGCCAGGAAATCATGACGTTGGTTTTGGAACTGGAATTCATTTTGACAAGTATTCACGGTTTAGATCTTACTTTGGTGAAGCAGACACCTATGTAACACTGGGAAATCATTCAGTTGTTTTACTTGATACAGTATCATTATCGTGCACTAATGACACAAGGGTCAACATGAACTCGCAAAACTTTTTAGAAGCATTTAATGATCCATATTATGAGGCAAGAAAGTTACCACGTATATTGTTAAGTCATGTCCCACTTTATAGATTCACTGAACTTCAAACATGTGGACCGTTGAGAGAAAGCAAAAAAAGCTTTCCGGTTATGAGAGGCACCCAATACCAAACTGTATTAGAGTTTGATCTGAGTCAAAAGATCATTAATGTAATTTCCCCATCAGTGATATTTTCAGGTGACGATCACGATTATTGTCATATTCGACATCCACTCAATAAGTACATGAGTCGAATGACAGATGATTACAAAATTAAAGATGATATGCAACCGGGACTAAATTATGCAGACGAGATTACAATCAAAAGTTCGGCAATGACAGGTGGTATTAAGAAGCCAGCAATTCAATTGATGAGTCTCTGGAATCCTACTGAAGATGGAAATGACCATCAATGGAAACTTAATCAAGAAGAATCTGATATTGTGGACTCACAAACTGTTCAATCTAAGGTTTGCTATTTGCCACAGCCATTTAAGCCATTAATACATTATGCATTTGCATTCACAATATCGCTTCTGTGGTTATTCATTTGTACCGTAGCCGTCGCAATAGGTGAACGAGGAAATCGAATGTTCAACTACCATTTGAGAAAATTGCAAAACAAGTTTATGAGCCATAATCAACGACCGGAGGTTGACTTGGATGATATTGGAAAGGAACATGACCGTATTTTTGATACCGCTTTCAAACGTATATTTATGAATTGGAACATTGAAAAGAAATGCAATTGGAAAGCTTTTGCTATCAATGCAGCAATGGTATCTGTAGGCTATTTCTTCGTCCTTTATATGTATTTTACTTCTATTTAGTAATGTCACTGATTACAATATATAATCTTGCACTGACAAACGAGGTTTTCAGCTTATTACATTCTCAAAATGTTTTTATCAGAACTTTCTAGTCAAAAAACACACAGGATAAATAGTTTCACCTACAAATGTTTCATCTAGCTACTCAAATTTTGACTCTAGAATGCATGTGCAAAGGCTAAAACAACAAATTTTGACTCGAATAATGAACTGAGAGTGTAAAAGACCATCAGTCTACCAACAATTATTTCAATTCAAACAAAAAAACAATGACCCTTTCATTCTGTTAAATTCTATACATGGTAATCAACTGTTACTTTATACTTTAGTCCATAAGAATTAATATGAAAAGCGAGAACTCACTCTTTTAAAGATATTTGCTTCAACATAAACTGTGAGCTAAAGTTGCTTGGCTCAAAGTTTACGTATATATCTAGTTCTGTAAATGCATATATTGTTGAAAGTAACTAATTATACATTACCTTATTAGACATATGATGAGAATTAAAATTAGGTAGCGTTATTTTTAAGTTGCTTAATAAGCTTTAATATGCTAAAATAAAACATTGAAGAGATTTGTTAATGATGAGAATAAGACATAGATACAAACATTATTTACAAATAAACCATAATGTGTCGGTAATGTAAAAAATTGCCTTAATCAGTTGTAGCCTTATTTTCACCAATTAAGAAACAAATTCTTTAATGCGAAATAATATAAATAGTCGTCATATTTGACTTTGGACTCACTTTAAACTTGATTTAAGATCGGCAGTTTGGTTTTATATTTTGACTCTGTTATATATTTGAGACATTTTACTTGAGAAAAACATTAACTATATTTATGGAAAGTTGTGAGCAAAAACTATATATAATTGTCAAATTATGGATTAAATTATGTTAAACCAAGTTAAACTTTATCTGAAACTTTGATTAATAATCAGATTAAACCTTATCAATTATTCCAAGCCAAATACAACCTGAATTACCGAATTCGATTACATACAGTCACCCAAAGTGTTGATCAGATAATAAGATGTCTTTTTTAAGAGTTATGCACATGCATTAAATGCACTTTAACTTCTGATCTACATTATCTTTTATCTAATTAGTATCAATTAGGAAATTGCATCCTTTAGGATTGCTTTACTCATTGTATTAAAGTTTCACTTGACTAATTTAGATAGTCTAGAACTGGAACTACAGTTCATATTCTACTTTATATTTTGTGTATGAAAGGCCTTTATTTTACCTTTTACCTGTGAGTTTTTTTGTAGTCTTTTGATTCATTCAGAACATAGTTTAAGAATAAATTGTTGGATTATAGTAAAGGAAACTTATTGGTTTTATTTATACTTAAATTTTTTTGCAGCTTAAGCGTTTTTCAAATTTTGTAAAACCCATGCTAAATCTTACAAAATGGGGTTTGGAAAACTACACAGAGTATTTTGTTACAATTTCCGTATAGAGGTAATAACGATTTAGTTTGCTTAATTAAAAAAGGTGTATATAATTATTATAAATTATAATGTGGGGAATGCTTTCTATATTAGAAATTATATTAGAGTCTAGGTCATCTAATAGATAATAAGAATCTTTATGTCTTGAACATTTCTTTTTAAAGTGAATGTTAAATTGTTTTCGTCTATTTTACATTTTTTAAAAAATTTTTACAAATTATAACTAATAATAACAATATAAACAGTAATGATTTAAGTAAATTATCATCTTCATCATAATCAAGTATATTTTCAGAATCATCCAGAACTGTATTATGAAATATATAAAGAATATATGTTTCCTATGAATGGCATACTAAATATGCTCAGGGTCTTTTCTAGTTATCTCAACATATTTCAAAAGTAATAATTAAATTCGATTAAACTTTTTTTCATTACAGGTTATATTACGGAAAATTGTTTATTT
>JAJLVU010000018.1:0-42500 GCA_030570395.1 Saturnispora gosingensis
AGCAAATCATAACTTACACTCTATTTATATAATCAATATTTTACTATAAAAGGAACTACAATTTCCTCTTTATTTAATTATCTTTATATTATTTAAAATAACTAAGATATAGGTTTTTACAAATTCACGTTAGAAAAAAGCCCTCAATTGTCAGCGTTACTCTCACCCACACCTTCTTCATCATTATTTTCTTCTTGTTCCCGCAATTTCTCTCTTCTAGCTAATTGAACTAAAGGTGCCAACATTTTATTTTCGTTAGCATTTACAATAAATTCACTTTTCAATAACTGAACACAATTAGCTCTCTTTTCAGTATCAACTTCCAAACACCAATCAAGGAATTCTTGTAATGATGAACTGAGCGAATCCCAATCTTTTAACTCAGGTTTCCCATTAGTGGTGATTAGGAACAATGCACGCAACGGAGTTTCGTTCAAGTATGGTGGCTCCCCTTCAATCATTTCAATTGTCATAATACCAAGTGACCAAATATCAACTTTTGGACCATATGCCTTTTTCTGAACAATTTCAGGTGCCATCCAGTACGGAGTCCCGACCATTGTATTTCTTTTTGATGCATGGTCTTTGATTTGTGCACAGAAACCAAAATCAGTTAATTTTATATCACCATTCAGAGAAAGTAAGATGTTATCAGATTTTATGTCTCTGTGAATGATACCCTTGGAGTGCAAGAATTTCAAACCTTGTAACGTTTCTCTACAAACTGCACCCATCTGACCCTCAGTCATAATACTATGTGTAACGATATCAGTTAATGACCCACCTTCCATGAACTCCATCACGACCCATAAGTCTTTTTTCAGAAGATAAGCTTCAATGAAATTGACTATATTCCTATGTCTCGATCCCTTAATAACTAGAATTTCATTGATAATTAACTCCTTTTTAGGCTGTTTCTCTAATTCCATTTGCTTGATAGCAACATAGTCACTAGTAATGTTATCATATGCGGTGTAAACACCTCCAGAAGCTCCTTGTCCTATTTTAACAAAATCATGAAACCTTTCGTGTGGGTCCAAATCAGAACAGATATCTGCCAGCTTCTTCATATACTTTTTTTCTTTGAGACGACGTATTTCTTTTCTCCTTTGTTGTTCCTCTTCTGTTAATTGTTTTTTAGTACTTGATTTACTCAATTCTACATCACTGACCTTGGTATTTGGAACTGGCACAGAGGGCTGTGGGATTGGTGACGGCTCAAGTAATTGCTTAGTTTCAACAGGAATTGCCGGCAATTCCTTATTTTCTTTCAGCTTTTCGTGTTCAATAGGTTCAATCTGATCGCCAATATGATCACCATCTTGCACTTCACTTACAGCCTTACTCGCTTGGCTTGCATCTCTTCTATCGATTATTTCCACTGCTTCATCTATTTCGTCCACTGTCTCTCTTCTTCCCTCTCCTATCACAAGTTCTTCGTCTAAATCCTCTCCTAAATTATCTTCGCTTTCTTCTATCGGTTCATTTCTTGAAATTTTCTCAGTGGTTTCTTCATGTTCCTTACTCGAGTCGCTTACTTGCGATTCTTCATAATTGACATCATTCACATCTTGCTCATCTTTTGTACTAGTCTCATCAATAGTGTTTGAAGAAAAATGCGATTCCTTTTCGGATTCTGAGGTTTTGGATACAAACTGTTCTCTAATAGCATCGCTTGTAGGATACTCGAACTCATCTTTTTCTTCTAAAAGAACGGCCTTAATGTCATCCTTCGGGTGTGTTTCAGGAATCACAGGAACAACGGGTATTCCTGGAGGCGCCCTTTGGGGAACTGGAATGCTTTCCCTCGTTGTGGAAACACTGGTACTTGGTGCAACAGGTGCTGGCCTGTGAGGTTGATATTCGGCAAGATTAATAAATTTTCTTGGAGACTTAGTCAATCCATTCATGAGTGGTGATGTGGCATTTGGCACGTGAACAATTTTTGATTTCAAATCACTTCCAACAGCTGAATTCGGCTTCTTCTTACTGAATCTTCTTGATATTGATTCAATGATCATAGAAGGAGACGAGTTTCCTGATATTGACTTATTAAATTTTGGAGTTGTTTTACTGAACATGGGAGATGTGTTTTGAGAACTGGAGGCACTTTTTCCGACTGAATTCCTATAATGTTGAGTAACTGATGGTGAGGCATTGACGCCAGATGTCCCAGCTGTAATTGCTGATGTGGCACCCAAAGGATGCACAGTTGTAGCAGTATCTGAAGAAGTAGATGGAGGAGGTGGTGGTGGTGGTGGAGGAGGCGGTGCATGTCTTTTAGGCACAAATTTACCATCACCAGTTGTCGGAATACCTATAGGATCATTATGAGCCAGATTTGGTGTTTTAGAGTGAATAGAGACAGGAACCGAAAGAGGTGTATTTATTTGTGACTCACTAACACTCGAGGAATATCTTGATTCTTTGTTATAATCATGCGATTCTTGTGTTGTATCTACAAGTTCACTGTCCTCGTTGAAAACTTCATCACCATACTGCATGAATTTGTCATGTTGAGCACTTTTCATTTCATCTCTGTAGAAATTAAATACCGCCGCAGTGGCAGTAGGGTTAGCCTTTTGTTCATCAACGCTAATTCCACCAGCAGCCAAGACTTTAGCCCATTCTTTTGGTAAGCCTTTAAATGTCTGAGTTTTGGCATCAAAAACAGTGTGAGTTTTGAGGACCACAGAAGTTGGCGAAGATATTTTAATTTCATGCTTGGCGTTAGATTTCAAACCAAAAGCTTTGCTCAATCCATCAAAAACTCCTTTCTTTTTGCTCTTTTTTTCAGTAGTAGAATAACTCACCGTGGAACTATGTGATAACTGTCTTGTTTTCATACCAGAAGGTTTTCGGAGGCTTGAGAGTAGTTTGTCATCCGATGGTGATGAAAGGTTTTTTCCAACATTTGGAATATTCGTTGAAAGAGTGGTCGTGAGAGTATCGTCCTGTTCCCTTTTTAACAATGTAGAAGCCCTTGAAACTCCTGCTGAAGTTTCTGCGTACTTATCAATGATATTATTTACATCATATTCAGAAGACTGATTTGTGGCAACATCGAAATTACTGTTATTGTTTAGACCTTTGATGCTTGGAGACGCTTCACCTGAATGTGACTGCACGCTTGTAGTGGCAGTATTAATGTTGATTTCGTTTAGCCTATGCTCCGGATTGTATCCACTCCAGCCTTCATTTTTAGAAAACCTTAAACTTGGAGTTCTAAGCTTAATATCTTCGTCTATATTGTATTTTCTACCTTCAAACTCTCCAATCATCGGTGACATACCAACCTGCAAACTGGAAATACTCAAAAATTCAGTACTCTGACTGAAATTTAAGCTTGGTGTTTCTGGATCTCCCAACTTGTCAGTGCTAGGAGCAGCATGATGCGAAGATACGGAGGAAGCGTATGCAGTTGCACCAGGGTTCGCCAATGGATCCAGAGTAGGGATGTGGTGATGATGTTGCTGTTGACTGTATCCTTGTTCCTTTGAGTTCTCGAGATTGTGGTTACAACTTTCTTCATTCTCTTCATCGCTGGTATCCCAACCAGATTTGGCGCCTGCCATATTTCTTATTCCAAGTGCAATGTTGGAGCTTTGTTTTTCTATGTTTGTTTCACCAGGCACTTGAGTCAGCTCATTAACATGGAACGTACCTCTATAACGGGGTAAGTTGCCTTGAGGCGATTGTTGTTCTGTCATATTTTCTTGCAACGTTGCTGCTATTCCGCAAGTTTTTATGTTTATTCTAATCTACGTCTGCCAACAAACAAAGGGTTCTCAAGACTAACTTCAAAGATTAACCGCAGCAATTAAAACCGTTGGTTTGATATTTGGTGTTCTAAGTAAACTCAAGCTTAAACCAATTTTTGTTCGTGTTTCAATTACCAAAAAAAACTTAATTCTGTTGCTGCCCAAAAAGGAAACAAATATGCTCAGCACATCTGAATGATTTATGTTAATCATTATCTAAAAAGGCTATAAGAAAAGCTATTGGAGCATTATACAATTATTTATTCTTCATCAACATTTGAAGTAAAAGGCTTTAAGTTCTTGGTACCTTCTTCCCAAGAAGCACCCTTGTAAGTGATGTTTTCAATAGCGGCAACAACATCTTCTAAGGAACCTCTGACTTGCTTAGTGGAGTCTCTTTCTCTTAAAGTAACAGAACCGTCTTCAATGGTTTCGTAATCAACAGTGATACCGAAAGGAGTACCCAATTCATCGTTTCTGGCGTATCTCTTACCGATGGAGGCACCAGAGTCATCGACCTTGAATGGAATTTGTGCGGTACGTAGGGTGTTCTTAACCTTCTTAGTAGCAACTTGTAACTTTTCGTTGTTCATCAATGGAACAACCAAGACCTTGGTTGGAGCGACCAAAGGAGGGAAAGATAAGACAGCTCTAGCAGAGTCTTCTGGTCTGGTCCAGAAAGAATGTTCAAAAACAGCATAGATGATTCTACCAATACCAAAGGAAGGCTCAATGACATTTGGTGTGTACTCTCTAATGTGTACAGTTTTAGTCTTCTTTTCAATCTTAACCAAATCAGCAGGAATTTCAACAACTCCAGCATCGGTGTTTGCAATCTTGGCAGAAATAACAGCCTTTTCGGACAGTTCCTTGGCAAGAGATTCCAAATCATCTTGGGTTCTGGAAGCGAGCCATTCTTCAACCTTTGGTGCGTCCTTTCTGAACTTTGGTCCAAATTTCTTCTTTTCAATGTCACATTCGTATTGTTCAACAACAACAGGTTCCTTCAATGCCTCTCTAACACTCAACTTTTCCTTTGTCTTGGCGGCATGAACAGATAAATCGTATGCAGATCTATCAGCACAACCAACACATTCGATCCAACCGTAAGAGGTTTGTAATTCAGCGTCCCAACAATCTTGAGCATAATGTGCCATTTCGTTGGCCATGTGTTGTCTAAATCTCAATCTCTTAGGATCAACACCAATCTTGAGTAAAAAGAGATAAATTCTACCAATAAAGTAACCTAAAGTTTCATTGTCAATAATTTTCTTGGAGACAGCATCACCAATACTGATGGTCAAAAGTTCAGTCTTACCTGCTTGTTGAACATCCTTTGGAAGAATTTCAATCTTCAAATTCTTAACATCATCAAAATTGTGATGGGTTTTCTTAAGTGGATCAACAAAGTGTTCAATTTCGGCCATTAAGAACTCTCTAACTCTCAATAAACCAGATCTTGGAGAAATTTCATTTCTGAAAGACTTACCGATAGAAGCAGAGGCAAATGGCATTCTTTCGTTGTTGAAATCCAACAATTTGTTGAAGTTCAAGAATTGACCTTGTGCAGTTTCTGGTCTCAAGTATCCCTTCAGTTGGCCAGATGGACCAATGGCAGTTTCAAACATCAAGTTGAATTCAATTGGTGGTTGCAATGGATCACCGGTGGCTGGGTTACCAATGTTGTGCTTTTTCATAAGTTCACCCAGTTCTGCACCAGAATAACCATCAATCTTGGCCAAAATGGTTTCGTACTCTTGAATAACTTCGTCGTCTAATTTGATGGCCTTGATTTCCTTCACCTTCTTCTTTCTCTTCTTTTTGTCCTCATCTTCTTCTGCTTCTTCATGAGCAATACCTCTAGCTGCCTTATCACCCTTCAATCTAGCTTCAAGGACTTCTTCGACAATGTGGTCGGCTCTGAAAATTTCACCAGTCTTAGTATCCTTACACATCCAATCGGCGAACTTGTCAACGTGACCAGAGGTCTTTAAAACTTCATGCGGAGTCAACATAGTACAGTCAACTTCCAGCATGTCTTCTTCTAAGACAAAGTGCTTCCTCCAAACGTCAATAATGTTAGCTTGGAAAGCGCATCCTGGTGGACCGTAATCGTAGAGACCTGAGACACCACCGTAAATTTCAAATGATGGTGCAAAAAAGAATCTACGCTTAAGAACAGATTCAAGGGCTTCTCTAGTGAACTCGTTAGACATGCTTTTCTTTAAGACTTTAACGCTATAGCTTCTTATAAAACTCCTACTAAGCATAAGATAAAAATCTCGACGTTTTCATCTTACCAAAAATTTTTCAATAGTAAGATTTTTAGACTGGATTTTTTAGTCTAGTTATTATGAGAGCATTTAAGATATTATTTACTGGCAACGAAGCTATAAGCTATGTCCAATCTTCTGTAAAAAACACAGTGTTAAATTTACAAAAAAAAACCACGATTAAATCAAGATTTTCTAATCTGTAAGTTTTGTCCACATTTATGACAGTTATTTTCAATATTGCTTTTTCATTATGTCTACATGAAAGTCTCTAGAAGAACGTATATCGTTTCTCAATGGGCCATCTTCTCCATTTGACTTTTTGGCCGGAACAGATATTTTGGATACCAATTGATATCCAAACTTCATGTACATTTGAGTTAACTCATGCTCATGAATCACAGTCAGCCACGCTGAATCAGCTTTGAGTAGTTTATGTATCATATCGTCACTGAACTTCAAAAGCAGCGAGCCTGCTTTTGGATAAAATGAAATGAAGCCTGTAACCTCATAGCTATCTTTGTGCGGCTTCCAACAGATCATTCCAAGAAACCTATTGTTGAAATCTTGACCTTTTGGTAGCGTCAGGGCTCTCGCAGAATCTACATGCGCAATTGAAGTGTCAATTTGTAAGGTGAAATTCTCAATATCTAAATCACTGTGTTGATACCTTTTCCTCAGTTTATTCTTGGTGGCCAACCCGTCATCATCGTCTGTGATGGCAACATCTTCGTCAACATTTGAAAGATGCTCAGGTGCAAATAATAAAGCAACGTAAACATCATTGGCGTCCGTATACCCAAAGCCTTTAGCAAAGGTCGTTTCAATTCTTGCCGATGTGACAATGCCGTACTTGTATCGTGGAATATTGTAACCCTTATTCATCACTCTGGCTAAATGTGACTCGTTTTCGATGATTTCACTAGCACTAAATGCGTATAACTGCAGCAACGGCAATTTCATTCTGTTTAAAGATACTTCTACCATTAAACTCGTAAATATTCACACCAAGTGACTAATTGGATCAAATAATCTTTGCGCTTCATTACGTAATGGGAAGCAATCTATGAATTCTTTGCTGTATAATATAGAAATGATGATGATGCACATCTAAGGGGCACCTTTAGAATACCTCTTCTGAAATGAAAATACTGAGGATGTATCTTGAAGTATCTGGCAATTGTGTTTTTTGTCAAACTATCAAATTTTCCAGTTTCTTATCAATAACTGTATAGAAAACTCTTGTCTGGAAAATAACAAGGTGTCAAACACTTATCAATAAAAATCTGCCTTTACACTTCTTATCATCAAGTTGAAAGTTAAAGCAATGCTTTACTATTGAATTAATGGACTTTTTTTTTTTACCAAGTTTGTGAAACCCATGTGATTATTTGCCATGGTGTTATAACTGTGATAGCTGATGCTTATGTTATAACAAAGATCGAAATTAAATTGTTATTTTATATAAAAGTTACAACGTTAAAATTAATGATAAATATATCTGAAAATATAATGGAACATAAACCTAAACTTTTTGATCTCTAGCGTTTGTCAGTGATGTTGTTCATAGTAATAAATGCGTTCTTTAGTGATCATATCACATTTATTGTCACCATCAACATCAATGCAGGGTTTAGATTGAAAGTATCTCATCATCACACGTAAATAAGGCAAAAATCTGTGGAATAGATAAAAATTCATTTAGATCATGAACAAACATGAAGCCATCATGAAAATGACATTAACCAAAGAAGTAGTCATTTGAATACCACTACTTGGAGCAGAAGTAACGGAGGAAACAGAGCTGTTAATGTTTTGAACAAAACCTGCTTGAGTAGAAGAAGAAGAAGAAGTTGATTCTTTTGTGGTCTCAGCAGTTGTGGTCTTGGAAGTAGTTTCAGAAGCTTCAGTCTCAGAAGACTCGGTTGCTGAAGTTTGAGAAGTTTGAGAAGTTTCGTGAGATGAGCTTTCCTTGGATGAAGAAGAATGAGAAGCAGAAACGGACTCGGAGGTGGAGCTTGAAGAATGAGAGGAGTGAGAAGACGAAGATGAGGAAGAAGAGGGAGAGGAAGAATGAGTTGTTGAAGAGTGAGTTGAGGAGGAGGATGAGGAATGAGATGCAGAAACAGAAGCAGAAGTGGAAGAGGAAGAAGCCCTTGAACTGGAAGAAGCCTTTTCTTCTTCTTCTTCTTGTTCTTGACCGGTATTGAAACCAGTTCTACCCAAATCCTTCATCCAAGTCAACTCATCAGAAATGATGACGTTTTCAGCAAGGTAACCAGAACCATCGTAACGGTAGGAGATTTGCTTAGAACCTTCTGTCTTAGCACTAGAAGGAGGGTCGTAACAGTCAACCTTGACAGTGTCAATAGAAACAAACAAGTAGCCAGGATCAGTAAAGTCGTCAGCATCCCAGTCGATTGAACCACCAGCCCATTCTCTGGTACCCTCAGCACTGGAATCACCACCACCAGGCCAGATGGACATTTGGATTCTAGAAGGAGTTTGAGGGAACTGGTAGACACCGCTGGTTTCGTTGTAGGTGTCAGCTCTGTTCAAGGTTCTCAAGTTCTGGCCATCGATGCCCCAGGTGACGGAGTCCTCAGACCAGTCGAAACTGTAAGTGTGCCAGTTTTCGTAGGTGTCAGTGGTGTCAAAGTGGACGGAGTTAGTGTAGTTCAATTGGGACTCAAAGTAGAAGTTGGACTGCGCCTCGTCAAGGACGCTACCAACGAACTCGTAATCGATTTCGTCTTGCACTTGCGAGAAGAGGATGAGAGAGGACACAACACCCGCGTTGTGGGAGGTCTTGAACTTGACTTCCACCTTACCGTACCAAACGTAGAACGTGGACGAGACGATACCACCGGTGGACTCTGCAGGCATCTTGATTATAAGCGTGTCGTCCTCGTCGGCCACCTCACCGTAGTAAATGAAGTCCGCGTCCGTGGTGTTACCCAGGAAGTCGGTTTGCAGCATCATGTTGTCAGTTCTAGGACTGAATGTGCCGGACTTACAGATAGGCGCAGGCATACAGGACGTGGAGTTGTATGAAAAACGTGGGTCACATGGGCCCAAACAGTACGAACCGGTACCACACACACCGTCGTTCGAGCAGCATGGGAAGTCTTCGTCACAGTGTGAGTCCGCGGAGCACGATTTGGTTGCGTCTGACGACACAATCCAGCTTGTGAGCAAAAAGAGTGAGTGAAGCAATTTCATAGTACCTAAACTTGCAAAAGGAACCTTGTCTCAAGAGTGGTCCCCCCCATCTATGTCTGCAACGGTATCTGGTGTCCTTATATAACAAAACGCCAAACTTTTCACATATCACTCATTTCTTCCTAATCAGGCAATTCTTCCTCTTAATGGTTTACTTTTCTCCTAAAACGCGTTAATGGTTTTTGTTACATTGTTGAAACCTGGCGTTTTGCACCGCGTCGCGTTTTGCTCCGTATTGCAACGTTCAATTAGAGAATGTTAAAAAGTTGGAGCCGAGAAACAAAAAGACTTAAATTGATTTCCGCTCTTGACTAAAAATAGCGCGTGTGCTGCCACCTCCAGCGACAGCGCTTTTGTTGTAAAAGTGCTTTTCCGCGATCCGATAGCCGAGACAGTACTTTTTCGCTAGAAGCCGTTTTGGATTTTGAACACAACACAGGATAATGTTGTAGACGCGCGCATAGATCATGCGATAGCCGATAAGCGAGGCGGGGAAAGCAACAAAAAATGCACAAAAACGCTTGGCCAATCAGAGCTGTAGAAATTCGCGGTTCCCACTGGTGAAGCTAAGAAATACCCAATAAGATTTTTAAAAATGTAGTTGACGATGTATAGTTGTTTATTAGGTAGATCACCATGTCAACAGTTACATTAGTCAAGAAGCAAGCCGAGTTTGTTTTGAGAAACCCACTCTTGAGACAAGTGCTCTTGCCAGTTTCAAAGGTTTTCACTGCCTACTCCGGCTACAGACAAATTGGGTTAAGGTATGTACAAGACTAGCAGAAATCGAAGCTCCCCGTGAAGGTCGGTTGTTCAATGACGATGGCTTTGCGTCTACCAGCGGGAGCACACATTTTTATATCCACAGTGCACTTTTACTAACATTACTCTAAAGATTGGATGACTTACTTTGGGAAGAAAACGATGCTGCTCAAAAGGCCATCTCTAGATTGCCAGCTGAAGAATCATACGCCAGAAACTACAGAATCATCTCCGCCCACCAACTGTGTTTATCTCAAGACGTGTTGCCAGACTCCAAGGCCCTCAAAGCAGAAGATGACATTCCATACTTGACCCCATACATTCTTGAAGCTGAAGCTGAAGCTGCTGAAAAGGAAGCATTGAACAACGCCGTTGTTGTTAAATAAATTTAAGTCGCCAGTTTATATTCATTATCTTTATTCCTATTATATTAAATTAACCAGTTTGTTTATATAATATACTATTGAAAGAAAAATCTACATAGTTTTGTTTTAATAACCATATTCGTTATAAACAATCTTGTCTTCTGCTTCTTCCATTTCAAATCCACATTCCTTCAAAATTGTTTGGAACCCAAGCTCAACCATCTTGTTCTTAACTTCTTCGTCCTTCGCATTGAAAAGTCCCATGTAACCTAATGCATTTTGCCAAATGCCCTCGTGTTTAGCGTTAGATCTTGGCACAACCATCATCCAGTCGTCTGTCATCATGAAGTTGTAACTCACCTTGCTTAGCTCAACGTCGTGTTCTCTGAAAATGTTGAGCAATCTGTTCACCAAATACATGTACAAAATAGCTAGCATATCTTCGTTCTCTTCTTCATCTTCAACTTCCTCTTTTAGCAAAAGAATGTAGTGTTTGAAAGTACATTTGGAGCTGAACAATGGTCTTCTGTTCTGGTCAGATTCCTTTGGAATGAAAAATTCTTGTCCTCTCACAACGTCGTCTTGGTACAAGTGGAAATTTGATGGCAGCAACATGAATTGAATGTGCTTGTGATATTGTGAATAACCACTTTCTGGCCCTGAGTTGAAGAATGCAAACCACTTTTGGTCAGAGCTTTGTTCTTCTAAACTTTCATTCAAGTTTTTCAAAATAGCACGTACTGCTAACAATTCAATTGGCTTCAACAAGCTATCTTGCTTCTCAAATTCCTTCGTAACCAAAAGGAAATGATATTTGCTGTTTGGATATTTGTTCAAAACTAACCTGTAGTCATCCAATAGTGAGTCGACAATAGTTAATTCAGGCTCTGGCTTCAAAAATGGATCTTTTTGTTGCACCTTTTCAACGTGCTCCCCAGTCACATTTTCATCTGTTCCTGGTTCAACAGCTCTGTTGTTTGGTCTTACTGAAAGAGCCTCAACGGTTTTTAATTCGTATTGAAACTTTGTTGCTTTATCCTTGATGATTTCATTAAACTTTGGTTTTGAGTAAACCAAATTTTTGCTCTTTTCTGCTTTATCAAACACTTCAGTGATGCGTCCCAGAAGATCAAAGCTTCTCAAAAGTTCAATGGTGTTTAACTCAATAGACATTTTTCTTGCTTAATAGTATTAAAGTATATTCTTAACCCTCTGCTACTCACAATGAAATTTCATCGCACCAAAAAAGTTCATCACGTCTTTTTACGGACCACTGTGATTACAATCATCCAATATCCGAAAAAAAAAACACTAGCTACATCACAGAGCGTGTAGATTACCCCATACAAGCGAATGGTTTTTACTATAGGTATAATATCTAGATTATGCATATTAAAATAGGACAGAATCAAACAAAACAATAAAAAAGAATAGAAACATCCTAGAACTAGAAAGCAAGTATTTACCTTATTATACGCTAAAGCAAAACAAATATATTCTTGTGATTTCTCTGAAAAACTAATGTTTGTGGAATAGATCATCGGGTCCATCTGCTGAGTCAAAGGTTTCATAAAAAATAATTCACTTTGTTCTATTTTTCTTTTCTAGAACATCATCACAATTATATGTAAATCCCCTAAACATTTCTTGATATGACGATGATAGAACACTGTTAACAGGTGTCAACTTGGCAGCCTGTGATGTGAATTCTGCTTCAAAACAGTGTGCCTCTTTTGGATCTTTGATATCAGGAATATATGGAGGTATGACTTTACCTCGTAATATGTCGTCAAAATTAACACCTGCAAAATATTCATGTTCCATAATTTCTAATGCATCCCTTTCTGATGCACCTAATCTATATTTTGGATTACGAGTCAATAACTTTTGTATAATATCAACAGATTCTTTTGCCATGGTGATTGGATACAATGGCTCATCATTCAATATGGCATTGAAAACTTCATCCTCGTCTTCACCCTTGAATGGCGTCTTTGTTAAAATCATTTGGTAAAGTAAAACGCCAAAGGCCCACCAATCAACTTCCTTCCCGTATTCAGATTCTTCAATGATTATTTCTGGTGCCATTAATTCTGGTGTACCACAAAAGGTCCTGGTTTTATTTCCAAACCACATATTTTCCTTACATAAACCATAGTCAGCTAACTTAACATGTCCTTCGACAGTCAATAAAATGTTGTCTAACTTCAAGTCTCTATAGATAACACCATTTTCATGTAAAAATTTCAATGCAAGTAATATCTCTGCACCATAAAACTGTGCTCTTCTCAATGAAAATCGTTTCTGCTGAACATGCCACATTAAATCACCACCAGAAATATATTCCATTACAAAATAAATTCTGTTTTCAGTTTGAAAGCACTGATAAAGGTTCAATAAGAATGGATGCTGGTTATTATTGGCAAGTAAGAATACTCTTTTTTCCGATTTAGTGCTTTCAACTTCATCATTTTCGATAATGAAATTTTTCTTCAAAACTTTGATAGCACAAAGACGAGATCCTTCAACATACTCTGCTAACATGACCTTACCAAAATTACCTCTCCCTAAAACTGACAAAAACTTAAAATCGTCCAAACCATATCTCTTTTTCCGATGACGTCTTTCTTTACGTTGACGATTACGATGGGCCCCCTCATGTAAAACTTGATGTGGGGGAGCATGATTATGGTGTGGTATTAAATTAGCGTCATCTGGTAATGGCTTATTCATACTATCAGCAAACGAAGTATCCATGAAGGATGAATCATTTTCATGTTTTTGTGCAAATGGATCCAATGAAGAATCATAAACACTAGATTTTTCTTGATTAGTGGGAATCTTTTTAACTTCTGTTGCAACTTTGTTCAAATTCTTTGGTTCCTTTAAAGGTGTGACATTAGTATTCTGTAAAGACAATTCTGATGAGGACTGAGGCAACGGTGAATGTTCTCTCACAGACGCAAACTGTGACTTACTTGGTGAATATGAGGAAACCGGTTCCAATGGTGGTAATGCCTTTGTAACCTTTTTGTTGACTGATGGTGCAGCAACACTACTTTGAGCATTTTGACGATTGCTGAGAGTTGTCTTTTGTGAATTTTTGATAGCTTCTAAAATTTGAAAAGCTGCCTTTGCTGGAATACCACAAAGATCAGGGACTAAATGTGCACAACCAGCGTGACACATAATACCACATTCAGAACATTTTCTAATGTTTTTCTTCCCAAAAGGCAAAATATAACCACAATGGCAGCACCATTTCGCACCACGATTAGTGACTTGCGTGAATCGGTGAGGAATCCTGTGATTAAGGGTAGCTTCATTGGTATCAATTTCAGCGCTTGATTTGGAAATACATTTGGCGACAACTGTTTTAACACACTTTTGATGACAAAGAAACCTACAGTCCTCACATTGATATCCTGTATATCTTAAGAACTCGCTACAGACAGCACATGTCATAATATTGTAAAATTGTTTTTGAACAAATTTGTGCCCTTGAGATTCAATGATATCTTCTTTACGCTGACGAATAGCACCATGACGGCCTAATCCACCAGTGACATTGACTTCTTGTCTCTTACTGTTATCAGTGGTTTTGATAAATCCTAGTGTAACTAAAATTTCACCATGAGGTTCTACATTGAACCAACATGAAGCCTTAACTTGGGCGTGTGCAACAGTCGCCGTAGTCGTGGAGGACCCTGATGCACTGCTTAATGGTAAGTTAATAGGAGCTGTAACATGTCCCCTACTTTGATCAGTAGGTGAAAATAAATCTTCTTGGCCAGACGTGTGCTCAGATTGAATAATTGAGGCACTCATCCAATCATTGGAGCCTCTTTCCTTATCCACTTTTTTACGACGAAGCTCTTCAGCAACATCAGAAAGCGGTAACCAACATAAACCAACGGGAATCATTTGATTGTCCACCTTGTCATATACAGTAATCGAAAGTTCGTTTGCCTTTTCAATTCTTAAATCAAAAACATCCGTCCAGTGATCATTTCTTGAGCCTTTCGATTTAGCCCTTTCATTGTCATCAATCTTTATGCTGATTATGCATTCAGGATTTCTAGAAAATAAAGGTGATTGAATGTGATCGAGATTTCTGACAGATTGAATTTGAACGTTCAAAATCCCTGATAAAGATTGTTTACGAACTGTGCTTATCATAGCATTTTCTCTTGACACGTCATCAAAATCAATGTACATAGATTGGTACTGCTTCAATGACTTTCTCATTAATTGCAACCTTTGATCGCTTTCAAAACGACCACCTTCTGCCATTGCAGTACTTGATTTATCACCATCAACTTGGTAAAGATTGTACATTTTCTCATTTGCTTCTCTATATTGTTCTTCAACTTGTATTTTGAATTCCAACAATTGCATCATGTATTGAATTTTGTGTCCTAGTGAAGGACATTCATATTTCAAAAGATCTAATGCTGTAAATTTTGGTGTTTGCTTTTGGACGGCATATGAATTTGAAGCGTTTGATGATTCAATATCATTATTAAGTCCATCTTCATTGGAGCGATTCACAATGAAAAGTTTTTGCAAAGTGGTTTCTAAGTATTCGATGTTCTTTTGTGCTTCCCTGACCTGGATATTACATTTTTGAATAACTGATGTATTTGACGTTTTCTTTCTCAGGTTAGAAGCACCTGCTGCCAATTTCTTTTCACGGTCAATCTTTTTTAAGATGTCATTGATCTTTTCTTGATTAACAGGAGTGGATGTCATTTTTGCAAGCGTTGATCTAGACGTGATTCACACAGATCAAAAATGGATTACTCTTTTAGTAAAGAAAAAATAAAAATGCCACTGAGACCCAAGGACAAGCGAATTCGCCAAACGGATTGTATTAAAAATGACAGTAAATAACCGCTTTGTCTCCTGTTTGAAGAAAAAGGTCCTTTTGATACAGGTTTCAACTTTTGTTTGGCAAAGAAGAGAAGTAAAAGTGGCGTTGAGGTAGTTTAGGATGTGTTCCAAAAATAGCTGCCTATTCAGGACTCGCGGATTACTTTACTATTAAAAAAGGCGCTCAGCATTATGCTTTGACAGGCTAAATGTTTAATCTTTGTCTTCTAAAACCTGTGATAGGTTCTCAAAACTGTAAAAATCTGCAATACGTAATCGAGACCAGAATTAATAATATGGACTTGCATTTTCCGTATAATGTATAGTCAAATCAGTAAAAATTCGGTTTTTATCAATCTTATTGTTTAAATATTGTTACATTTACAGTCACAGTCTGGTACTGGACACACAAAATGTTTAGAAAACCATTCTTCCGCATGTCCTACATGCATGCAATGATTGCATGTAAGACAATAACTAAACCATTGCTTGAATTGTTTGACTGTAGTATTCATTTCGGCGTTGGAGTTTCCAGAGCTTTTTTCTAGTTGATAAAACTTATCTATCACTAGCTGGTTTTCTGGTACTGGATCCCCCTGTGTCAATAGGCATATTGCGCATCTAGGCAATGGAAAACCACAATTTGGACATGCAGAAGATCTTTTCTTTTTGGCATTTGGGATGCTTGATGCAGTTGGCGGCCTTTCACCGGAGATGGATTTGTGACAATTGGTACATTGTAGATGCAACTGTCTTGGATTTGGTTTAATTTTCTGTTTACCATCAATGGTTTTGGATAAGCGGGCCCTAGCAACATCGAACCTTGCCCTGACTGTAAATAAGCTCCATGAATTTAGCATATCTCTATAACTTTGGACCCAGCTAGTGACACGTTCATCCACAAAATATCTCGGTGACGCAAATGATGCAATCAATGATGCAGATTGAACATCACTCGTCCTGTCAACATATGACTGCAACAAGTCAACACCCTTAGAGGTAATACCTGTCAACAAAATACCTTCAATTTCTCCTCTTTCAATGACTAAGTCCGCCAATCGATTTAAAAACAAGTTAAGATCATTATCAGGTAAATATCTTAATGCAACACCTAGTCTTTCTCTTAATGGCAAAGCAGACTCATCTAAAACATCCCACCAATTGCCATCTGCAATGTATGCAAAAGTTGCTCTCAGATATGGATTTTCTAACTCACCTCCTAACTCTCGGCATTGCTCTTTCCATGCGCTATTCATGTCATTATCTTCAAAAGCTGAATATGCTGCTATTGCAGTGGCCATAATCCTATACCGTTCATTATCGGAATCAGCAAGGATTTTAACGGCTCGATTGATATCATTATGAAATATTGCCCAACCAACCGCTCTTTCAATGAAACCACCTTTTACCAAGTTGGTGTACTTTACCTCTAACTCAGATGCTCCAAAATCCCAACCAATAACATACATAGCCATTTTTCTTTGTATTTCTTTATTGCCTTTTGAATAAACATGCTGACTTAAAGTTACCTCTTTTGACCTTCTCTCAACTATTCGTTTTGCTGCATTCAAAATTTCTTTGGCTGTAATATCCTTAGCTTCATTATTCATTCTGAAATTGCAATATTCTCGTTCGATATTCCATATTCCCAAAACTCCTAAATATCCAAAATCAAAAGTCCCATAATGCATCTTACCTGCTGTTATCAAATCATTCAAGATATTCACCCACTTCCATGCATTCGTGAGTAAACTTTGTGTTTCAAAAGTTTGAGAACTACTTAGTACTTCCATGTTCTTTTTGCTATTAGCACCATAGCCTAATGTTGCTCTTCTTCTCATTGTTGTACATATATCGTTTTCTAAAATTGCTGTTAACGTAAGGCGAGCACTTTCAAAATCATTTCCATAAAATTCAATATCTTCCCTGTCACCATCTTCAATGTATGAGCCTTCGACCTTTTGTAATGGTGTTTCTTCTAATTTGGAGTTTGTTAGCTTCTTGCTCAAGCTCTCCAATTTATTGGAATCGGGCTCAATCTCGATGATATCCACAAACTTTGTTAATGTTCCGAAAGGACCTGTAAAAGTCAAGTCATTATTTGAGTTAAAGTTTATAGCTTTTTGAGTTTCAACTACCGACATTTTATAGATGCTACCAGATTGTCTCATACAAACAAAATTAATTCCTCTCAAAGATTTGAAAGATGGTGCATAATCAAAAGAAATGACACGTTCATACTTTGTTTTAACATCACTGACATTTGATACAAAGAGGGAATCACCTATTTTCGAGGACCTGTTAAGAGAGTTTTGAGCTTCTGTTTTATTAAAACTGATGATGTCATCAGTGGAACCAAAGTCTGATGTTGATGCAGGAACTGTGCCAAGTTTCCATCGTCTGACTAACTCACCATCAAATAAAGCACTGATTTCACCACGATTGATGTTGGAAAATCTGAAAGGTGAACCATTAGACCTTCGTTGAAAATCATTAAATAACTTATTAAAAAATAGGACTGGGCCCTCACTCAAAACGCTTGTCGATTGTTGTTGAGCTTTATTGAATGCTGCAACATCTTGCAATTTTCTTCTGTCCCAAATAGAAAAAGATCCATCTTCACTGTTGGAGGCAAATATATAAGGATTAAATGGGTCAACTGTTATATTCATCGTACATCTCGTGGCTAATTGATATATAGGTTGAGTTGTTCTTACATCAAACTCTCTTAATAATTTGTAACTACCTGCAACGAAATTTCTGTGTTCAGTTGGACAAAAGGATAATGATGAAATACTTTCATTTTGAATATAGTTATGAACTGCTTTGGTGCTACCACCTAAATCACTGTTATTAATATATTCAATATCATGTACTTGAATTGAGTGATCCTGTCTACTTCTATCATAACCCAGTACCACGAGGCCATTTTCGTTAAATGAAACAGCATTACAAGATCTTGCTTGATGTGGCTTTATTGTAATGGGAGAAAAAGAATCATCCTTGATATCAAACAATAAACAAGAACCATCTAACTGCCCTATAGCCGTGAGACCTACTTTTGCTGATGAATATTGCATGCATTGGACATTTGGAAATCCTGATCTTTCTCTAATCTTAACAATGTTGTCATCTTCGGAAAGAGAATTTTTGTTAATTTGATATAATGCAACAACTTCACCACTAGGTGGTGCTGCTAAATATAAGTCTTCTGAGTTCTGTGCCCAGTTTGAGGCTCTAATGACTGAACCAGACATTCGATTGTTATAAAGAACATCATCACCGCGTTGCTTACAAACTTTGCTCATGATGTTTTTTTTACAGATCTTTAAAGTTTGCCATGAAGGTGTTTAGGTGCTATATAAAAAGTTAGGAATTTACAGATTGGCAGAGGAAACCCCAAAATATGATTCAAACTCTCTAGGAGGCAAAAAGGGTGGATTCAAATGACAAAGGTATTGCGTCAAAGCGTCAATTTCTCTTTCATTGCCTATATAGCTGTTGATAACTAGATTATTTCCACTCTTTGTTTCTTCTGTGGAGGATTCAACATGTTTCAGTGAAAGTCTATTCTTAGTCAATTCAGTTATCTTTTTTATTTTGGTTTCCGGGTTTGAAAAGTTTTGATTATCGAAAACCTCCTTGACTGATTGCAAGAAGCAGATTAAAATCAAGCACACTTTCAATGTAAATGTAAAGTTAAAATTACAATGAAGACAAGTTAGATCAATTAAATAATTGAATATTGTTTTATTGTTGTTGAACACTGTTTGGGGATCGGTCGCATAATCTACCACTCTATGAAACGTATCACGTTCAAGCGTTTTCCCTAAAAGCGCTTTTTCAATTTCTGTCAAGGAAGCCTCAGAAGTTGGCGTTGAAATTTTAGATGCTCTATATTTACATCTAATGTCTTCCAAGGCAGCGATTGTAAACTTTATGTACCAGCTACTGATAAATGGTTGCATGTATATGAAAAACATAGGGGGCAGGTCTATTTTTGTACTTTGAATTAAAGTTTTGCTCATTAAATTGAAGCTTAGAAAAAATGTTTGGTTCATGTAACTATTAAATTCATCTATGAGAAGTTTGTTCTCTGTCTCTATCAACTGATTTTCTGTAAAAAACTTTTTTAAAGATTTGTCATTGCTTAACATAATACCGGCACAGGAGCATAATGCCATCAGTTTGAGTACTTCCAGCTTTCTTTTAAACTTTGTCAAATCGATTTTGTTCAAATTATTGTTTGAAAGCTTTTCAGAAAAGTCAAATTTGTTACAAAGTTCCTTAAGGTTTTCACAGCATTCAAAAATATCATTATAGCTAGCAGGAGACATAGAGTATAATAAATCAGCAACTCTTATAGATAAATTATTGAATTCTAAGTTGTTTAGTTGTTTTTCTATTTTACCATCGGCATATAAATCTTCATGATATGCATGACAGTAGTCCAAGTTTATATACGGAGGTGTGCCTTGCAAAGAATAATCTGAATCTACAGCCAAAATGTAATTCCAAAGTTTCTTAACATGACAACTTGTGATAGGGCTTGTGAAAAAGATGCTATCTTCTATTTCACTTTTTGTTAAATTATGGATCTCAACACTAGTTCCCACCCGATGAACACCAATATTTAAGGCAATGTTCACAGCCTTTTGAAAAATAGAGTACGAATTTTTGTCATCGAGACTGGAGTATGAGCTGGAACAATAAACCCATAAAGCTAATCGAATAGCCAAGATAGAATAAAGTCCCCAAATTGTTTGCTTTTTCTCAATCTTGGAGTACCGAATGCAATTTAGTCCAATATGTGCTAACATGTTGTCGTTGCTAATCAGTGCATTATTGAATGGACTAGGAGCTATATACTCCGTAAATGTAATCGTGATATCCACAATAGACAACAAAAGTGCAATATGCTGATATTGGTATCTTTTAACAGGAGGCAAAAATGTAGGGGTTCCATTGTAGTGTTGAAAATAGGTGTGAAATATTGTAAACAGGGTGTCACACGGCAAACATGAATTGAAAACTAAATCATTTAAAGACATCTGAAAGTATCTGATGCGCTCTATAATTGAAAAATAGTAAGGAGTGACATGTTTATTGATGTCGTTGATAAGCATCTGTGATTCATCTGGGATAGAAATCGGAATTTCACTTAGGGAAAACACAGGTCTCCTGTGATTACGTTCCCAGATCTGCCTTTCATCTGAAAGAATTATCTCAAATTGATTAAAATATTTGAGTGTTGGCAAATCCAGGGGATCTGAAGTACATACCCAAGCAGAATCTTTCTTTCTTATTGAAACAAGTTGAAATCCATCAATTTTTTCATCTAGTATCGTCAAAAGCTTGAGTTTTTTGTCTACGTTTGTCTCTACTCTACTGCTGACAGTTTTCTCGATATGGTCACTGAATTGATATTCACATGACTTGTTCGACTGGACGCATTTCGTGCAAGGATTCTTCTTATCACATTTAATTTTTCTAATCTTGCAATTAATACAAACATTGACAGCTCGTCTACGTCTCATCTTAGGAAAGTGTGCTTTGAAACATTCTGATGACATCAGTTCTTCTTAAACACCTCTTCTATCATGTGATTTGGTCGCAGAAACTTCGTGGGTGTTTTCGGCCGTCTTTCAAATTAAACCCGAGTGTAAGAGTTCGCTATGTTTTGAAATTTTTTGTATTATAGTAATGCTACAAAATGTGGAAATTTTACACTAGCAAACTTTAATCTTAAGTTGCTGGCGTTGTAGAAACTGTTTTTCGATAACTATGTTTCCAGTTGAGTATCCCCCCATTAAGTCAAATATGGCTCCCCATTCATAGTTTCCTCGTTCTAGAAAAACCACCCCTAAAGAAAATGATTTTGTTTCCGTAGGCGCTAGCTCATCTGTAATACTGTTTTGCAAAGTACCATTAAATAACACTTTGTTTTCCAGATTGTAAGGCGGGTTTTTGCAAACTACTATATGTCTTATCATACCAAAAATGGGGGAGCTAAGTCTATTTGTCACCGAAACCTTAACAGTATAGAGTGTGGAACTCTTGATGTTACTTAGTTCCGTAATTTTATTCTCTACCTCATCAAATAAAGACAACTCTACTAATATCTTGTCCACTTCAATTATATTTAACATTTTTGATGATAATTTCAGACTTCTTATATCTATTGTCCCACACCTTCCAGCGCTAATAGAGTTATTAGCACTCTCTGATATTTTCCAAGTGGCTCGTAGTCTATTCAATAGCTCATTTCTATACCAAAATGCTTGTCTGTTGAACTGTTGTTCAGCTTCTGGAGTTTTGTAGTCTTTTACAAATTGCTTCTTTCTAATGTTAGGTATCTGCCTGCTTAAATATTCTTCCATAAAATCTATTCTTTTGATTGGAAGAAATAATCTAACGTTTTGCCTAGCTTGCAATATAGTGTTACATTCAAAATCTTCATTTGTTAAGAATTCAAAAGGTCCTGTTTCTTCTTGAAACTTTGGATCTTGTGAACCATCAAGCAAAGATTGCAATTTAATCTCTACTTCATCAGGACACATATTCATAAAATCTAAAGCCAAAACACAAAACTGTGAAATTTGATAACCATTGAGAGTCATTTTTTCAAGATATTCCAAATATTTGTTGCTACTTACACCACCAATTTTAACGTTGGAAGTTAACGGCAACACATCACAACCAGCCAACTCAACAGAGGGATAGACACTGATTTTAACAGGTATTACAAGTTCTCTCTTGAAATTTACAACAATTTCAGGCTTCTTGTGTGCATAATCCATTATTAATTTGGCTTCTGTGACACCCCTTTTACCCCAAATTCTGACGTGTAATTCAAACAACTCACGGGGTTTAATGCATGTCATATCAAATTTGTTGATAATTTGAAATGGCTTTTTAACAAACAAGTAGTATTCCAGTTCGTAAAGCTCATGGGGAGGAACATCATTCTTATTAAGCAAAGTGTTCAAAGGATCAGTTGTAGAATCATGAAACTTTAAGTCTAATTGATTTATTTCAACATCTGATGTATTTTCAAGGATAATTTTGAATTCTCTACATTCACCTTCCAACAGCATAACGTGATTTTCCAATCCTATATTCACTAATTGTAAATGCGGTTGACGATGGATTACATTTGTTTCCCACTTTACTGATTCGCCTGCCTCAATCAATCTACTCTGCATTTCATCCCTTATGCACGTTTCCTTGTGCTTAAACGTTGATACAATTTGTTTTCGAAGCGTGAATTTTTGGTATGTGCACCCAGACACTGTTGCATATATACCATCAATTTTCAAAATACCACTTGATTCAGGGGTTAGCAAAAATGGAATCCGCTTGGTTTCGTCAGCATTAATTATCAAAGAGTTTGCTCCAGTGGCATATTTGTAATTTGGATTTATCGTCACCTCCAGTTTGAAATTATCTATAGTTGATAGTGCAAATTCTTGAATTTCAATGGAAAAAGCAAACGGATTTTTTAATGTTATGAATATGTCGGTGCTTTCCGATTCTATCAATTGCTTATTTTTTGGATCAAATTCAAAGTTATACAAAATTTCAGCATCCCAGTATAATGGTTTATACTGGGTATAAGTGATGGCCTGTTTCATCTGATCAAAAAGAAATATTTGGTCTTCTGCACTTATCATATTAGTAAAATCTCTTAACATAATGGATCCAAATTTGACAAACCCCTCATAAAATGATATTTTGGAACAAAATTCTACTATTTGATATAATGTTTTCAACTGAATGGAATTCTGCTGAATTTTTACAACATCTTCATCGAGTCTTATTCCATAATTTGATGCGTATAATTGGAGAATACTTTCTAGTTCGGTTTCCTTAAATTGATTCACAACACTGTATTGTTTATCACTTGTAATGACATTCATAAAATTGTTAATCATTAAACAAGTTTTTCTTTTCATTTTCAAAAAAAAGTATAGCTTGATTAATGCACTATATATCTTTTGCTTCTCATTCCAATTAAGTTCCTTGAAATCTAATTTTAGAGCATTTGTGATAAAGATATTACAGTGATCATTAACTGTTGAATCGACAATAGGTTCCTTATTTATCCAATCAAAAGAGTTAGTCACCATCGCATGTAAAATCTTTTGGGTGAGAGTGCCTTCGCTAGAAATAGCAGCAAATACGGTTGCATATCTTAATGCACTTTCAGCAATCACAATTTGTGGAACATATTCGCCTGTATAATATTCTGCTTTTGAATAATGTGAAATAGACAACTTTGATAACTTGAGGATAAGCTCATAGATTGAACTTAGTGGGACTTCTGTACAGGTTGAGGAAATTGTAGATGAACGAGGAGTGGTCACTCTGCTTAATTGTAAAGAAGGCCTTGGCGATGTTATTGAGCTTCTTTTAGCGAGTGATATATTTTTGGCACTGTCAATCAAAGTAGTAATAAATGTAGGTAGCTGGAATGGGGCGCCTACATATGATAAAAGGAATAAACAAAGCGCTAAGCCGTCATAAGCTGACGCTAACCATAAGTGATCACCTGATGTAGTTAAACAATGAATTGCTTCACATAATTCCGACAATGCAGCCTTATAGTTACCAACAATAAGGTAAAAATTACCAGATAGCTTGTGCTTTCGTCCTTTGTCTTGCAATTGTTTAGATTTCTCTGAGCCAATATCAAAAGATCCAGTAATCCGTTTTTTCTGTTTTTCAAGTAATGATTTCTGTGTAGGTATCGAAACTACTCCCTTGATTATTGCTGGTGATCTTAATGTAGTATGTTCATAAGCAGATGCATAGGTAGAAAAGTTACTAAGGAATCTGGATGAAATATCACAAATCACAGTTTCCATGTTTGTGGCTCCTCTATTGACAGGAAATACTTCCGAAACTTTAGTCTTGAAATCACTAGGACAATTGAATATCAGAATGGAAGTAGTAATGCTATTGGAATATTGTTTAGTTAAATCGATTTTCATTTCTCTGATAATATTGTCGTCTAAATGAGAATTCCATTCAGCAACTCCTAGAACAACAGATGTTTTTCGAAATGGCTCAAAATCGTGTAAGAATAAAGTGTCTGTATCTTCGTCAATGGTTACAAATGTATAAAAAATGCGGCCCTGTGGATAAGCCTGAGGATTGAAGATACCTGGAATGTGAATGAGATCCACAGATCGCACATCTTTGACACGTGAAATAAGCTCTTTGTATTTTAGAAAAGCAGATCTGTTTAGTTTGTTTACTGGAACAAGTAATGTTCTTACCGTTGCCGGTGTCACAAACCCCAATTCATCCATCTAGCGCTGTCAAACCGAAGAGTAGACTGTTAAGCCAGTATCCAAATTTCTGTAAAAGTGCGCTTAGACAGAAATATTGTTTACGTAAGAGAATATCAAATATAAAATGAATCACTCAATGTATGGTTGCTTTCAATTCATTATTTTTTTATGTTACTAAGCTAATATAGACCCCTCAAATTGAAGGTTATCTTCCATTCCTGAAATTGTTTTAACTTAGCAAACATAAAACAAAATAATGAATTGCAACGCAAAATCGCAGCAGAATGAGTTACCAACAAAGTTCTTCTTATTGAATGTATAAACCATACCAAACTACTCTTTCTTTCCGTATTTATACTACAATCCTGCTAAGCTTATTGGTTTATTACCTCTAACCTCTTAACCATCAGAAAAAAAGGACACCGCGAAGGCTACACAGAAAGAGACTTTGCGAGAGTTTAAAATTGAACTTCAAATAGAATAAACTTTTATTTTTACACGTAGAAGCAATCAGTGGCTGTGACAGTTGAAAATCTAACACCTCAAACAGGTTCAGTTTTATTGAGATCTATTTTATCACTTCCATTATTTTACTAGTGTTCCTCAATCCATTCTTCACTCTTTAATTTTAACACTTGATTTGTTGATAGAAACGAACAGAGAAGGTTGAAAAGCAATTTCTACTGGTGAAGTTTAATATCTATAGGGCAAGAATATTTTCCTTTAGTCATCTTTTGGGAAGTATAACATAAAATGACTGAAAATTACACTGATAATCACAATTTTGTTTCGGGTGAAAATGTATATTTTGAATACCTGGGCACTACATCAGATGTCAATGTGGAGGTTGAACTTAATGGATTGGAGGACGATTATCCTATTTCACGAGTAATAAAAAAAGACATTTACGGCGACGTTGTTGTACAGCAGATGCAGCAATCACTTGACCATTCAACTTTAGGAAGTGTTGAGAACTCAAATGATAACTATGGTGACAATGAGTTTATACCCGGAGGATGCGCATGCGTAGAACATACTAGCAACCATTATGAAGGCGGAAACCAGGCTAATTGTCTCAATTTTCATGATGAAAGAGAACATAGTAAGACACACCATTCAGTTCATCACCTTCCAGCTTCAATTGAAAAGCAGAGTGATATAATAAGAGATCAGATAAACAGGTCAGTGAAAAATAGTCTAGATTGCAATTTTGAGTATGATGAAGATGTCACTGATGTCAAAAGATTCTGGTCAGATTTGCCATTTGAAAAAAAAAAGGAAATCTGTAAAATAGAATCATCAGAAGTATTAAGAGTAATTCAAGAGGATCCAAAAGCAAGTTGCAATTGTAGAGTATGTGGAAATAGAAAAATGACTTTAGAAAAGGAACTTCAAAAATTATATATTGGTTATTATGCAGTCAGAAAACTGGCAAGCGAATCATTAGATGAATGTGAACTGAATATTAACTTGATCAATACAATGTTTGGTGTTCCACTGATAAAAGCATCAGCAAATATAGCTAAAATCGAGCCAATAGATAACTCTCCTATGGATAGTGTCATGTCTGTTGCCAACGACTTGGTTAAAAATAATGGAGAAAATTTCATAAACTTGCTTGAGCAACTACATCATGCTAACCAAGAACTTTCTGAGGTTTCATCAGATCAGAACATAGAAGAACTCTCAACCTTTTCTAATTCTGTTTTAAAATCCCAACCTGATGAGCAGGTGGTAAGGCCTATTATTGATGATTCTACCGAAAATGTGACAAAAATTGAACAGCTTGATGATGTCTACCAGGAAAATTTACAAGATTCTAATGAATATAAAGAGCTGAATAATCTCAATTCTGCAGAAAGAGATGGTACAGGTAATGATATGGAAGACGATAACTTTTATGATTATGAAGAAAACGATGATGAAGATACAGAAGACTTAAATGATAGCTACAGTAATGAGAATGATCAGGCAACTAGAAGAAGGTTAGAGGAAACTTATAAGATGTTGCAATTGATTACGTCAAGAGTTCTAAGAAAGAAGGTTTACGAGGCATATAGAGCCAAAAAGGCAGACGATATTTCAAAGAGCCTACTGGATGAATTTGCTAGAGAAGAAGCAAAGTTAAAGGAAAAAGAAGAACGTTTAAAAAGAAAAAAAGAAAAAGAGAAGGAACGCAAAAGACTACAGAGGATTGCTAAAGAGGAAGAGAAAAAGCGTTTGCAAAATGAAAAACTCGAAAAGGAGAGAGTGGAAAAGGAAATGCAATTGAAAAAAATGGAAGAGGGAAGGAAGCGTAAAGAAGCAGAAAGGAAGAAAAAAGAAGAAGAGCAAAAAAGAAAGCAGGAAGAAAAGAGAAAAAAGAAAGAAGCAGAAGTAGAGAGACAACGAATTGAGAAAGAAGAAAAGGAAAAACTAAAACTTGACGAAAAACAAAGAAAAGAAGAAGAAATTCAACGAAGAGAGAAAGAAGAGATAGAAAGAAAGAATTCAGAAGGAAGCAAAAGGAAAATAGAAAATGGCGATGAAACAATAAAAAAGACTGCGAGTGCGCTGCCTTTACATGAAAGCGCACATACTCAAACAATCGATATTTCAAATACTATTTCAAGTCAAAATCAAAAGTATTCAGGATATATAACAAAGGAACAGTTACCATTTGAAACTTCAAGAAGCAAAGAACAACTTCTTCCGTTTAACCAAGCTCCGAATACCGGCAACACTTTTCAAAACAATACAATTTCTTCCATCTCAAATAGCTATTTACCTTTTCCAGAGCAAGCCAATATATTGAACTCAATGGACGATGTTTTCAATCCATTGCCTCAAAGTTCACACTCTTATCCCTTTACACCACAAACTGCATTAGATGCAAACATAGCGTCACCACACAAAACGTTGAACTCTACTCAAAACTTGCCTAATTGGGGATTAAATAACATCAATGCACTCAATGAGTATCCTATGAGCCAACAACACACTTCTCAAAAAATGTTTACCAATCCTTCAATGATGCCAGGTCTGTTCAATAATGATCAAAATTTATTTTCAAACTTGCCACATTCTTCAATCACGAATACTTCTACAACAGCACCACTTCCACTAAAGGCAGACATGGACGCGCAAACTACTCCGATTAGGAAACATTCGGAATCAATACTTTCTAACATTTTTAACCCGTTGAATACGAGAGCATCTTCTTCATCTATGTTGGGTGACGATTCCTTCAAAGTTAGCAATTCAACTGACAGCTATCAAAATAGTAATTTCTGGAATAACGGATTACTTTTGAACTCTTTCAACCAACAAACTCAGCAGCAAACTAGGCTCAATGATCTTAACACATTACCAAGTTCTCAAGGGTCAATTTGGGGAAATAGCAATTTCTCATCAGAACCCCAATGGAATTCTCAGTACAATAATAACATCTCCCAGAGGGAGTTATCAGATAACACGAATATTGAAATGGTTCAAAGTGAAGCACTTAAAGTGAGTAATATGTTGCCTAAACTGCTGAATGGAGGATATTCATTAGATTTGATGTACAGATATGCTAAGCCATATATTGAAAGCAAGATAATGCACATCACGTTGCCTCAATTCGTTGAAGCATTAACCACATATTCTTCCAAGCTAAATGTTAAATTCATGATTAACAAGGATAAATTTAACGATCTATTTGTTTCCATTATCAGCCAGAATATTCCCATGAATTCATTAAACGAGTTTGCAGGTTTATCACTTCAGGATAATTGCAAAATAGGTTTTGGGTCCGGCGAATTCCATTCAGGAAACACACAGAGTACTCAACCTGGATGGCCACACTTCAATTAATACATTTTACTAGCTGTTCAACTGTTTATAGTTAATATTTAACACTATACTTCTCTTCATCGTAACTTTTTTAAGATCTGATTTTTCCTATTTTTTTCGGTGAGAACAAGTTGGCATTGTTTTTGAAAAAAATAACAGAGAGAACGAACAATTAATTATTGTCTTTCAGAGTTGTTCCTATCAACATACGTATGAGTGTGGAAGATAACGTTATCAAACGTAAAATTGTTATTGTTGGTGACGGTGCATGTGGTAAAACGTCGCTTCTTTATGTATTTACCTTAGGTGAATTTCCGACGGAGTATCACCCAACTGTTTTTGAAAATTATGCAACCGATTGTCGAGTTGATGGAAAGCCTGTGCGCCTTACTCTCTGGGACACGGCAGGACAAGAAGAATATGAAAGGTTAAGACCCCTTTCATATTCGAAAGCCAATATCATTTTGATCGGATTTGCTTTGAACGCTCCTGACTCATTGGAAAACGCCGCTAGCAAATGGGCCCTTGAAGTCAATAAGTATTGTCCAAAGGCGCCTATCATTTTGGTGGGACTTAAGAAAGATTTAAGACCAGAAGATGATGGGTCAGATCCAGACTATAAAGAAAAGTATGTTTTGACAGAGTCTGCGCAGAGAGTTGCACAGCACATTGGAGCCAAAAAGTACCTTGAATGTTCATCTTTGACAGGGGAAGCAGTTGATGATGTATTTGAAGTTGCAACAAGAGCCAGTCTGATTGCAATGAACAGGCCGGAAAACTCAAACGGCTGTTGTACTATTATTTAAAGAAATGTTTTACGCATCTCCCATTACCCTACAGACAATAAAGAAGTGCTGTCTCAACCATTATCAGTGACTCTTCAATTTTTCTTTCACTTTCACTCATTCTTATCTCTCCTTTTGTTATCATACTGACATTATTAAGCATTCTAAACATCTAGAAAAGAAAAAGGCCATTCAAAAACTAAAACTCATCCAACATCAAATTCTAATTCTGTCTATAATGTTTTTTTCTTTTCTTTGGCCAAAATTTTTATTTCATTTGGTTATACAACTCAATGATGTTTTTTGTTTGACACCTTACCAGTAGAAAACGAGAATAGCACATAAGTTGTTTTTTGGGAATGCCATCAACATCTTACATCCATAGTTTCGTTGCTATTTATGCTTGTAACATGACACACTATTAGAACTATTTTTGAACTGAATCATTAGCCCAGCAACGTTTATGTCACTCCTTTATTATTTTAATTTCTTCTATTCACTTCTGCATTTTGATGTTTATTTTCTTTTTTTTTACTCATTTGTCTTTTGATTCTACTTTCACTCCTTATTAATTGTTTTAGATTTACTAAAAATTGACACTCACTTTTAATGGAACTCAGCTACATATATAACTTTATAATTTAATATAGAATTAATTCCTATTTGCTGGATTTTACTTAAAAAGTTAACACAGCCGTGAAAATACTTAGATTTCAACATTTTAATATAGATTTAGATTTGAATTAGCAACAGGTAGCAAATTGCACAGTTTTTGCACTATGGCCTCCCCACTTTTGTTCAAAAGGCTGTTCGCAAAAGCTAGAATAATTTCTCATTCGTTGGATTACTTCCAGCCTACAGTTTATGCTCTTTCTACTCCACCTGGTACATCTGCCATAAGCGTTATTAGAATCAGCGGATCTGCATGCTTAGATATTTACAAAGCATTAACAACCAAATCAACCGAGCCACCGCAACGTCGAGCAAGCCTCAGAAAGTTATATAATCCCAAAAATCCAAAGATCATGTTAGATCATGCACTTATTTTATTCTTTCCAGGTCCAAAATCGTATACAGGGGAAAATTTATTAGAGTTGCACTTACATGGTGGTAAAGCAGTTGTTAAGTCTGTTTTGGAAGCTATTAGTGAGCTTCACAGTACAAATAAGCCAATTCGATTGGCAGAGCCTGGTGAGTTTTCGAAACGTGGGTTTCAAAATGGCCGTTTTGATCTAACTGAAGTTGAGGGTATCAATACGTTAATTCATGCAGAAACAGAAACGCAGAGAATTAGTGCTTTGAAGTCAATGGAAGGAGAGACAAAGGTTCAGTTCTTTGAATGGAGAAAAGAAATTTTGAACAATGTGGCATTACTCGCCACTGTCATCGACTTTGGTGAAGATCATGATATTGAAGAAATAAACGAATTATTTGATCGAGTGGCAACAAATATTAAAGCTCTAGATCTGGAAATAAAAGATTATTTAGAGAAGATCAATAGGTCTCAAATATTATTAGATGGCATTAAAGTGACTTTAACTGGCCCACCAAACGCAGGAAAAAGTAGCTTACTCAATATATTAGCTGGTAATGAAAAAGCAATTGTTAGTGGGATTGCAGGTACCACTAGGGACTCGATAGAGATTCCGTTAGATATAAATGGTTATAAAGTTGTCATTGGAGACACTGCAGGAATCCGTGACAGTGACGACTTTATTGAACAAGAGGGTATAAAAAGAGCCAAAAAGATTTCGGATGAATCCAATATTAATCTATTGCTTTTACCTGCAAATGATCTATTTATTGATCAACTATTCCTGGAGCATGCAAAAAAAATCATTGTAAACGATCTTAAAGATTATTTAGTTATTGTTAACAAGAGTGATCTTATCAAAATGGATGAAAGGCAAAAGCTGATTGAGAGGATGAAAAAGTTATTTGGCGTATCGGATCTCAATTTAATGTTTATAAGTTGTGCCAATGAGGAGGGAATTGTAAAATTGATCAAACAGTTGTGCCTAAAATTCAAAAAACTGTCACTTTCGGAAACAGAAAATCCAATAGCGTTATCGCAGAGAGCCAAAGAAATAATTGTCAGCGATATCTTATCTGGATTTGAGGAGTTTTATATAGCAAAAGATATGGATGATGTTTTTTTAGCTTCCGAAAGTTTGAAACTCAGTATTGATGGAATTGGGAAAATTACAGGAGAATCACTTGGAGTTGAAGAGATTTTAGGTGTTGTTTTTTCAAGTTTTTGCATAGGTAAATGATAAGCATAATTTTATTATATCTGATGATGTATTTCAATTTATAGAATAACACAGTATTTTTTTCTTTTGCTTTTCCTTACTTTCAAGCGATTATTATGCCAATAAACTGATACAGTGAGAAAATAGTTGACTAAACAAGAGTGGTTGTTCCAAGGGGAGCGGAAAGTATGTTAATGGCACATAACTCATTTTATGACTTTTAATGATCATCATCAATAGTTCTATGTGTGGATATATAGCTTTTGTGTTACAAGTAGGAAAATAGTATCAAAGACAACCCCAGAGCCTGGGTAATTGGAAATCTTTTGTATTTCATTTTATGTAACCAGCTAACGCTTGATAGCGATGAGATTTAAGTAAGCTAAAGCCATAGTAACATATTAGTATTCTAATTTTGCTATCGTTAAGCTTCACATGTTATGTGCACAGCTTGCCAGCAATAATTAGAGAAAATACTGAATGAAACTTTTACTAAAACTTTTGTAGCATGAACTCCTATTCTGTACCTTGAAAGGTCAACTTAGACTTTGCACCTCATGAGCAAATTTTGAAACTGAACTTTAGAAATCTTTATGACATAGCATTTGTCATAATACTGCCATTATTAAATTAGTGCAAATAACTTTTTTTATATGTGAGGGGAAGAATAAAAACTAAAGTATGTTAGTATCTGAAATTATCATTGCCAATAGCCTGTCTAAAATGTTATTAGCTTGGTCTGCGTTCGGTGTTGCCGTAAGGGCTCTTCAAATGGGTATTAGACAAGCTCCATTACTTCATGCTCCACAAGGATTCCTTTATTCTGCAGCTTTCACTACTGGACTGGGATACCTTTTTGAAAACTGGGTTGAGAACAACGATAGACTTCTTGAATTGAGACTCGCTAAGCTTGAAAAGCTTAGACAAACTTCTGTGTAAATTATAGTATCAAATCCACTACCATCAACCATAATACAAGAAGCCGAAGAAACATGTGCCATGTCATTTGAATTACAACTATTTCATTCGGGTTTTTCGATACCTTATGACATACGCGGAATTACAATCGTTTATATTTGCGTGTTCTTTTTACCTGACACCCTTACTTTCATCTATTTATTCATACTTTGTTTATTCAGTTTTAAATATATATTTTTCGAAAATACTTATCGTTTTGGGATCTTCACGAAAGACCCGCTATTCTGTTTTGACGACATATCGTTGTCATACTAGTTGTTGCTAGTCAATTATACATCGGGTTTGTTAAAAAAAAAGCTTATATATACTACACATTACCAATTTTTCCATTTTACATGTTCATATAACCTGCACTTTGCAGCTCATTAATATCAAAGTCAAGGTCCCTTTGCAAATCATGCAATTCTTGCTGCAAATCTTCATCGAAAGCTGTAAAATTACTGCCAACCGAACTGATGTTATCAAAACCCGGCGTCACACTAGAGGGGATAGCAATTTCTGCATCTTGGTCCTCACCCACATCACTATCATCATCTTCTTCATCATCTTCTTCTGCTGCAGCTTCACCTTCTTCATCACTGGCATCACTATGATCGTCATCACTGTCACCAATTTGGTAGTTGGCGTCATCTTCCTCATCGTCTTCCTCATCGCCTCCTATTATCTGATCTCCACCAGGAACAAGTTTAGCCGCCTCTACTAAATCACCAGGAGTCTCATTGTTATTTTTCAACTGTTTTTGAGCTTTCAATTCGTCTGCCATCGATCTATCGTTGAATTGCTGACTTCTCTTGTAAATGTCAATAGGCTCAAAATCCTTCTGATCTATCATACTAAATTCAAAAGTTTCAGTTTGACCTTCACTATTTTTGATATTAAGTAACATGTTGAAAGTTAACCTTGTAATCGATGTATAGGTAATACTTTCTATATGTTTAGACTCTAAAACCAATATTGGTTTCTTGAAACCAAAAATCAAGTGGTTTTCAAGAAAATACAAGTATCCTTCCTTATTTCCTCTATAAGCTTGACAGTAAAATATATCCTTATTTTTTGTACCATCCATGACGGTAAAATTGACTAATGAAAGCTGATGGCAAAGATATTCCACTAAATTTTTATCTCCAAGAATAGGTCCAAACTGTTCACTTAATTGATTATAAGGTAACTGTAGCAAAATTGGGTCGTTTTTAAACCTTTTGCCATCGTTTGTTTTGTATGTGACTAACAGCTGTTTCAAATTTGGCTTTTCTGGAACATCCAAAATTGCAGCGAAATGCACATTGGTGTTTGTCAAATCTTTCAACAGTAATTCTGGCTTTGCTTCCATGCTCTTTGTCAATGCCAAGTATGCTCTCTTTTCGTTTGGGAAGGCACCAAATACTAAATTCAGTTTTTTTCTAAAAGGAGATTGGACAGATAGGTCAGGGAGTTGAAGCATGATGTTTGTTCCTGCTAGTGATTCTATTGAGCTTACTTCGCCACTAATTGTGTCTTCCTGTTTGTTTCCAGCTGCCTTTCTCTTACTAGCTGGCTCGGTTGATGCATTGGCTGAAAAATAATCTATTAAAGCAGCAAAAACATTCGAACTCTCAGGGTACTTATCAATACACGACTGAACCTTTCTTCTCAAATCAACGGGCAACGTTTCCATTCTGCTATTAACGTGTATAAAGGTAACTATGTATTCTCATGGCATTAACTTCTGTTGATAAAACGCGTCTTCAGTTTTTCACCATGACGCGTGGTGGAAAGTGAAAAATAGGGTATCAATTGGATTTCTGCCTACAAACAGAGTAGTTCAAGAGGCTGTATACCAAATCAGGCTATGTGGATGCCAGCAAATTTTAAATTGATTATCAATAAAGGCACTTCCATACAATCAACCATTTAACGATATCATGAGCATATCAATATTATTTTATGGAAGAGTGTTTAATTAGTCCAATCTTCGGTCACTCCTTCTTTTTGGGTGTTGTTCTTTATCGAGGATTTGGTATTACCAACAAACAAATACTATGTCAGTCCAGTTACCAACTTGGAATAATGAGGAAACCAATGACTATGCCCCTCCTTCTCCACGCCAAACATTACGTGTTGCTATAAATTTAAAAAAGCTTATCGATACCGTGGTGCCTTTTGCCAATGATGGAGATCCTATTGATTCCCCAGATATTAGTAATATTGATACAATAGCTGCTGTTTACAGAGCGGCTGGTGGTGAAGGATCCGGACCTAAATCCAGTGCCAGAAAATATCAGGCTTGTCTTGTATTTTGTTTACTGAAAGTTTCTGAATGGTTCGAGGAACTGGCAGAAGATGAGTTAGCAGATAACGACTTGTACATGAAAAGAGCACTTGCCGCTCAAAAATTAGCTGCAATTGTCATTTCGAGGGAGAGAGAAGATAAGTATCTCTTTTTGTCTATCCTTTGTCATAGGTACAGTATCAATCTAAACGACCTTGACAGTAATCCAGCTAACGTTTTAGAATTAGCCATTGACATGAACGTTTCGTGCGTGATAAACACGCCAGGTTTTCAAAGATGCATCAAGTGGCTTTGGAGAGGTTGGATCATTCAATCAAAATTTGATCAATCGGAGTATGTTTTATTCAAAGGTGCCAATTCATTAGGTTTTTGGAATCATTTCCACCCTGATAGAATTCAAACCCCTTTGTATCAAAATTTTCTTGAAATCGCCTTTGCTTTATTATACTTGGTGTTATTTACACTTTTAGTTAACATTGATGTTGATAAACATTCAATGGGATTTGTTGAAGTGACGTTCTTATTATTCACCATTGGGTTCAGCTTGGATGAGTTTGTGAAATTCTACCATATTGGGACTTCTTTTATCAGGTTTCAAAATGCCTTCAACTGCCTAATTTATACGCTGATTTATCTTTCATTTGTCTTCAGACTTATGGGAATTTTTTCAAAGGATGCTGATCATTCAACTTTACTTCAAATCAGATCATATAGATTTCTATCCTGTACTGCCCCGCTAATGTGGATACGGATGTTTTTCTTTTGTGACATTTTCAAGTTGCTCGGCGTTTACATGGTTATAATCAAGAAGATGATGAAGGAATCCATTATGTTTTTTTTTATGTTAAGTGTGGTTATTATTGGATTTTTGCAAGCTTTTATTGGTTTAGATCAAGCAGATGGCCATAGGGACTTAACATACTTGATTGTTACTAACATGCTAAAGGCTGTTTTGAGTGGACCAGATTTCCAATCTCTTGAAAGATTTGCTTATCCATATGCTAGCATTTTGTATTATTGCTACAACTTTTTGGTTTCTGTTATTCTTTTGAATATTTTGATTGCTTTGTTTTCCCAGGCTTACTCTGATGTTGTTGAATTAACTAATGAATATTATCTTCTTCAGTATTCTAGTCGTGTTTTAAACTACATCAGAGCACCAGATGCAAAAATTTATTTCCCACCATTGAATTTGATTGAAATATGTTTTATCGACCTTCCATTTATGTGGTGGATGGATAAAAGAACATTTGATCGCTTAAACGACAATGTTATGCGCGTGATATACTTTATTCCTCTGTTATTGATTGCTAATTTTGAATCCAAGACGGCTTTGAGAGTCGCATTTAACAGGCAACATCACTTAGCAGATGATGCGAATGAAGAAGACAGAGGCTGGGACTTGACAGATGGATACGAACTAGGCCAAGATTGCGACGAACATAGAGCTAATATTCGAAGAAGTGTTAAGTTACAAAATGAAGCAGAGGAACAAGATCCAAAATTCAGAGTTAATTTCACTAATTGGAATAAGCAATTGGACAACCTGGCACCTCCAATAAAAGAAGCACAATCATTAGGTATCAATTTGGAAGACTATGAAGTTATCAGTCGCCTTGATGCCTTATCGAAAGCTGTTGAACAATTAGCTACTCAGAATGAAAAGATTATGAATGAATTAGCAAAAAATTAAGCAAGCGTGAAGAAAAAAAATGTTTATCTCCCTTTTATGTTATCTTTATTATTACCTATTTAAATTGTAAATGAAAAGATATGGCTACCATTAACGATGCCGAAGAGTTTCGTGTGTTGACGTCTGTGCTATCATCTCACATAGAATACAAGAATAAAGCGATTAAAACCCTTCTGAACCCTAAAAAGGAAAAGTTCAAGTCACTATCAATTGAAGATCAAGGTTTATTGAGATGGTTTCCTGATTACCTTGCTCAATTGCAGCATTCTATTGAAATCAATGATCACTATTTTACAATGTTGGCTAGAACTGTCGCAGCCGATTGGGGTGCAGCATTAGAATCACAATGGTCTATTGCCACTTATTCAGATAATGACAAAGTCAAAGGATTGATGGCGCAGTATGTCCGTGAATGGTCTGTTTTGGGTGCTCAAGAGAGGGCTGAAAGTATGGGACGCATATTAACCATTTGTGAGCAGTTGTTTCCAAATGTCGAAGTCAGACCAAATATTGAGGTCTTAGTACCAGGTGCTGGATTAGGGCGATTAGTTGTGGAATTCGTGAAACGTGGCTTCAGAACTCAGGGTAATGAAATAAGTTACCATATGTTACTGAATTCAAGTTTTGTGTTGAATAATACGTTTTGTGAGAATCAATATATGATTTGTCCTTTCATACATAAATCATCTAATGTAACTAAACGAAATGATCAGCTGAGACAAGTATTCTTCCCTGATTTTAAACCAGGGGATGTATCTTTACTCAATAACCAATACCCGAATATTGATGTCGGTGAGTTGATGTCAATGGTTGCTGGAGGATTTGAGGATTTATATGGACCGCCTGGCTTAAGCAAAATGAGCGAGGCTTATAGCAATGATCCTATGGCTACCAATTTCCGACAAGGTAACACCAATAGGTTTGACGTTGTTGCCACTTGCTTTTTTTTGGACACTTGTTCAAATATAATAGACTATATTCGGACAATAAAAAATACTATAAAAAGTGATGGTTACTGGGTGAACTTTGGGCCACTGCTTTGGCATTTTGAAGATAATTATAATGTACAAATTGAGAAGAAACAGCATGAAGATGGAAGTTGGACTGAAATTCCGGTTCCCTTCAATGGACTTGAACTGAGCAAAGATGATCTAGTTCAGTTAATCAAGGATATGGGATTTACGTTTTTGAGACATGAGTCCGATATACCGACAACATACGGAGGGGATAGCTCATCAATGGGTGAATGGAGATACAAAGCAGAATTTTGGGTTTGTCAAAAGTCTCAAGATTAAAAAGTTTACAAGGCATAAACATATACTTATATTAAATTAAACATTTGCGTTCATTATCATTATTATGGTATTAAGTGCTGACAGATTTATCATCTCTCAAAAAATTTTAGAAGTTAGCATCAACAAGTTTGTATATTAATTTCCAGTTATCCCTTTCTGCAAAATCAACAACAACAGTTCCAGAAAGATTTGAATAGAATTCATGAATGTTGATTTTCCTTATCTGCTTATCAATATTGGAGGGCCACCAATTTTTGTTAAAAAAACTTGATCCTGTGCAAAAGTTAATAAAGAGCTTAGGCTCACCGTCCGAAAGAAAATGCTGTTCAGACTTGGTGAACATCATTTTGATTAAATTTTTCTTTGTATCTAAGTCTTCCTGCGATTTGACGTTATTGACGTCTTGTAAACAGCAGCTTCCATTTTCGTAAACCCCGTCATTATAGTCCCACAACGATGGGATCCCAAAATGTTTGTACTTTCCATTTTCATTAACTGGGAACCTTCGGAGTAGTATGATTTTCCCTCTGCACTGATCCAATGTAGGTATATGAGACGAGAGGTACCACTTTTCACGGTTACTCCCTATGAATCTTTGAAATAAGATTTTTGAGAACTCATCATTATTGTGGTCCCAGTTCAGTAGGGCACCCTCTTGTTTGATGGAGAGCATAATGGTTTCAGACGGATGGTTGTCTAAAAAGTCGTACAGCACTGACAGGGCACTTTTGAGTTTGTAGGACCCGTACAACTTGACGGGAAACTTGTTATGTACTAATATGAGATCTTCTACGTGAGCTCCTCTGGAAAGATAATCTTTGGACACTCTGAAATCTAGGAATCTAACCCCATTGACCAGTTGTGTTTGTATATTAACACCCTGGCACCGAACAGATGGTGCTGCGATCTTGAAATGTGCTGCTGAGTTGTGGGTTCCCGGAATAGCAATCTTTGAAATGTTAACTGATCCGTCCAGTTGACTCATCCACCCTTCATAACCTGTTTCCATCATTTTAATTTCACTTCACGAATTAAAAGCTATAAAGCGCTATAGTAAAGATGTAGTGGTCATATGCAAGGGTTTTCCTCCATAACAATGCTCAACTCCTCTTACCCATCGCCCTCGTCAACTCCGCTCACACTTCCGTTCAGTTGACCGTTTTATCCGTGTCACACGGGAACTCCACAGCCGTGAAAAATCTTGGGGGTACATAGAAATGATGATGTCTAAGATAGTGTCTTCACAAAAAAAGCATCACAATCGGGAATCTGCTTGCGTGGTTCCGTTTGTACAAATCCCAAAGACTTTAGGATGCTTATAAGGCCAGTATTGGCTTTTCTTGTTACAAAATAGCAGTTCTTGACATGTCTTTTTGGACAAAGATCCAAAACAAATTGAATAAGGGTGCTTTCCACTGCATAGATCGTACTGTACGCCTCTAAAACAGCAAAGTGTGTAATCTCTAGTGCAGTAGGAGCGTCATCCTTAGAATCGGACATGCTCTCTGCTACAATAACACCAACAGGCACTTCGCTGAAATATGCATATTTGCACAACTCTGTGTAATCAGTTGCGTAGTCAATCACTTCTACTTCCTGAGGGTCAGCATGCGATATAACGTTAAGCAACTCTCTGTTGTTCTCTGTAATGTTATCCAAGGCTATTTTAACCATATTTTTTGCCTCTCTTTGTTTACAGTTGGGAAAATGATGCACAAATGCTTCGTAAAGTTAAACGAATTCCATTCTCACTAATTGTCATCATACATTTCTTTAACATGGAAAACTACATTTTGATTGCCGTCGCCTTGATCTTTGGGCTTTGGGTTTTGAAGAACGCTGCGCTTTCGAGTCCAAACCAGAAGAACTTAGAGGTAGAAATTGACCCTAGCAAACCAGAAGAATCAAGTGATGCTTTGTTGTTTAAGGACTACACACCAAGAGAATTGTCAAAATACAATGGATTCGATCACGAAAACATATTCATTGCAGTGAGAGGTAAAGTCTACAATGTAAGCAAAGCCAGAAAGTTTTACGGTCCTAGTGGACCATACTCTAACTTTGCAGGACATGACGCCAGTAGAGGTCTAGCCTTAAATTCCTTTGAATTGGATGTTGTTAAACAATGGACAGAACCAATTGATACCTTAGATGGATTAACCGAAGCAGAAATACAGGCGCTTGACGGTTGGGAAAAGATGTTCAAAGAAAAATACACCGTTGTAGGAAACTTGGTTCGTGATCCAGAAATTGAGAGTTTATAGAAAATGTTTAGTAATTACTTTCATTAAAACCTTGATGAGAAGAAGAATTGTAGCTACAATTTTAAATGTCCAGTTTGATAATTACAGTTTCACCATTGGGCAAGCCGTGGTGAAAGCGCACTCAAAGTTAAACTTGGAATCTTTAATTTGGCCCATTGAAAATTAAGAAACGTTCTTTCGAATGATTCCAACTCATCCAGCTCAAGATCACATATTGATAATGTGACCGAGCGAGGAACAGGGCAATTGTATTGTTATTTGTCATTTGCTTAAATATTAAATTTTTTTGAAACATTAAAATGGTATATTAGTAAGAAGCCCTCCTTGCTACATATATAATATGTTGGGTTCTTAATCTTTTTTCTTTAATTGATTAAATCATCATATCTTATAAATTGACATCCTCCTGGTTGTAATTATCAAGAACAATACGATAAATAAAATTAGGAGAAAACCCCCCAATATTGGTGATGTAGATATCAATATTGTCTGGCTCAACATAATCATATAATGGGTTCGTTATCTCGCATGTTCCAACAAGCTCTTTGTCACCATATGGCAAAACCCTCCCGGAGTTACCAACTTCAATTAAAGATTCTCTATTGAATGGGTACAGTGGTGAAAACTTGTACAAACCAGCTACTGCAAAAACAGGTGTTCGGTGTTCTTTTGCACATTCTGTAACTGTAGCAACACCAGCCGCTGTGACACATCCACCATTCGCAAAAACTGATCTTGTACCAATAAGGACCTTACCAACTCTTGACATGACAGCAAATACTGTAGAATCTGGGATTATGACTGTTTCAATGTTAGCATCGGCAAGTTTCTTTGCGAATATATGACACTGATCAATGTCATTTGGATAATTTTCTGTGATCAATACTGTAAATTTTCTTTTCAAACTGGCTTTCAATAAGAAATTCAAGACAGTCTCAGACCCAGGAGTTGGCGTAAGAAGAATTTCGTTATCGTGAATTAAATCAACCGTCATTAATTCAATATTTTCGTGAACAGACTGGATTTCGTCCATCAACTCTCTTATTCCCTGAATAACGAGAGATCTCATATCCATCTTTTCTTGACTTCTTCTCAATTCCCTTTCTCCCTTCTTGTCTTGAATGGCAAGCAACTTAAACATTGAGGTACTTACAGGAACATTGTTAGCAGGAACGCTTTCTGTCGTTGCCTCTGCACTTAATTCGTCTCTTACTAGAGCCAGCACTCTTCTGACAATGTTACCAGCAGCAAACTCTCTCGGCTGCGCTGCAACAACCCTCCTTCCAATTTCCTTTGTTAATTTTATGAACTCTTCATGATCATTCCATCGAGAGTTCGACGTAACTCTCATTAAAAACTTACAGGTAGCAATTGCAACATTGTAAGATCCTGTGATTTGGCGACGCTTAAGCTTTGCGATAAATGACTCCACAATTATTTCAGTCTTATTGGCAGCAGTTGCTGCAGCAATAGCAGCAGCAGTAGACATTAAACAAAGAAAAAGAATGAACTTAAGTCAAGACTCAGAAGAAAAATCTTTTCCGTTAAATTTTCCTCTTCATCACCATCTGAAAATTTTCAGTATGCTGGTAAACCGCTTACGTAATGATCTAATCATTATAAGCTTTCAATTTGCTTTCCCTCAGTTAATGCCCAACTTTTGAACATAAGTGAATAACTTTTGGAACTGTATTTTGATTTTATTCTGTGCTGGAAAGTATATGTATATAAATCAAAACACACCATTTTGTGTTTAACTTTTGAGGGTTCGTTTTTTGGTATTAGGGTTTCGTGTGCAGCAACCCTAGCATCAAAGAAATAGTTGAGGCCTCAGTTTAAAGAATAGACCAATCATAACAATAGAAACACGTGTTTTTTGCCAAAAACGGTACTAACACTTCCAAAGTATACGCTCACTCGACCAACATCAGTGTGAGTCATGATGAGCATCAGCAATTCAATGTTGTTTACACCAGTTGATACGTAATAGAATCATGAATATTTGAACATGTCCTGCTTAATTGTTGTCTAAGATATAATTCGTTCACTCAAAGATGAGGCGATGTAGTTGCAGAAGCAGCGTCTATCTGAGCTTTTGAATGTTTTGGTCATTTTGGAGAAATGGTTCATGATACGCAATGCATTTTGAGCGAATATAAACCCAAACGTATTCCATTAATTGGGTAAATGGTTTGATAGAGTGTAGAAGGTACGATGTGTCGAAAACTTAAGCTTAGGCTTTACAGCTACTAGAAGATCAAACCTAAGCGCTCTCTGAAGCTGATAAAAAAAATGAATTTTTTAAAGGAAGTCTTCACCACAATCTACTAATAAACACAATTTACGTTAGTGAGGGCCCTTAGCACTCATTCGATAGCCAAGCTTAGCGTGGAATAGCTGTTTTTACGATATAGTGATAATGTCACGCTTGGTAAATCAAGTCATGCCTCAAATGGCATTTCAAGTACGTGTTACTCTCCTCTTTTTAAATTAGATAATAAATAAAATACATGGTCACTAACAACAATTATACAGGACACCTTAAACAAGTTATATCTTTTGAAAGCAAAGCAGATTAGAGACTTATGTTTTGCAGTGGG
>JAJLVU010000018.1:47500-169593 GCA_030570395.1 Saturnispora gosingensis
ATATTAGAAGGGAGTCAAATCCATTGCTTAACACTAGGAGTGATAATCTGAAAGTTCTACCACGGCAGAAGTCGGGAACCAGCAATGGATTGATGAACTTGAGTGAAAACTTGAAGAAACGACGTGAAGAATATGAAAAGGCACAGAACGAGAAGCACAAATCCAACGCATCGAAAAATGAGCAACATAATAAAGAATATAGGAAGTATTTATTAGGATTGATGAGTGATCAAAAGAGCAATTTAGATAGAGTTGAAAGCATTGAAATGCAAGCAAGGGCTAAGGGCATGCATAAGATGGAGAGCAAGGAAGCGGATTACAAGAAGCGGAGGGTTGAAAATTACGATGAGGTGAACAAAGTTAAGAAGAGAAGAGTTGAGTAATAATAGAACAGTGTTTTATTGTATTATAGAAACGGAATACCAGCAGGTACACGTTGCTTATATAAAGTGTAATCTTTACCAAAGAAGATTGATAGTTTAGACTCCTCGAACTGAATTCTTTGAGAAAAGAATTGGTACAGCAGTGCTAGGAAGACAATGAAGGTAATTGGGTTTAGCAAAAGTAGTTGCGTTCCGAGGGCCCAGTAAAAGAATCCAACGTAGCTTGGATGCCTCACCAGAGAGTAGATACCGGAAGTCACCAAAACGTGATTTGATTTTTTCTCAGTGGCAATCAAATGTGAAAACGACTCGCCACAGTACACCATGGCCGCTGAACGCAACAGCTGGCCTATTACCACCAGACACAGGCCCGCAAGTTTGATGAGTGTGAGTCTTTGTTTGAAGTGGGGGAAAAAGTACAGCTCGGTCAAAGTCTCTAACAAAGCTATCAGATGAGCTACATGGTAAGTAGCGCCATTGTTGATGAGAAACGAGTCTAAGGAGACCTTATCGGACTGGTATCTCGCGGTTATGTAGTATTCGAGAAAGTGGAACACACAAACAAAGAAAATGTATACTGGCAATGGCGAAAATGGCACTATGTAGATCAACGGAATCGATGCGCCCCCTACAACACCCAAAATAAAGGCAGTCAGTGAGACTGGTGGCAACGGGTTTTCGTGATAAAGCTGAGAGACTAGTTTTTGTTCCATTGGTTGTAGTATTACTCAGTTTCTCGTCGCAGGTTTCGCAAGATGGCTGTGGGAATAAGTGCTAGTACAATACGCGTGGAGCAACAAACACCTTTGAGTTGCTTACTCTGTTGCACAGTCGACACTTTTTTAAATCTACGAGTCTTGTGGTGGTGTATTTTTGCTGTGCAAGGGTGGGAAAAAGTCAAGTTCCTGATTTGGATGTCACAATGACAGATGAGATGAAGCGCTGCTGCGCCACACTCAGACGTGCCAGTACGCGTAGTAGGCTCGTCAGTGGCGCATGTATTTTTCTGTGCCAAAAAAGCATGCGCCACTTGTGTATTGCTGGGCGTGGCGCAGGCTGCATTTTTATTTGTTTCGCTGTCTCAGTTGAAAGTCGGCTCCGTATTCGGGAAACGAGGGAACACCAAAAAAATTTCAAGATAAGGATAGAGGGCAACAAGTGACCCCCCCTTTAAAGCAAAGAGCATGCTGCGGGGAAGCGCCAATGGGCACAGAAATAGCGGTGGGAGGACAGCTGAAGGCAATAATGTAGCGGAAGTGTGGCGAGTGTAGTGGAGCGGGGAGCAAATGCCGCAGTCGCACTTCAAAAGTATAAGGTTCGCAGCGTAGAGAGGATTTATAGAGAAGAGAAACACCCGTGCTCGGCGCCTTGGTTCCAGTAGAGCGAAAATGACATTTGTATGGGACCCGATCCCCACTGAAGGCGGCCCGGGCCATTAAGGAAAAAGGTTTTATCAAGAAGAGCATCCAATTGAAGCAGTAACGACATCAGAATGTTGAGAACGATTCTAAGAAACAACATGAACGCACAAAGACAGTACTCCAGCAAGATTGCTGGACAATACCTGGGCGCACCGGTGAACGGTAGATACACAGTGACCCTCATCAAGGGTGACGGTATTGGAGAGGAGATCAGTGATGCAGTTGTGAGAATCCACGACGCTGCAGGCGTGCCAATCGACTGGGAGCCAGTGGATGTGACCCCATCGTTGATCAACGGTGTCACCACGATCCCAAAGCCTGCAGTGGACTCGATCAACAAGAACATGATTGCGCTCAAGGGCCCATTGGCAACCCCGGTTGGTAAGGGTCACCAGTCTATGAACTTGACATTGAGAAGAACGTTTGGTCTTTTTGCCAACGTCAGACCATGTAAGTCCATCCAGGGTTACAAGACCCCGTACGATGACGTTGACACCGTCCTTATTAGAGAAAACACAGAGGGTGAATATTCTGGTATTGAGCACGTTATCGTTCCTGGTGTGGTCCAATCCATCAAGTTGATCACCAAGAAGGCCTCTGAAAGGGTCATCAGATACGCGTTCGAGTACGCCAGAACCAGTGGCAGAATGGAGGTTCTTGTCGTCCACAAGGCCTCCATTATGAAGTTGTCCGACGGTCTTTTTGTCAAGGTTGCCAAGGATGTTGCTAAGGAATATCCTGACATCAAGTTGAACTTCGAATTGATTGACAACACCTCTTTGAAGTTGGCTTCTGATCCTTCCGTTTTCAAGAAGTTGGTCATGGTTATGCCTAACTTGTACGGTGACATTCTTTCCGACTTGTCTTCTGGTTTGATTGGTGGTTTAGGTTTGACCCCATCTGGTAACATGGGTGAAAAGGTTTCCATTTTTGAAGCCGTCCATGGTTCCGCTCCTGATATCGCTGGTAAGGGTCTTGCCAACCCAACTGCCCTCTTGTTGTCTTCTTGTATGATGTTGAGACACATGGGTCTTGTTGCTGAAGCTGACAAGATCGAAACCGCTGTTCTAAATACCATTGCTTCTGGCCCTGAAAACAGAACTGGTGATTTGAGAGGTACTGCCTCCACTTCATCTTTCACTGATGCTGTCATTTCTCATTTGTGATTTATTTATTCCTTATCATATTTATATATTATTACTTATTAACTCTTTTATAACATATCATCAATTTTTAACGTTTTGACGACATCCTACTATCATTTTCTTTTTTTTTGCATTAACTGTTTACTAGTAAACAAGACACAATGTTGAATTAGTTCAAACAATGGAATCCAGACTTTTGAGTGCAGCTATCTGGAACTCAATTCAGCCCACTTCAGTCACCTTAGATTCCAAAATAACTGGTGCTCACTCTAATATCAAATTCAAAATTGTATTGAATGCCAATGCAAACTTATACCATTCATTACCATCGATTATGACTTTCTTCCATTCCATATTGGGTGATATTTCTTCTATCCGAATTGATACTATTTGGTTCATTTCTTCAAATGGACACATCATTCACTGGAATTTACCGGTAAATATAAATGCTAGTTTATCAAATATTGATAAGGGCGAAGAATGGGAATTAACAATGAAAATAGGAAATTATCCGTTTGATTCTAGGTTGCCAATCCCATATTTTCCATCCGATTTATTAAGTAATGAAATACTTCTCAATCATCAATTACTTGACCAATTTCAAGAAAAGTTGATCAAGGAACTGTCCTTTATTGAAACTCATTGGTTAAATAGAATAAAAGAAGCCTGTTTTTTACTCAATGGTAATAGTAATATTATCATGACAATGTCGCAAAAAGATTCTCAGTTATGGTATAAGGCTATTCTTGAACATAATGGAGAATCTGTCTCAAAATACTTCTCCAAGCTAATACCATCACAAGTGAAAAATATTCCAATCGTAATATACTATAACGGCCAAATCATTAGATATAACATCAGACAACTGTTGAATGAAGAGTTAGCAATTGAGACAATCACAATTGAGCATTTGCTACATGAGTTACTACACACATCACCAACTTGTAAAGTTTGTGATATCGAAATTCCTAAAGATATCACAGTATTGGAATTATATAAACTAATGAAATCAACCGATGGCTTCTTACACATTTGTGTCTATTCGGGAACATCAAATGCAGCCTGAAGCCAACATCTATACATTTTTAACTGTTTTTTTCTATTAACCAACAGTCTTCTGTCTGTGCCAATCTTATCCTCTTTGAATCCACCTCTGGAAACAAAAATATCCCTGATTTCCTCCTCAGTAAAAAAGTAAACTCTGGTACCGTCACCTCTAACATAAAAATTATCTTCCAGTAATCTATTTTTTTTGAACCTAACTTGAGCCAAATCATACCTTGCGTAATCTCTCACCACAATTTTACCACCAGGTTTCATAACCTTCTTTAAGTTTTCAATAGCAAATTCCCATTGTTTAGGATTCAGAGCTGAGAAAACGAAAATCATCACAGCAACATCTACGCTATTTGGCTCTAAATCTTCAGGAATCTCTCCCATTTCATTACTCAAATCCCAGACACTAGAATAACAATTTCCACTAGCATGCAACCTTTCAAATCTTTCATCATTTTTGACCAATTCTACAGCAACTTTTGAAAAATCGCAACCAAACACCCTTAACTTTGGATTGTCATTTCGTTCCAAAATTGGGTACATGGTATTTCCTGCTCCACACCCAATCTCTAGAATAGTTTTTTCACCAGCATCAGGCTTTGTACAGTCAAATATAGATGGAAATTCTATTTCAAGCCATTTTCTGTCTTTGAAGAAATTTTCCCTATTATTTTTGTAGAATATATCCCAATATTTTGCAGGTTTAGCATTAAATTCATTCTTCTGAAAATCACCAACTGGGTTTGCTTTTTGAAACTCAAACTTTTTTTCGATTTCTTCAATTTGCACTTCTTCTAATTCAACATTATCCCATGCATTATGATTAAATACTTCTTCTTCATTTGTCAAATATCTTTGTCCAAAGTCGAAAGGAGAATCTCTCCCTAAACGAGCAGGTAAAGCCGGCTTAGTTATTTTGGAACTTGTTGACAGTTTAGTCTTTTCGCCCTCAACGGTCTCCATATGTAATGAGGTGAAATTTTACTTGATCTTCAACATTGAAACTTTGATCTCTTGCAGATCTGGATAAAATTTTTCTTTTGCTCAGATACTGGGTTTGACGATTTCCTAAATAGGAAACTGTCACTTGCAAGCCATTGCAATCAGCTGGTGTGCCGTTAATAGAAGAACAAAGGAGTATTGTATATATAAACCCTTTAACCTCCCGCAATATTTTCTTTGTTTTCTGTTGATCCTTCACCTTTTTTTTCTAATCTAGTAGATAAACCAACCTTATGTCATATAATCTTCACTTAAAAGGTGACCGAATAATCCCAACGGATGATTTTCAGATTCCAATTTCCAATCAGTCAAGTCTTTTTATAAGCGAATTACCCCCACTCAATGTTGGAAAGAAGCGAACTAGTAGAATTGTTAGTATGCCCTTAACACATGAAAAAAGATATACCAGTGTTCCTGCACCAACAAGTCTGGATCAAAATAAAACAATAACTTTACAACATGAAACAGCTGATAACGGGTTAAAATCTAATCATGATAGAAGATTTTTTTCCGGTATTGCTAAAAGAGTCAGCTCTCTAGGAGACAACTTCAACAAGAATGTTGCACATCCAAAAAGATATACCAGTCATGAGCTTAAAATTCCTGATATCACTATAAATGACATTAAGGATGATATCTGCATTCCATTAGTTGCAAAGTTTTCTCAGACCCCAGCTAGAAAGTCATGGTTGCGAAAGGTAATTGCTAAGCATGTTACTGGCTCACCTTCATCGCTGGAATATGCAGCATCAAGTTCTTCATCATATTGTTACCCAGCGTCCTTTGTTGACAATATATACGAAGAAAACGGTGATGAAAACTTTGAAATAGACATTGAAGAAGAGTATATCAATATGGATCAAGAATCTTCTGTTCTTATGACCTGCAATCAGATCCCAGACGAAATCAGTTCAAGTGCCTCTTCAATATTATCTTCTGTTCTTAATACATATGGTGACCTCAACTATTATAATGATGAAAAATTACATCTTACAGAATTTGTACCGTCAGTACTCAAACCAGGCTTTGTGTCGCATATTAATCATACTTCGTTAACTTCAAACACAATTTCGGTATCAGAAAACTCAGATTCTTTGTTTTCAAAATTAATTTCTACTCCAAGCTCTGATGCCTCTTGTTATGATAACTCTTCAATAACGGATAACGTGTCAACTCTGCCAACTGCTATGTATAACGTTAAAATGAAAACGGTTCCTAGCAATGATTATGACAATGGAAAGCTATTAGGTAACCATAGCAATTTGGAGGCTAATGTTTCATTATCACCTCCTTCACCAAACCAAGAGACATGTGTGTCGCCAAGTTTAGATTCAGTTTATTATTCATGTCACTCAAGCTCAAGCTCCCAATATTCAGCATTATCTAAAATATCAAAATCAGTCATTAACGGTTCGTGCAAGCACAAATCCCTATCACAGGTATACCCTGAAGAAAAAGGACAAGATTTACATAGAAGCCGTTCAGTACTCTACAATTCTCAGAGAATACATTTCAATGACGAAAGAAGCAAAGCATCAAACAATGTTAAGCGAATATCAAGTGAACAATATTGTCACTCTGTCCAAATTTTACCTTCTTTGCTTAATGGAGCTGATGTGTGAACAGCTTTCTGAATAAAACGAATGTAAAGAAAGTTTAATAATAAACGAGTGTATTAGATTATAAATTTCTGTGAAAAGTATAGTACGCATTGTTATTGTTTTATATATAGACCTATAAATCATAAACCCAACCTAGCAGCTTTAAATCTACTCAACTTTTGCGATTCGTCAGGATTAACAAACTCTTTTTCTTTGTCACTTTCCTGAAATCCACCTTTGTATTTATAAATCATTTTTTGGCGCAATCTCGTGTAATCCATTGCAACTTGCGTAGACAAGGTCTCATCACTTAGCTCAAAATCTAAGCTGTCTATCGGTAAAGAGTTGTCCTTGTTAACTTCATCAATATCATGTTCCACAATATCAAGAGCAACTATTTCATCGTCACTATTTGCTTTAACATTGTCTTGAGTTATACCATCAGCCTTTTCGTTTAACTTCGTGACTCTTTCATGTAATTCGGTAGTTTTTCTAAATTCAGCTTCCTTATTGTGCGATTCAAAATCTTGAAGCTCTTCAATTACAGGACCTTCTGTGGCTATGTCATCATCATAAAGCCCCAGTACATATGCTTTTGCCATTCCTTCAACATCGCTGTTCAAGCTTGCATAATCCAAAGTTGCACCTATAATGTTCTGTTTTTCATCATTCAATTGAATGCCGTGCTTGGGGAAATAAGTAGATTTAAGAGGCTCTATTGGATATTCTATCTTTTCTAAACCACTGGAAGCATCGAGTTCTTTATCATGAATAAGCTCTTGTGTCGAAATAAATTCGCTTTGAAGCCCTTCATCATCATCATCAAATATATCTTCCGTTGTCTCATTCCTCACAATCTCAAAATCTTCATCATGAATTTCAGAACTCATCAAAGGATTGGTCTCTACAGGTGTTTTAATAGTCATGCTACTATTAGTGATATTTTTAGATGGTGGCTGTAGTGATTTCATGACTTTCTTGGCTAGTGTTGACCCCTTTTTTTTTGCATCATTTTCTTGGTCTAACGGTTGTCCACCATTTTTAATATCAGTTCCAATGAACTTTTCTTGCAACTTCTTTCCTTTTTCAGCGGCCTTAGCCATTTTAAATCTGGAGATAGGTTTTCTTCCCAGCTTAGTCATATTAGCAACGTCAATATCAGGGGGATTCTTCTTCGTTTCCTCTTGCAAGTTAACTGAATTCAATGGTATCATATCAACTTTATAATTTGTTTCAGTATTATGCTCATTCATTGGTCTTTCAACAACATCTAAAACTGCTTCTTCATCCATTACTTCTGCTTGAGAAAACTGTTCAAATTCTTTCTCGTCAACAGCAGCAACTTGATTTTCCCCCAATCTTGATGATCTAAAAAGTGAAACATGATTTTGACTTACTTTCCTTTTATCATTCAGCTCATTTTCATATTCAGATTGACGTAAGTCATCCCATATATTTACAATTGGCTTAACATCAATTGTCGACTTAAATGATACCTTTTTCTTAGGATTTTTTTTTATTGCTTTGAACTGTTCTTCGATATTGTTTTTATCATCTGATTGCAATTGCTGTAGCCTTTGTTCCATAATTTTTTGCATAAATAAGTTACTACCTTTTGAGCCCATCATACTTTCTATTGCTCTTTGGCTTGCCTCAAATTCGTAGTCGTCATCACTAAAATCTTCTTCCATATCATCATCATACTCAAAATCAACATTTTCATCACTAATAGCGTCATCAGTGATGAGCTCATTCGCTATCATTTCTAAGCTAATAATATCAGCAGGATCAATTTCAGGTTTGTACATCTCTCTCGTCACTTCAGAGATCGCCTCGCTGGCACCTTCTTCCTTTAATAACTCTTGATAGGTTTCTTTTTGTACTTCAGGATTGAAACCATCTGTTATTATTTCAGATGTTTCTTCAACTTTCAAACCCATATCAACAAATAATTCAGCTAGTTGTTTGTCATCAACTTCATGTTCAACATTTCCATTACTATCATTTAGTTCAGGAACTTGAGAGATTGATCCTCCTGTCGTGTTTCCATCATTGTCTATCTCTTCTCTTATCATAAAAGGTCTAAATGATAAATCACCATTTTCATTTTTGTCTTGATCATCTTTCTTATTTATAACACAATGACTTTTAATGAGGTTTCCATCGTCATCAGTTTCTTCGACAATTTTGTTTTGGGCTTGCGGAGCTTTATGCTTTCCAATTTTGACACTGTTGTCCGCCTTTGTAAGTTTTGCATCATTGAAAAGTTTAGCTAGTGAATCATTATCTTGATATGGTTTGATTTCAGAACTTATAATTTCGTTACTTTCACTCAGCTCTTCTCTTATTTCCATTATAGGTAACGACTGATCTAAATCGACTGTATTTATGTCTTTACTAGCTAATTTTTTTGGACCCTTTAGTGATTCTTTTATTTGTTCGTCTCTTTTGATTAAGTTGATACTAGCTTCATCAATTACATCATCCTTTTGTATGGATTCAAAGGCTCCATTTTCTGTTATGTTGGAAAGAAGGTGCTTTGGCTTCAAATCCAAGCTATCTATGTTGTTCAAACTTTGAAATAATTGAACCAATCTTTCCCGGGCTTCAATCCTCGATTCAATATCTTTCTCTAATGCATATACTTTTTCATTTAACTCTGTTAACTTTTCTTTGAATACACTAAGCTCTTTATCTGATTCCACGTAAAAGATGCTCTTTTCTTTCAAATGCTCTTTGTCCTGAATGCTTTTAGACTGATGCTTTTTCAAAACAGATAAATATGATTTTAGTCCGTTCAGTTCTGAATTATAGAAACCTTTCAAACAAGTGAGATTCTCCAACAAGTGGTCAATAGCCTCCAACTGAGAGTCTGACATCTTCTTTAAACAATTTAGAATTAAATTTGCAGCTTCTATTTCAGGAATGAAAAAAAAATTATCTTACAAATAGAGTGAAATGTCAGCATAAAGCAAAGATCAAAGATATGCCACCATATGGGCAGATAGTCATAGGACCTCCAGGGTCTGGAAAATCAACTTATTGTGATGGTATGAATCAGTTTCTAAATTCCATTGGAAGAAACTCCCTTATTGTCAATTTAGACCCTGCAAACGATCGCTTACCATACAATTGCACACTGGATATTAGAGACTTTGTAACATTGGAAGAGATTATGAATGATGAAGGATTGTCTTTAGGGCCTAATGGAGGATTAATTTACTGTATGGAACTGTTTGAACAAAACATGGAAGTATTTGTGAACAGTATTAAAGAATTAATTAAAATCAGTGTTGACGGACAAAGCACCTACATCATTTTTGATTGTGCTGGGCAAACAGAGTTATTTACCAATAATCCAATTTTTACCAAGATCTTCCAGAAACTGGTCAGTGAATTGGACTTTAGGTTGTGCGTTGTTTCACTAATTGACAGTATTAATGTAACATTACCTTCACATTGGATTTCATCACTTTTGTTAACTTTAAGATCTATGTTACAAATGGATCTGCCACAGGTTAATGTTATATCAAAAATTGATCTTTTGAGTAATTATGTGAATAGCGATAAAGCTGATAAAGAGGCAAGTCGAAACCGTGGTGAAGAAATGATAACGGAGGAGGACAAAACAGGCGGTGGATTGCCATTTAAATTGCAATATTACACAGAAGTTCAGGACTTACACCATTTGATACCATATATTGAAACAGAGAAAAATCAAAGGTCACATTTATGGTTCAACGAAAAGTATCATAGGTTAACCGAATCAATTGCTGAATTGATTGAAGATTTTAGTTTAGTTTCATATCAAGTGTTAGCAATTGAAGATAAAACTTCAATGATCAACTTATTGTCTCTGATAGATAAAGCAAATGGTTATTGTTTTGGGACAAATGAATTGGGCGGCGATTCAATTTGGTCTGATGCTGTCAGGCAATCCAGCATGGGATTTATGGAAGATATTGATATTCAAGAACGATGGATTGATGAAAAGGAAGCTTGGGATCAATTAGAAAATGAAAAACGTCAGGAACTCCAAGAATATTTCAATAAAAACGAAAAACCGATCGATGTTGAGTCAGAATGGGAACAGGCTCTACAAGACTGGGAAATTAAAAATAAGAAATCAGTTTTAAGATGAATGGGTGTGTAATAAGTTGTTTTTAGGAAAGAGTGGTCAAATATTCACTCTTTATATAAAAGTTAGCAAATATACTTAATGAGAGGTAATTTATAATGCCATGTTTATTCATTATCATCAAGCTTCAACAACCTTTTTAGCATCAGCAATTACTTCCTTGCTAGAGTCATCGATATCGTCCACATTTTCCTCGATATCCTTAATAATTTGCCTTGCCTTTCCATTAAGATTTGGGATTAACTTTTCTGTCTCAAGTTGAATCCTGCGTAAGTTTTTAAGCTCGTAGAACTCATTAGCATCTTCTGTAAGGTTTTTCTTTGTAATATTGAGCTCTGTTTCCTCTATCATTGTTTTATTTTCCTCCAACTCTTTCAAATAATATGTTCTATCTTGTAAGATTCTCTTTAAAGCTGAAATTTTGATCTCTTTGTTACTTGGTCCCATGGCGTTAGATATCTTTCAAGTATCTATCACTTTTACGTATTCTTTATACTTTTTAGAGAAGATATGTGTAATGGACTTTTTTCCACTATCATAAAAAAATGCTATAACAAAATTATATGTGCGCCATGTTTAATGCTTAAAAGCAGCTAAATTCATTTTATATTAAATCACCAATCAAACCCAAAACTCAATATGATACGATTGCTCAAGAACCCATTTGAACTTCAGGTTTATCCATTTCTTATTGTTTTCGGTGAGCTCCAGACGCATTAGATTTTTCAGCTCCTCTCTTTTTACTAGCATCATCATCTGCATCTCTCAGCTCGGTGGTATTAACTTCAATTGGTAACACCTTAGAAATGGATTTGAATATGTCTAAAGAGTCGACGCTACCATATCGGTTGTTAACTGTTTCGAAAGTTCCATTTAAGTTCCCATATTGATATATATATTTATGAGCACGCTCAAGTTCCTCTGCTGTAGTTATCGATGCTGTTTTTCGGTAAATAGCAGACTTTATTTGCTTATATCTAATTGTTTTTCCGTTTGGTAAGTCTTTTGGTAGATCTGAAAACCTCGGATGTTTCGCCCCTGAACCAGAAATTATTCTTCGATTCTGATATCTGGAACCATCATTTTTCTTAAGAGACGCCTGGGCAACCAAGTTAGTCAATAAATCGGTATCTATCATGATTTTTTGTGATTTATCTAATGATGGCAAATTATTGTCAATATCTGGAGGTGAAAGTTGAGCTGCCGTCAAAATAGTTTTTACTTGATTGAACACATGTGGCACTGAAGGTTTTGATATCGCTGCAGATACTTCTGGTGGCCTAAGAGCAACTAGACTGGTATTTTCGTCTTTTTGAACCCAAGCTTCAGTGGTATTAGTACGTGAAGAAAGAATGATTTCGTAAAAGCTGCAAATACATTCAATATATGGGCATTTTACGTGTAAATGATCAGCAAGTTTAATAATTTGCCACAATTTTGGTTTGAGGTAATCAGGGAAACCATGTTCAAAAGAATAAATTGTAAATGGTGTATTCAGCACAGTATCATTTGTTTCATCATTGATATTATTGTAGCTTGGATACCGTTGATTAAACTGATTTGAAAACTTCGTAAATAGCTTATTGCAGCTCTCTGTTTCTTTGGGACTTGGAAACTCTCCTTCACACGTTTTGAAAGCCAATTTCAAAATTTCATTGAAGTAACCTTTGCGTATCTTAGCTTTTATGGGTTTTTCTGATGTCAAAGGTCCATACACTAATTTCAGGCTTTCAAAAAAGGGGGACGTCAAAAAGGATTTCCAACAGTATCCTAAAGCACTTGGTCTTTCTCCTTGTTGAATCACTTTAACGTCACAGTGTCCTCGTTCTATTAATAACTCTATTAATGAGCGTAACTTAGAGCCATATGATCCTTTTCCTTTTAAAGCCTGTTCGGTAAACTTACCTGTTTCTGGAGAGGTATAACCAATGTAAGTCTGCGTTGTTTCTCCAATGAGCCTATAGGAGAGTTGGTTTTCCGTTTGTTCAATTCGAACATCTGCTTCTGAAATTAGGCTCAGCACCAAATTGCTTGATAATTTATCCGTAACTAAAGTTTCTAGACAAACTCCAATTGCAGAGTCAACAAGAATGATTGTTTCTGAGACTACAGCACTTTTTAATTGAGAAACATACTGCAGAAACTGATCAATGTCATTGGCACCAAGCAATACAATATCTAGAGGTTCATTTAACCCTGTCAATATTGAGCTTAAGTGAGCTCTGTTAGGTTTATAGGATGTGTTGCCAAACTTTTGGGATTCCCAATGTATTTTTTCATCGCTTGCAATACATATGGTATCAATATGTATCACTAGGCAGTTGCTTACAGCTAATCTCCAGGCTAAAAAGGCACATGCCGGTGAATCACCAACTGTTCAAATGTTTGTTCAAGTTAGTATGTGCATGATGAATTTACAGTTTTCTCCCTTGAATCAAGCTGGGTAACGATGCAGCGTTTGCACTAGTTTATGTGTCATCTCTTACAAGTTAGCACTGTCTGACGCTTTTCCATTTTTGTGACTGGATGATAATGTTCATTTGATGAGGCAAATGTACTTATACATATTGCCCCTTTGAGTGATAATCTACATGTGCTCAGCATTCACCTTGACAATAATTTGTCTTGGAAATTTTGGTTATATACAAGGATAAGGTATCTATATAGTTAGTTCAGTATTTGTACTTTCTTTTATCTTTTAGCTTCTCTGTTTCCTTCGGTTTTGTCAGAAATTCGTATGCATCAATACGGGCCATTCTACCTAATGCACCTTCAAAATCCTTCGGATCAGTTTCCATGGCAGCCTTATAATCAGCTGCAATTTGTCTCTTCAGCTTTGTAGCATCTCTCTTCTTTTTCTTCCTGAGGTTCTCTTTCTTTTCTTCAACCTTGGCAAAATAGAAAGTGTTTTCTTTCTTGCTTTGAACAGCACTCTTCTTTCCTAATGCCCAAGAGTCGCCCATTTCAGCTTTCCTCGCATCGTGATACTCCTGCTTCCCAACAGATTTGGAAACGTGCCATTTCTCAATGTGACCCGAAGGAGCACACACATCCATCATGGTAAACCCCTTTTTCTTTAATGGGGGAGCTAAAATTCTTGGGTATTCGTTGCGGTCTGTACTTTCATACCCTGTTTCACGCACAGGAACGGTTTGATGTTTTTCTCTTAATCGCTCGACCTCTGCTCCTTCTAAACCTGAACGTTCAACAACTAAGTACGCAAAACTAGCAGTTTCGTAGTCACTTCCTCCTTCTCTTCCTCTACCGGCTTTGGAAAGCCCCTTAATTCCTACACCTGAAACTGGACTGGACCATTTAGTTGCAAGCATCCTACCTCTTTTTAACTCTAGTAGATAGTTTGGTCTTTGAACATCAACACTAAAACTGCAAAACTTAAGCTTCTTGCCAATTTGACCATATAAATAAACATGAGGGTCAAAATATTGTAGTGGGCATTTGCCATGATGAGGACATGGATATAAAACTGATAGTTGGATTTCTTGTTCTTCTGCAAATTCGCTGTACTGATCATCCTCAACAACATCAAATGCCTCCAACAATGCTGGTTCAATATCTTTCATGGCCTCTTCCTTCTCTTCTGGAGTTAACGCTATATTCAGTTTGTTTTGCATCTTTTTCCTTGAAGATTTGAAGGGCCTTGGAATCTTACTCATTTCCCCGTCATAGTTTTCAGGCCTCAAAATAAGTTGACGAGCTCTTGCAATAGTTTCGGCCCCTAATGGAGAGCCACGCTCGACTAAGATTAATTTACCTTTAGTGTTCAATCTTCTGATGTAACGCTCCAGCTTTTGATCGACCTCCCCTGGAAAGTTTTCAGCTGTTGTTAACAATTGTTGTTGCACAATAATTAAATCATATTTTTTTTCCTCTGGTCTTAAACAATCTAATAATATTGACTTGATCTTGATATTTTTAGTTTTCACTTTTCCCACATAAGGGGTTTGCATTCCGTTGTCTATTTCAGATATGTTGGAATCGTCAGTGTTAACTGTAAGTTCTTTTTGATTGAATCCCATATCTTGCTCAGTGCTAATTTCTTCTTCATAAGTACCTTCCTGGTCTTCTAAATTCCTTGGAAAATGTTCGTTAGCTTGACGACTCAATAAAATCTTTGCTCTTCTTACCATGTGATATTCACCGTTAACAACTACATCTTTTACTTTTGGATTCCAATCTTCACCCATGATATCATTTAATGCTAGCATTCCAGTAGCCGGTCCAAAACCAACTTCTAAGACACTCTGTGTTTCATTCTTCATCTTTCCATAACCTTCTTTATAAATGAATTCGCTCAAAACTTGATAGGTAGCAGCATAGTCTTGAACAAATCCACCAGCGATCAAAACGTCAGCTTCTTCTTCTGATTCTGTTCTTTTTTTTACACCTCTTTCATTCAACTCAATGTACCAATCCGCAACTTTTTGCTTAAGCATCTTTGGATCATACTGAAACAACATATTGTTCTGAATGGCATCAGTAATTTTTGATGGGACAACAACCCGTTTGTGATTCACTTTGGCCCATCGCGTCTCTGGATGTAGTCTAGCTTCTCGACTAGTTGCTGCTTCTAATAGTTCACCTGTCTGTGCGTTTCTATATCTTGGATCTACTCCCAAAACCGATTCTTCAGGTGTTACCACTCTTGAGTTGTGGATAGGGTTTCTGTCATTAATAGCTTCATTGACTAACTGTCCAAATGTTTCGCCTCTTGACCTATAGGCATATAATAACTGCGAATGCTCTAATGCAACGGGGTGTTGTGATTCAATGAAGTCTTGTGGGTTTTCAATTGTAATTCTATTTCGATCATTTGGCGGCTCTGAATAAAACCTTTTAAATAAATTTGAGCCTTTGTTTGTTACCCTTCCTTTATATGGATGATAGCTTTTCAAAAGGTAGACCTTTAGCATGACAATAGCTATCTAAATATCAGAAGACTGACAGATTATAGAATCTAGTGAAAAAAAATTTTTGTGCTGACAATTACCTTAACTGTAACTGCGATTCCGATCTCTTGTACCGGTAAATTATCATTAGATACTTTACTAATGGTTTCAGCTTGCTTAATAACAATTAAATGAGAAAGGACAAATATATTGATAAAAAGCATCATTTAAATATCTATTTTAATCAATCCAATCGGTTTAACAATGAAATCTAAGAAACTACGATTCAAAAAGCTTAGAAGGGAAAGAAATAGAACAATTAATACCTCAACACATGATGCTGACTTTGTTGATCATGGTGAAGTAGATGCTACACCAAGTGTATTCCCCAAAGCGTTACAAGGTGAAAACTTTAAAAAAACTAGAAAGCATCTTGTACCATCCATCAAAGAATATGGAAACCATGTCGATGGATACAGATTCATCGCATTTCAAGATTCGCAGATTCCAATGGAGAATGAAGATGAATCATCTGACTCATCAGTCAGCCTAGAAGAAGAGGTAAAAACTGATGATGAACCTAGTGTGACTCCAAATAATCAGACATTACATGCCTATACATTCAAATGGAAAAGAATACATGAAGGCACACCAAACAACATTCCACTGCCTGTTGCAACAGGAAAATACGAAGATGTCAATGTTGAGAACGTAAAATCATTTTTGAAAAACTTAAAAAATGCCAAAAAGGAAAGAATTAGATGGCACCCGGATAAAATGAGAGGCACTTTAAAGGAGCTTCAGTGTGATCAATTGTTAGTTGAAAGTCAAATTACACATGTTTTTCAAATTATCAATATGATATACGAGACTTGGAATGGTCACTCCAAAGAAAGAACGAATTAGCTTTTGTATAATGTAAGTGGAAAAATAAAAAATCAGAAATATATATTAGTAGAAGTTTACTCGATCGTTAATTTGTCATCATTATTAGCTGTGACAGGAGAATTCTCTTTTGTGTCTATTATTAATGAGCCTTCTGTTTCTTCTGTTTCTTCATGGGCATTCAGTTGACTATCTTCTCGTCCTATGGTTGCATTTTCTCTTTCTACTTCACTTGACATTTGTATGTCTCCTTGTTGTCTAATTTCTTCCACCTCTTCGTCTCCTTCTTCTCCTTCTTCTTCTTCTTCTTCTTCTTCTTCAGCGTCTTTGGCATCTTCTTCTTCAAAATCAGAGAGCTCCTCCTCGATGTCTTCTTCTTCATTTTTTACTTCTTCTATCTTTCTTTTCTTTGGATCTGGTTGATCATCATCCAATGTGTTTTGTCTTTTAGCCTCATGTGGGCTCTCTTTTAAATCATCATTTTCTCCTTCTCCTGGCTCCTCCTCTTCTTCTTCTTCTTCTTCTTCTTCTTCTTCTTCTTCTTCTTCCTCGTTGGCAGCTGCTAAATCGATCACAATGTCGTCTTCCTCGAGCTCTTCATCTCCTTGGTCTGGTGGATAATCATTACCGTTTTCTTCGTTATCCCAAACAATGTTGAATTTCGTCACCCTTGGCTTTTCCGCAAGTATATTTCTCACAATGTGTTCCACCTGAACCTTGTTAGGAGGATTTTCTCTCAATTCCTCTGTTTCATACTCATTGTTAACATAATATCCCACACGCACAAATTCTTTCTCTTTGTATGAACAACTTAATAAAATAACGGTAACACTTACCAACTCTTTTGCTGGGATCAAATCCGGTGAAGGAGCATCTGCCATTAGAATGAATTTGTTGATACCAACAGGTACGGGGCCCACAAGAACGGAATCCAACTCTTGGTCGTGCTCGAGTGAATCTGACGATCCGACATATGTCAATTTCCACTCAAGATCTTCTTTCAATTGCTCTAAACACTCGAAAGTGATTTCAAATTCATACGGATCCGTAAATTTGGCTGGATTATTTAATACCTTTATTCCTAATAACGAAACCACTGACATTTTACAAAACTGAGACTTATAAAAATATGTTTTAGTGTAAGAAAGAGAACGATACAGTGTTTCAATCTTTTGTACTTTAAAGCATTTTACAGTATTGTTGAATTTTTCGCGTTTCGACGCGTTCTGAACAGTAAAACAGCTCAAAAGCTCATCACTAAATGACAACTATTATTTTATTAAAACTTTTATAAATAAGCTGTTTAATACATCTCGCAGCATGTTTGGTTTCAATTCTGGGCTAAAAAATTTATTTAAAACAATCATATTGTCAGGCATTGGTTAAACGTATCTGAAAAAAGAGTTTTTCACCTTCAATTTGAAATTAGTTACCTTACTGTTTGAATGAGAGGTTAATTAATGGACACGCAGTTAGACTACAATTTGAGAGCTTTTACTTTTCAAACACATCAAACGCACATAATAAACATGTCTGCTTTTGTCTCCCATATTTTGACTTGGAAGTCACTGTGTGTTCAATGTGCACCAGGTTGCAAAACCTGAACTATAAATATTCAAGTTCAAAACAATTAAGAATTCCAAACCATATATAGTAAACTTTTGTCAAAATTAGTGGTAATCAAGTATTGCTTAGTTATTAATTAAGATATTTAATGTTTAAGTATGTAACACTCATAGCACGTCAGTTTACATAACAATGATGGGTTACATGTAAGGTTGAATGTATTAGTACAATACATGCATATTGCATTATTACTTATGAGCAATAGTATGGTTGAACCTGTTCTGTTGCTATCGTGTCTATTGGAGTAATCATAACTAATGGGTAATCTTCCAAGCGAATCCAAATTTACACTATATTTATATATTCAATATTTTTTATAAAAAGAATTATTGCTCTCTTCATTTAATTATCTTTATATTATTTAAAGCAACTAAGATATAGGTTTTTGCAACTTGTTTGCTCAAAATGGCCAACGCTTTATTTTAGTTATCAAATCCTCTTATCTTGGCAAGAACAGTTGGCGCAAAAGCAAAACTAGTTTTGCGTTTCAATACTATTTAATTAATAGCTTTTCTCATCATCATACAGTCGCAATACTGGTGCGACTTCTACAATTTTGAATAGATAATGTTGGAAGCTTAAGAACTTTTGTTGTATTGTGTCTTATAATTACAGTGTGGTCTGAAGTATTGTTCAAATATACTCTGACAAAGCTTCGTTTTAGTTTTATTTTTGCGGCATTCGGTACATTTTGAACAGAAGTACATTGAATCTACGTGGATCAGAAACAAACTATAGTTTTCCATAGTACCAAGCGAAGTGTGAAACACAATTTAGCAATTAGTGACAAAGATGTCCAGGGTGTTCAATCAGAGCTTTAAATGTCCACGATAACAGAATAGTTTGTTTTGCTGACTTTGAATTGAGCTTGCGTTCAAAGTCCAAATCCTGTTGAACAAAAAAAGAAGCTGCAGCTAAACTGCTTTCTCTGTGTGCACATCTTCACCACAATATGGCATTTTGAACATCCTCCCTAGTTAGAGAACATAATTTTTGATTTAAACAAATATATAGTTTGGGATTGATACCACTAACTATATATATGTGTAAATATGTCAAAAGCATGTAATAGCATGCATCTGGTTTGAATACTTTTTAGAAAACATCAATCATTAAAAGAGTTAGACCTTGGTGGAGCCATTACCGCAACTCTAAGACTAGTCTAGATTATCGAATGCGGTCGGTACTATTCAGTACAGCATCACTAGTATCACACAAACATCATACTAAGATGGCTGGATTGGGAAATGAATTAAACGTAAACGGACTTTTTTTGTTTATCTTTTACCCTTTTAGGAAAAGTAATTGGACTTTTCAGCCTATTTGAGATCAGATTTAAAACATCAGCAATCCGCCTTTATGATGCAGTTCAAGTGATTCTTGAGGAACATTTATTTCTTGACTGGTAATCTAGTTACTGATACACCATTCGGCTGGCCATTTTCCCAACATTTCACAGAATATTTAAAGTATTATTTTTGCTTAAAAGTTATCGGTGTATAATTTGAGAACCACAAACACCAACATTCAGACATCCGTACATGCAAGCAGTAGACTTAAGATTCGGCAACAACATTAGGGGAATTGAAGACGATTACCTCAAGGCTAGAAATCAGCAATATATGAAAAACCCCTGTCAACCTCATTTTTTTCCTACTAAAACAGAAAGTAAAAGCCAGTCGTACCAAAGACAGCGGGATTCTGGTGCAATGGAAACAAACGACATTTTGAAAACACTCTTTGGTACAGAGCAAGCCCAATGGGACTTTTCTGAGGAGTCTCTTCAAAGAGCCCTCGAGCTTCGTATCAGCCAAGAAAGAACCAAACAGGAGTATTACAAAGTGGAGGCTTTAAACAGGTCCATTGAACTGATGAAATTGGTTGCAGTAGCTAAGGTCCCTACCAATTTGATTCCATGCGTTTTTGGACAACCTTTACAAGCATCCATTAGCCCAATACCAGGACCCGTGGTGTCGGCAACACAAATCACCACACCAAACTCCATCAACCAAAGTCCAAATGAACATCAATCGCCTAATTCGCCTTCGCCTAGAAAACATCACGCAAGGGGTAAAACTATTTCTAACATTACAGATTTACACAAGCAGCAATCATCCTCATTTGAAACGGAGCCACTTTTGAACAACAAATCAGCTGAAGACCCTATGACATCTTTTAAATTTGGTGCTGGTTCCGCTTCTACAGTACTCAACAACAGTAATGTCTCGCAGTTACGAACTTCATTGGCTCCTAGACATCAGCTCTCACCATCAAGGATCGGTGCTCACGCTGTTTCTTCATTGAGTAGAAATAATAATGATGCAAGAAAAAACATCAACCTTCACAGACTTCGTCATGGGACTCATCACCAAAGAACATTATCATTACCTGCATCTGTTAGCATACCTGAATCAAGTCCAGTGGAATTTCATCGTCCTAGTTATGCCTCAAAAACATCGATTTTCATTCCCGATTTAACAGGAAAGACTCCAAACGCCGTATATAGTCAAGACCATTCACAAAAGAAGCGAAGAGTCTCAGGTGGTATAGTCAAAGGATTTGAATATTATAGACCAAATGGTGACTCTAAACCTAGTTCTTTCAAAGATGATTTCAACAATAAAATTAAAAATAACCATTCCATAAAAATGATAAACGATAATGAGTCTGATACTGATGATACCACTGTTATTTCTAACAATTCGAGGAGTCCTTCACCTTAATTTCTGATCATCATAATGAACGTGCTGAAATTATAATTATTAAATTCAGATTCACAAATATATTTACTGTATAATTAGTTTTTCCTATGAAAATTATAAGAATTATTTGCATTATTCCAAGGATTGTTTGTAAGCTTCATCCGCCCATTCTTCTACTTCAGTCAGTGTAATGAATTGGAGCTCTTCATTATCATCTCCAACGATTTTTTCAAAAGAAACATTTTGTTTGCTTAAGTTTTGGACTTCTGGTTTGAGAGCATGAGCTAAATTTCTAAGGACATTATCACTACAACCGTCATCTCTTAAAATCCAAGAACACATATCGTCCAACACAACCTTACAATAAATGTAATAAATGTCATGCTTCCTGAAACCCTCTCTAGTTTCCAACAAAGCTTTTAAAACACCCCTTTTTCCACATCTGAGTATAGTATACACGTCTTCCCATGAAGATTTGATTAACGAAAAGTGGCGAAATAATGGCCATCCAAGAGCCCTTCTAGCCATTGTGAGCACTAAAATTTTGAGCATGTTAGTTTCAGTTTCATTGTTACTTTGGATAAACTGAGAATCTAAACAACATATAGGTGGTGCAAGCTTACCAATACACCACGAAGACTCGACATTAAGCTCGCCATTTACAGAGCGCAATTCATAGCAATAACTGAATAACAAAGTTATTAAAGTGTAATAGATTGGTCTTGGATCATCAATAATGTATGACTTCCGTGGTAGATCCCTCATTTTGTCATGTTCTTCTTGGCTGAACTTGATTTCCTGTGACTCGTTGAAAATACGTTCGAACGGAGAATGAAATTTCAATGCATTGGATAATCCAGAAGTTTCAGCATCTTCCCGTAGATATTTGGCTGTTATATAATCGTTGGCATAGTACTCCATGTCAAACTTTATATTTTCCTTTATCATTCTTTCCATAATTCTATCATCTGCTTGTAAATGATCAGGATCACTCAACTCATTGATATCATTACCATTCGCTAGTGATGGAGTAAGCAAATCGCTGTATTGATTGTTAAACCCGTATTTAACCATGTTTTTCAAATCACTCGCTATTGAAGGAACAGCTTGTGGAACTTCCCAATCGTAATTAAGACCTTCTTGTTCTACACTTTGAACGCTGTCTATATTTTGGTTAAGTGCATCTTGACTATCAATTTCTTCAATCAGCGGGCCAATTGAAACTGCTTTTGATGGATTTGTACTGGCTTCGTTTAATCTTGCTAATAGCTTGCTCGATAAATCAAGATCCTCAAAATGTTCATTCTTATTCAACTTTGGAACTTTAATATCGATACACTCTTCTTTGGGCACAAACTGTGAAGTTGCTCTTTCGTCTTCAACAAGTGATTTAGGAAATCTCAATCTTAAATAATAAGGTGGTAATGAGAAGATTAAAAGGTTATCATTGACAACCATTTCAAGGGCACTGGCTGAAAATCGAATGTTTGAGATAAAAACTTTTATGAAGACATATTCACTGTCTTGTGTCACTAGAAATCTAGGTGTTAACATTTTATTCTACAAGCTGATCTTTCGTTAAGAGATTCATTACTGGATTTGACAGCTGGAAAAAAAAAAAAAAAAATTTGAAAGACTTGTAATATATCACTATTCGTCAAATCTACTAATTATAGTGCTTTCTTTGCTTTTATAAAGTGAAACATTATGGCAGAACCAGTTAGAAGGGCACCACGGTTTGGTGGCGCAAAACAAGCCACTAATAATGAAGATTGTGCATGCAAAAATAACAATAACTCAGCATCAAATGAAATTACTCGAACACGGAAGTCTAAAGTCATTTCGAGACTTATGAAGCAGATACCTGATGAGATTTTAAATGACAAAGAACTCAATGAAGCTATCAAACTTCTTCCTTCAAATTATAATTTTGAAATTCACAAAACTATTTACAATATTCGTCAAAGAAATGCTAAAAGAGTATGTCTTCAAATGCCAGAGGGATTACTGATATATGCACCAATAATTGCGGATATTATCACAGAATTTTGTAAATGTGAGACTTTAATTATGGGTGACGTCAGTTATGGTGCTTGTTGTATTGATGATTATACTGCCAGAGCTTTAGACTGTGATTTTATTGTTCATTATGCACATTCATGCCTTGTGCCTATTGATGTCACGTTAATCAAAGTTCTTTATGTTTTCGTTACCATTGGTATTGATGAACAACATCTTTTAAATACAATCAAGCACAATTTTGATCAAGGTTCCAGAATTGCGCTATTTGGCACCATTCAATTCAATCCTTCAATTCATAATGTTAAAGCAAAACTTACTGACGACAATTCAGACAAGTTTATTTCTGTTTACACTCCACAAATCAAACCATTATCAAAAGGTGAAGTTCTTGGTTGCACAAGCGCTCAGTTGGACTCTACCCAGTTTGATGCAATGGTCTATGTTGGAGATGGGCGCTTTCATCTTGAATCCGCAATGATCCACAACCCCCTAGTCCCTGCATTTAGATACGATCCATATTCTAGAAAGTTTACCAGAGAAGGGTACGACCACAAACAAATGGTCAGTGTTCGTCAATCAGCAATAGATACTGCAAAGTCTGGAACAAAATTTGGATTAATTTTGGGTGCACTTGGTAGACAAGGTAATCCAACCACTCTTGATAACCTCGAAAAAAGCTTACAGGAAGCTGGTAAAACTACAATAAAGATTGTCTTGAGTGAAATCTTCCCTGGTAAAGTTTCCATGTTCGATGACATTGATGCATTTGTACAAGTGGCATGCCCCAGATTGAGTATTGATTGGGGTTATGCTTTCAGTAAACCATTGTTGACTCCTTATGAAACACAGGTTATGCTTGGTAACGATAAGAAATTTAACGAAAATTTCTATCCTATGGATTACTACGAAAGTGATGGATATGGTAGGGGTAAACAACCAACTAGATCATGATAAAATATGTTTGTAAACAATTTCTATTTATTTTATACAAGCGTTACTTTTCTTAATTTAACTCATCTATACCCATCAAAGTGGCAACGCTGTTTTCATCCCATTGAAAAACTACTATTGGATCACCATTGCTGTCTCTAAGATATTCATTTGTAATAGCTAATAGCTTACCGTAAAATTTAACAAATCTAATAGAAGAGCCTTCAAACACTTGATTGTACAAGCGAGGTGATATCAGTTTAGTTAATATGTTGCTATCAATATAACTACTCAAAAATTCTCCAAGTTTCTGATTAGCTGCAATGAAAGTACTTTCACTAAAAAGTTTGTTTTCCACAATAGGTTGGTAATACATCACATCAAAAAGTTCATCGTCTAGTTCAAAAATCATATTGATTAGATTGAATATATCAAATAATCCTGAATTCTGAAGTAAGGTATTGAATTCTCGAGTTTTCAATAAATTAACCTTTTCGTCCAGCAAGATTTGAAGTTCATTTTTCATTTCGCTCAGTCCATTAATAACAGAAACTTTGCTAATGACATAGTCGATACAGTTGATTTCAGATATCGTAGCCATATCTCTGTCATCTTTCTTGGAACTCTTGACACTTTGCTCAATAATTTCAATTGGTCTTTTCAATATTAAATTTGTAAATTGAGACCACTGATGATCAGTGAAACCTAAAATATGTTGTCTGCCAGAAGGATCTGTTTCTTGAAATAATTGGTCAATAAATTGGCACCACTCAACGAGCCAGTCAGGAAGAATACTCTCTTCCCCAAAATCTTTAGTATCATTATAGTCTGCTTTAACATTTTTCAATTTCAAATTAACTAAGGAAAAGGCTTTTTCCTGCAACTCACTTTCTAGCTGAGTTATTATAGTGATTAGGTTTTGATAATTTGCCGATTCCTTCTTTGCTTCGTGGGTTGTTTCATCGACTACTTTAACGGATTCACATGATTGCAGCTGTTTAGAGTTGTCGTTTTCACATAATAACCTATGGTACATTGACTTGTAAAGATCTAATACGCCACTCACTTGACATAAAACCTTGACTTTGCTCTCTTGCCTTATTGAATTTTCTATTGTACCTTTTAATGGTTTACACAAGCAAGAAACAATGCTTTCAACAATTCTTCCAACAAGATTACTTAGCTCTTTTTCTGGGATGCTAACCTCTTTTGTGAATTCAAATGTCAAAAGCGACCTAGCAGCTTCCATTTCATTAACAAGAACATTATGGACATACGCCAACGTATCCGATACAAATCTGTTCGTGTCATAAGAAGATAAGAATAAGCGCCCGTTCTTTTGTTTGTGCTTTGTTTCAACGACGTTATTGTTTGCCTCGTTAGTAAAGCTTAACAATTGGTTCATAAATTCATTCAAAACAATACGGCTCCTAGTTTCTACTAAGTTTGCAACTACCATATCAAAAGCATCCCTATCATTTTTCCATATATAGACAAGTGATTTTTGGAAAGTACCAAAGTCGATATCTTTTTTGAAAGTTTGAGAGTCACTACTAAAATAAATGTGTTCTATGTTTCTTTGAACATAATGTAGAATGCGTTCTTTTGCAGTGGTCAATAATTCGCTCATGTTTGCTAAGACAAGATTACCTAAAGTCTCGTTTTCCATGCCAAGAAGAATATCGCAATTTCGTTGAATTTCTTTGGCATGCTCAATAGCATTAAAAACATCATTTGCAGAGCTAGAATTTGTTAAATCTCCATAATGTAAGACATGTTCATCATATTGGTTTAATGTAAATGTTTCTTTGAAAGCGGAAAGTAAATCTCTCTTAATATCAACCAAGCGCCTTTGCTTGTCGAATTCATCAATTTGATGTTTGACAGACTCTGTAGCTTTGATCCCCAGTTTGATATCATCATTCAAAGTTCCGGCCTTATTCACAATAATTTCAACATCTTTTTGAACTACTGATATAGAGTTGACAACTTTTTGAAATTTCCTAAGAGCTGTGGCTTGTTCTTTTATTAAATCTTCTTCAATCATGCCTCGCAAAAAACGACGAGACATGTCACCAAGTTGGTCCTTTTCGGCAATGTTTCGTAAATACTGCTGTCCCTTTATGCCAGAATCATCGTGATTCTTTTCAAAGTCAGTGCTATTTAATTCAAAATTCACTCTACTTTCAAGAATTTCTAATGATTGACGTAAGCTTGAGTCATAACCACTTGAGCTTTCTATAATGTTAGACAACTTTCTCATTATTTCATTTTCGGTGTATAGTCCGTCAGACAAATCTTTCTTAGATAGTGATGATGATGAATTTAAAGAGTTGTTGAAATTACAGCCTGAAAGCTCTAATAACTGTAACGATTTCTTAGCTCTTTGGACTGAAATTTCATGAACATGCATGAGGGAAGTCTCACTATCTTCTTCTAATTGTTTCTTTCGGTTTAGTATTGACAAGCTCCCTAGCCTTTTACTGATATCAGACGCTTGGAAATTTTGGAATGCCTGTAAATGTTGGATATTAGGAATCTTAAAGGAGGGAGATGTAAACCCTTGTCCTTCTCCAACATTTGCAAAGGTATCTGTCTCATAAGCAAAATCCATTTTCCCTTAATGACCAACAATTGAGGAAACTTACTCACTACTACATGTTCATAATTATTGAAAAATATGTTTCAACTTATTTCGCAGTAGAACAATTATGCTTAGCAAAAAAAGATGTAAGGCTTTAAATGTGAAGATGTATATTTCAAACTAACACCTATTCCAAAGAAAACCATGTGGGGAAACTCAGAGGTTATTAAAAACTTCAACATAATATAAAATGAACTGTAACTAAAATTTGATGTTGTTCCATCTGACATAAGTACCATCTATATCACTAGGAATACCTAAAGCAACAAGCTTCGCATAAACACTTCCAACCTCAGCTGGATCCAAGAGCTGGTTAGTTTTGTGTAAATCTGTGAACCTATTATGGGCCTCCGGAGTCATAGAGGTAACATGCTTTTCTCGAATTTCCTTTTGCATTTCTGTATCAACGACACCCGGCGCAACGGATACACTTCTGACAACAGGGAATAATTCTTGATGTAAATGAGTACAGAAAGTGTTTATAGATGCTTTTGAAGCGCTGTATGCCAACCAGCCATCATATGGCTTAACACTTGCGCCCGATGACACTATAACAATATCCATCAATTTTTTGTTTGAACCTGGCTGGATAGCCAACCTTTTGAACAATTCATTTGTGAAATTGACGACACTGAAGAAATTTATATCGAATAATCTTTTCATGTCATTGATATCATATTCTTCATCATACAAATGACCTATTGGTGAAAGTACACCAGCATTGAAAACCACGCCATCCACTGAACCCCATTTCTCCAGCGATAAATCAATTGTTTCGTTTATTGTATAAGGCTCTGATATGTCACCTACAACTGTGAGTAATCTGTCCTTACATTTTGGATCCAAACTTTTGGATAAGTTCTCGAGTCCTGTTTTGCCCCTTGCCACAACTGTAACATTCACATTCGCATAATCCGTTAGTAATGATTGTACTATGGCCCGTCCTAAACCCTTTGATCCTCCTGTGACAATAATTGATTTAGGTCTTTCCATTTTATTCTTCTCACAAGATATCTAAAGAATATCTAATTTGTCTTTGACGCGTATCTTAAAACGTCTAACTGATTAGGTTTTGAAATATATAATATGAGTAGTGACTTGAATAAAGTTTGGAGGCTGCTGCAAACGAGCGAAGACTTTCTTTTAAAGGCAAAGACAAGTAAAGGTTTGGATATTGAGTCAACATACCAATACAATACGTATGTGAAATGCTCTTTAAATTGTCTCTTGAAAATTATCAAATTATATGGTACTTCACTAAATGCACAGATAGAGGCAACATTGTATTTGAAAATTGCTACTATTCTTTTTGAAGAGACGGCTAGTTTTGACATGGCACGTGAGTATTGTAACAAAGGTATTCAAATTTGCAAAAGAAACGAACCACAGTTGATAATTAATAAGATTCAAATTCAATACTTGAATTTCCAAATTCATTTTAAACTTGATACTGATATTAAGAAACGGGAAGCAATGGCATACATACATCAAGTCATAGAGGAAATTCCCAATTTAGACACATACCTTATCTTGAAAATATTTTTCAAATTTACCAAGCTTAAGTACTTTGAAGCTCATAATACCTGTCACCAGGCTATATTTATTTTGACAAACTTAATAAAAGATTCAAAGCTCTGTTTGAATTTGGCAAACTCTGTGTTTTATGAATTCTTATTGATAAACAAACTTCAACTTCAAATCACAAGCAATCAGCCCAGAGCTGCGATTTTGGAAAGTTTACAGGAATTAGATGATGTCCAGCAAAAATATAGGTCAAATCTGCCACCTCAATTTAAGGCAATTACTCTTCTCGCCAAAGCGATGCTTGTTCTAGAAGTAAATGATTATTCACAGACAAAGGAACATATGAAGGCTCTTAATTCTTTTATAAAAAGCTCTAACACTGTCATTTGGAAGGATACAAATATTGCAGTGAAATTATTGGATGGATTTTCAATTCAATTTCAGTGGTTTTCTTACGAAGAGTTTTTAATAGTTTCCTATATTTTGTTAGGTGTTTCAAATATGATTAAACCTTGGGATGGAAACGCTACCAGTAGTATTTTTGAAAGAGCACATAAGCTGTTGGATCAAAAATTTGAAAAGCTTACAGAAGAAGGAAGTAGTTCTTTGATAGAATTGTATGGTAAAGAGGTAAAGCTAAGGTATTTCAAATACCTTGTGGATATATACTCTATTTTATCTTTGCTCATATCAGGCGAATATCCGACGAATCTCGAAAATGATGTATTTGAAAGTAAGAAGAGTCTGAAAGAGCTCCTTATTAATTTTGAGAAAGAGACATTAACGCCGCTAGAGAGAATGGCATATCAAGGGTTAATTCCACTACTACTGTACTTGAAAGCTATAATTTACCAAAGAAATGGATATCTCGATAACGCGTTTGACGTTTATTCAGAACTTCTTTTACATTATTCTGCCAAAACACTTCTAAGGTCTAAAGAATACAGAAGAGGGACACAAAAGTTGCAATCCTTTGGGATTCCTAGCAATTCTTCACAGCCGCTAGGTGTAAGAAATCAATTATATTCCATATCTGTCATTAATATTTTTCCGCTGCTGGAAGCTAAAATTCAACATTTGAAACTACAGCAAGAAGCGCTAGATGAATTTGATTTGAATTATAAAAATGTAATGTTGGTGTTCGAATCTCATTTGGAGTTAAAAAGTAAACTAAAACAAGAATTGAATCTCCTGAGAGATGTTGTTAGTCAAGAAGCTAACGGTTTCAGACAAGACTGGTTAACCTATTTAACGGTGTTAATTTATGATTACTTAACTGGAGACGATCCTGAAAAGGAAAGTGAAACACTAGCGTTGTTTAATGGCATCTTAAGCAAATTCAGCGAACATAAGCCAAGATCAATCTCATCAGACACTAAAGCAAGTATCATAAACGGTCTTGAGCTTAAGATTCCCAACTTAATTTTGGATGTGGCACCATTGCTCAGATCAATACTTCATTATATTGTTGGTATGAGCCAGAGGTCCGATAATTTTTACTCAGCAAAAAGCAACATCAATTTCAAAATAGAGCATTTTACAAAAGTGATGAAATACTCAAAAAAGTCCCAGCCAAAAAGGTCTTCTGGTCTGAAGAACGGTATTGGCAAACTGGCAGCATTGAAAATTAGAGACATACTAGAAATTAACAGTAATTTCTTTGACACAGGGGCGATAGAATATATTGAAAACGATATCAAAAGTTTTAATTAAATAAATTTTGTTATAGAGTATATAAAGAATAAAAGTACATGCTACATACAATAGTGTTAATTATAAAGTATTGGAAACTGCTTCAAGAAGTGAAAGTCTCAAAAACTAATGATTTTGGACTATCCATTTTATTACTCAAAGTAGGAGTCATGATAGGTTTAACAATAAATTCATCCTCAATAGTAGTAGAGTTGACATCCTTTAATAAACTTGTTCCATCGCCTTCTCTGGGAGCTGGGGAACTAGCAGAAGTTGTAGATGGTAAAATCAAATCGTCCTCTGTTGTATCATCTTGCGCATCAGACCAATTTTCATCTTCATTTGATGATATTGTGCTCAAACGTGAATTTTGAATAACCTTTGGCGTTGGCTGAGCAGAAGTCAAACTCTGGCCATCGGTTATTAACACCGGCCTAATTAATTTAAAGCCCTTGAAGCTATTTGGTTTGTAGTTGGAAGATTTTTTAAACTCACTATGAATTGCTTTATGACTTGCGGCCATTCTAATGGTTTTCCTTTCTTCGTGTAATTTCTTAGTGAAGACTTTTTCCATTTGCTTCTTTTCTAAAGACAGCTTAGTAATCGTTGAGGACAAAATTTTGATGTCATTTCTTAACAGGATCATTATTTCCTCATCGTTGATTGTATTTGCCTTGGATATCTCGTCAACAGTTTCATTCTTTGTAACTTTATTTTCAGCGCTTTCGAAATCATATTGAGATAAAGAGTTCTCTAATTGCTTTTTCATAGAAACTGGAGTTTGAATACCATTTACCAAATCGAAACAAACATTTTTGTCGGGAATGAAAAGAGGCAATCTTTTCAGTAAGTTGTTTGAAAAATTGGTGACTTCGTTAGATTTATCACCAGATTTTAGCAATTCAACTTTAACCTTCGCTAAGTTCTTTGATAGTGAATCATTCTCTTCAATTAAATTGTCTAGTTCTTTTTGAAGCTTGATGTTATCTATCTTGCTTTCACTAGGATTGATCATCTCGTATTTTAATTCCATATCCTTGAGCTTTTTCTTCAAAGTTCTGTTCTCTAATTGTAAGTTTTCAGCTAACATGTTATTGTTTGACTTCTTTCTGGCACTTGACTTTTTTGTGGAGTCCCTGTCCGACACATCAGTGTCAATCCAGTCGTCGTCGCCGTCGCCGTCGCCATCTAAAGAATTCATGTAGTCCATTGAGCGCTGGTTTGATTGGCTCGATGTCACAGGAAACCCTATCACCGATGCCGTAAAAGACAGCCGCTTGGACTCCTCCGTTGGAGTGGACATTGGTGACCCCACGACACCATGGGACGAAAATCTCCTTTGCAGGGCATTGGACGGATCCTCAGTACCATCGTCCAAATACATGTAGGACTCTCTGTACGCGCCTTTTTGTCGCTGTTTTGGAAGCACCTGCTGCTGTTGCTGTTGATTATTATAGGTATATTGATAAAGTGGGTATTGTGGTTGCTGTTGCTGTTGCTGTTGCTGTTGGACGTACGTTTGGTTCGGATATTGCTGTGAATGCGCTTGTTGGTATTGCGCTTGTTGGTATTGCGCTTGTTGGTACTGCACTTGTTGGTATTGCTGCTGCTGGTGATGAGGGTGAGGATGATGCTGAGGCTCCTGGCTGAAGTGCAGATTGTCGATACTTGGATTATTATAATACATGTTAACTCCACACGCAGACGTACCTCCACTGGTGACAGACTGCTGGTCCTGTAGCGACATCTTGCTGTTGTTCACCCGCCCATTGTACAAAATGCTCTGTGTCTTGAGCCTATGCTTCTTCTTACTATTCAGTTCTAGCTGTAGTGATAAATCAGTTTGTCTGAGTCCAGCTCTTCTTGCAGACGAGTGTTCGTCATCAAATGTATCCGGGATCGCGGTCGAGATTGGGGCCGCCAGATCCGACGTTGAAAGTAGCAACTCGTGATTCATAGCTGGTCAATTTGCGCCACCTATTCTGTCACTTTTAGTTTTCACTATATATGTACACTCTATATACGTATGTATGTATAGTATGCTGAGATAAAAATTCCTTCTCTCCAGTAGCGCGTCTGAAATTTTTTTGGAGGGGGATCTCAGATCACGTGAATCTTCATCCTAGCGTGTCTCCGAATGCTCAGCACGTCGATCGACGCTCCGAGCTTTTTGCTGCTGCTGAGCATGTTTCCCTTTGAAGGGTTCTTTTTTTAGAACGAAGGGAGGACAAATGTTAGTAGACGATGTCATGTAACTTTTGTGGTAGCAAGCGATCATGTCTTACGTCATGCGTGCAACCTCTGTACGTTGGATGATGAGTAATAAGACATATTGACCAAAAGAAGAAGGCGGGAGCTAGTTGTGTTAGTGAGAAGAACACAAGAGTTCCACAGTTTTTGCGTCGTGAATATGTCTAGCAAACCCCTTTTGCGAGACAAGTCAGAGTATATTGTTTGCGCAGACGAAAGGTATTTCCCTCATGGTCTCCTCACCAAAAGCCACCGCAATGCGACATTAATAGATCTGCGAATGCGTTGACGCACACCCACCCTTTGTAGCATCGTGATCGATGGCTTGTGATGTAATATTACTACATGCCTGCTTTGTTATACTACAGTGTTGTACACAATCGTGCCATATTTACTTTGCACAAGCATGGCTCAATAAGCGACAAGTATGTGCCTAAAAAACCCATACAGCTACCCCAGTACCCCCCGCATAGGCGGCCGCTTATGGAAGAAAAGGTGTTAAATTTCACAAAAAGAAAGTCAGGATGGTCTGATTACTGAATTCCATAGAAACTCCACACTGGCGAGCGCTATGGGTGATTGTCGACAATTGCGTGGCACGCAAACAGTGGCAATTGCAATGCTGTAGGGCCCACGAACTGGCTTGTCGAGTGCCCGGTTCGGTTTCATTTACGTCTTTTGCTGATGTGGTCCATAATAACGGAAAAAAAAATTAAACGAGTCAATTTACGCTTAAAGCAGACTGTAATTCTGCGCATCGCTCTATTTTTCGAGGAATAGTGATTGGGCGATGTATGATGAAGTCCGTGGAGAGGCTCATAATAAGACCTTTATCAATGTAGAGAATCGAAAAGAGTATATATTGAAAATACTAAAAAAAATTAAAAATATTAAAATAAGGTGTCTAACCTCAAAAGCTATGGTACAGATTAAAAAGTGTAAAATTAGTGAATATAATTTTGAATACTAGATTATGGGTAATTGGGTATTGTGATATATTCTTGTTTCATTCAGTAAATACTTCTTTTAATGGCTGCCATCACATTTTTCAACGTGACGGTGAAATCTGTAACTTCTGTCAAACCTCCTGTTGCACTTTCCACACTTGAATTTGTCGGTGTGAACGATTTTATGTCTGGTCAAATTTTCCTTTGAACTTAGCTGCACACCACAAGTCTTACATTCGAAGTGGTAAACCTTACCAAGGTGGACTCTGTTCTTGTGCTCTGTGAGTCTTGTCTTTCTAGTGAATGAGCTGGAACAAGCGTCACACTTGAATAATTTCGGTGACTTGGAGTTTCTTCTACTGTTGGAAGCTGTGGAGCCTCTCTTGGTTGGCTTGGTGGAACGGTGGTTGCTATTGTGTCCTTCTTCGTAGTCTTCGTCGTCTTGATACATTTCATCGTCGTCGTCCTCTTCGTTCTCGTCAATGGACGATCTCGGAGTCAAAGAGGCATTATCGGTGATAATGGAAGACACAGAAGACCCTGAGACCTTAGAAACTTCGTCAGTGTTAATGGATTCAAGAACTGGGGGAGCGTCTAGCGTTAAAGTCGGGTAGACAAAGGACTGTTGAGTCAAAATGACCTCGTCTAAAGCGAGGTCATTGATATCGTCAAAAGTCGGAGTTAAATCCATGTTAGAGGTCGTTTGTTGGTAAACGGTATTAGGTGTCACAGTAGGGGACACGTTCGAGGATGTAAGGGGGGAGGTAAACAGCTCTTCTTGTGGAACGCTGTTACCGAACAGATTGAAATAATCTGCAGCGATGTCATTGTTCAATAGCAAAAAGTCCTGATTTGACGACTTTACTTTGTTTAGATTAGGCATGAAGCTACTCTGCTTGGTGCCGTTGTTGGTTGGATAGAAGCATCTTGGTGTGGTAGCCAACGTGTCTTCAGAGTAGTTCTGTTGAGACAAGAAGTATCTTTCAAAGCTACCCATTGGCTGCAGTGGTGGTGGTTGCTGTGGCTGCCCTTGAACCGGTTGCTGCGGAACAGCTGGTGAACTGAGATCCTGTGAAATGTCTAGGATGTAGTTTTGCAAAGTGTCGTCGTCAAGAGTGTAGTTGTATTGTAAAGAGGTCATTTTGCTTTCAGTTCCAGGATGATTTCTATACTTCTTCAGCTTGGGTAATCTATGAGAGGAGATCGCTGTATTTATAGTACCAAATTCTCGGCGCCTTTGCACTCTCCGCCCCCCAAACAATGCAAGGCACAAAGAGGCCTAGAATTTCGACATGCATACTACATATTCATGCAAGGCGCGTTACCTAATTCCGCTAGCAGAGAGTTTCACGAGGAGACATATTCGAGAATGTGATACACTTCGGGAGCAATTCAAAAGTTCAGGTTGCGCAAAGCGCAAATAGCAATCGAAGTGGGATACTATGCCGCGCTCATTGGCCCACCCCAACGATAGATCATCACTTTGACGACTATTAGTGAAGTTATAGGACTCCACCTCGACTAAAACAAAGGGGGACAATAGGAAAGAAGAATTTTTACGCGAATTCAATGTCGCCCAGGGTGATGTAATTTCGGTGTTCCGAAGCTAAACCATTACGTTAGCATTACGTTAGCATTACGTTGAAGGTTTGTTACGACATAGCATTTTTCCGGAAGCAAGGTTTCTAGAATGTGAACGTAGCGCTGCAATACCAATCCTCCACCACCTACCACCACTTGCACCACCAGCGACATGCCAGTGTGCCTCCCACCTAGCCTGCAACCCTCCAGGTAGCTCAAGCTCTATGGCATAAGACCATATTCGCCAAACTAGTGACGAAACAATGCACCAAACTCTATTAAGTTGCTATTGTACCTAAATGCACATGCGACCTTACAGTTTCACATAGTGGTGTGGCTAATGCACGTTGGCCAGTGGCTGGTAGAAATAAAAATAAAAGTGAGAAAAATTTATGCGAGAGTGGTGAAGTTTCCTTTCCCCCCACTTAGAGTTTACACAATAGCAAAAAAGCAGTGACTTAAGGATTGGTATAGCTGATTGGATATTTCGCCCTCCATATCTTTACATCTTTTTTCTTTATAGATCAGGAGAACGTTATAAAAATGGATGTTAACATTAACGAGTGTAGAAGACCAATTGAGTTGCAAGACTTCCGCCTCTCTTTGAAAAACGTGCCCCTTGAGGAGCTGCAGTCCATCAAAGAGCAAACCTCACTTTCCCTACACAGACTCTTGGAGTCCAATAAACTTATGATGGCATTGCTAGCTCGCGAAGTCCGCAATAACAAAAAAAAAAACTCGCAAGAAGGCAACAATGAAGACACGTCTATACACGAAGATGAGGTGGACTTAGAAGAGTTTGGTCCAGTGGGCTCTGACGACGTTAAAATCTACAAGGAATCGGTCCACGAGAACGAGATTGTGATTAACAACCACAAGGAGAGAATTGCTGCCTTGGACGCAGAGATCGCGAACAGAAGCGCAACTCCAAATGCGTCCTCTGTCAAACTCAGTGCTTTGAATGTGCCTGCTGACAACACCAGCAGCACCGACAACGATTACATCGACACCACTGCTTCAAATGGCGTTTATATTTGATTGTATAGCCACGACACCTAGGTGTAAGTATTAATGCTTATTGTTAATTAAATTTAGTACGCGCAGCTCGCTAAGCGCTCGTCAATTTAGGAGAGCTGCCTGCACACCAAAAGACAAACGTCATAACAAATAGTTGTTTGCTCTCGCAAACTCGGAGTTTCATAAAAATCCGACCAAGATTGCTATCGCAATATAAGTGCATACACCACATGCGCAGCGGCACCCATCACACAACCATCTAGTTTCCATCGTCACGGCTCCCCTTGTACGCCCACCATCCCTTCAACAGTAATCAGACTGTTGATTTCAACGGCTAAACTTTTCTCTTTCTCAAAAGTCTCGACCTCGTCTCTACGCTGTTAGGGTTCGTCAGAGTTGCCATTGAGACTCCCGCATGATGAAAAAATTTTCGAATTTTGCCTCATTTTATGCGAGTAGCAACTATTTGTTAGCTTTCAGCAATTGCTTTAGGCTCGAAAGCAAACCTATGCAGCCAGATAATCTCTAGCTACATATGTAGTCTCTTTTAGCGAGTGATGTAATTTCATACTCGAGGAAATGAACCTTTGTGTATATTTATAGAAAATACTCACGAGCTATGGCATTCCATCTTTCGCTTACATTCTTTTGCGGATTCTAGAAAATGGATTACACGAAGGGAAGACCACAGGTTGCTACTTGACGACCAAATCCGCATTCTCTCAGACCAAGTAGTCAAATATTCTTGTGTCTACAGTAGCTAGTTATGATTCCTGTCTGTCTCAGCGTGGAGAAAATCACTTCATATCCATATCGGTGTTTTCCGCAACTTTCATTTTATGCAAGCAACTTGTATAGTAACACCATACTGCCAAAAAATGACAGAATTATAAATAGTTTTTCCACTAGTTCCTTTGCTAACTTCCAATCAAACGGCTTTAGCTTGTAGTTCAGCAATCTGCTCTCTTCTTCAAAGGGCTAGCAAACTGTAGGGCCAATGAGAAGTGTGGAATTACATTGCTGTTTATCCCTATAATATTGCTCTCCCACTGGGGCTTTGTTCTCTTTTCTATTTTTATTGAAGCATGCAAGCTCTTAAAGAATTTGCATTTGTACTTACTTACACAGTACACTCGTGCCCACTTTAAATCTGCTGGAATTACAACCATACTAAATCTTTTGGGTACAAATTTTTGCTATGGTTGGTAACCACGGAGTTAAATAATTTCTACGGCCGAAGTAGTAGTAGTTTATTCGAATGTCAACTTTGAGAGCATCCCTAAAGTGCAACCCTGTTATTCAGGATGCCACCAGTTATAAAGAAAAGAAATAGGCTAATTAAGGTTTGCGCCAATTGTTACAAGAAGAAGATAAAATGTGATAGAAAACAGCCCTGTTGCAATTGTGCCAAAGGAAACTTAGTTTGTGAATATCTTGCAAATTTATCGAAACAACATGATCATCGCTATAATGGATCTGCTCACGAACGAGAGCAATTTCTCGCTTCCATCGATGTCGTGGACAGTTCAATTTTAGACGCTAAACTTGGTCTTTTGAGTAAGCTTTTCATATATACAAAACCATCCAGAACGTTCATAAGGTCCCCAATGATTAGTCTACATTCGTTTCCAAGCGGACTAATTGGTCAATGTACCATGAAATTAAGGAAAAGATTTACCAAAGAAAGAGTTGCCTGGAAGCAAAAGAACATTAAGAACCAGATTTCAATGTCCAATGTGGATTTGTATTCTGATGAAAGTCTGATAATGTCCATAAATGCAATAATACCCAAAAACTACAGCTCTATTGTTGAAAGGTTAACTTATTTTCAAATTCATCTAAATACCCTTTTATTTAATCAGTCAATACCAATGCAATTATTAACCGCTATTTTCAGCTCTTACTTTGTTACGCCTACAAACGAGATCATTTTCAAAAAACCTGAGAAGAGGTGTGAATACCAACCAATTGCACTTGTTTTATTACTTGTTGACTTGGTCGATTTGTTCACAAAATCTTCCAGAAGTGAATTATTTGAAAATATGCTCACCGTCCAAAATAACAAACTGACAGAGCTAGCAGTAAGATTACTAAACTATTCTGATTTTACAACAAACAAAAGTGTCTTTTCCATTCATTCAATTTTATGTGTGACATTAACAATGATGATATATGGAGATATTCAGGGAAGTGGATTCGATTATATTGATTCCTACGCTTTATTTCAAACTGGTATGAACATAGCTTTTGGTATGGGTTTACATTTGGATTTGAACAAGGAGCCAGAACTTCAATCAAAGGTTGATGAAGATTGTTCTTCTGCTGGCCAAATAACCATGAATGAGTTAAAAAGATTGTGGAATTTGCTAGTATTATTGGACTCTGAATACTTATTATATGATTTCCAATCAATGATAAATCTAAAGTTTTGCCATGGGTTGTATCTCGACATTTTAGACCATTCGCAATATTTGCCCAAGTGTGTTTCTGTGATGAGGTCAATCCCAAATGTTCTTATCTCCCTCAGGAATACTAACTTACGTGATTTGATTGAGTTGTCAGAAAATGTGAAAAACGTTATTAGTACAATGGTTCTATTCAATAATGTATTTTTGCTTGAGAAAAACTTGACCTTATGGCCTCAGGTAAGCTTAAAATTGAAGCTCTCTACATTTTATTCGTTGTTGTGCTTTTTCATAAGTTACATTATTGAAAAGAGGGCCGATGAGCTTAATATCGAGAACCTGTCGGATATCCGAATTTTGAATAAAGTACAAGAAAGAATGAATCAAAATTTCATGTTGAATTTTCTTTACATTATGAAATTTCAAAATGATGTTTACGATTATGCCAAAGATGAAAAATTTTTCGTTTACCTTAAACAAGAATTATGGTATTGGTTTGGTCCCCCAACATGTGATTTTGTTCAATATGTCTTACTAGCATCAATTAAAAATAACGAAAAAATTGATTTAATGGATAACGGCTTGCTTCCGAGTCCTTCAATTGATGAAATTGAAGATGTTTTCTTTAGTGACTCAAATATCAAAAATTTTAGTGCATGTATTGAACCAAAAGTGCTGTTGAAATCTTTGGCACTTGCGTACAATAAGTCTGTCAAACTGCTACGAAATAATCTCAATTACGATATGTTTTTGTTTGCCAAAATATGCTCAATTCTAATGGTGTTGCTAAAAATTTATATGAGTCCAAACATAGACTACTCCACGACAGGTCATACCGAAAATATCAAAAAAATCATTTCTTTGGCTGATATGGAGTTGAAAAATAGATCGGCGGGGGATGTTGATTCAAATATTTTTATCAGTACTGCTGAAAATGACAAAGCAGACACAGTCACGTTTGATGAGCCATCGACAATGGACCACAATAGTGAATTGCAAATGGATGAAATGATGGCGTCTGTTTTTGGAACGACAGAGTGGAGTGATATCATAAATGATTTAAATAATTTCATGAGTGATCCTAACAATATACCTGAATATTTAGGCATCTAGTAAACATTTCAATAATTCAAGATATTAAAATTATGTAATTTAAGTGATAAAGTACTGATTCATCGCTCTGTGTCGAAAAGGGTCGCATATCAATGATGGTGGGCAGCAAGAGCACATGCTACCTTTGCTAAAAAATTCAAAGATTTTGCAAATAATTTGCAAATCTTATATATCATGTATAAAGATCCAATAGCCATAATTTTTAATGGAAGTGTTTAATGGAATTTAACATCATTATCAGATGTGAAATTTTTGCTCAATATTGTGACAGTTAGAACAAACGCTCAGACTAGCGTGAAGCAAAATTATTAGAGTTGTTATGTTCAACAATGGTTTGATGTCCTGTAAAATTTCGGGTTACAATTGAAGAAAACACTTGACACTAAAAATTTAGATTAAACCATATCGAATACAAAAAAAACGCCAAAGCATGTTATTGGGGCCGATAAAGCAAGTTTCCCGATGATATATTTATTTATCTTCATCATGGTACCAAATAATGCTCTCAAACAGACCGCTGGCGCTCTGAATTGCCAGATTACTACATATTCTGTCGCAGCCAAGTGACAAAACCTTGAAGACGCGCCAGGATGTTTGTTTTTTGTCACTTGAATATCTGCAATAAAAGCCAACGATATCAATCTGATTGAAGAATGAGTGGTAACTATCAGTGGGCTAAAGATATCCCATGTCGAAACATTCAAACCCATGGATATTGCAAATTTGAAAACAAAGGTTGCGGATTTAATCACGATTTGGCTCGCCAATTACAGTCAGATTCTGCACAATCTTCATCTCCCGTTTTATCATCAGCCACGGCTGCATCAACTGCAATTGCAACAGGAACATCTATGGATACTAGTCCAACCGATAATACAAACATCTCCTTAGCAAATGCATTTGCTGCTGCAATAAAGGCAAAATCAGCTCCATTAAATAAATCAGCTTCCAATCCTTCAATAACTGTGAAGTCTGTCACCAATTCTCTTTCGAATTCAGCTCTATCTACTGCACCATTAGCAAAGCACAAGTTTGATTCGCCATCTTTTGTTCCAACTGCAACTTTGAATAAATTTGCGGTAATGTCTCCTTCTTTGGAAAGCATTCCATCTTTTGTTCCATCTTCTTCTGCAACAGCAACAACTACAGCAAATGGAGGTTCTGAAGGTAGCAGTGGTGCACCTAAGATGCTTAGTACGCTTTCTACAACGAAACTGAATGGTTCATTTAATCCTGAAACTGCTCCTGTTTTTACCCCTACCTCCACAGCTCCCACAGCTTTACCAAGCCCGGCTCCTGTCCTCGAAAACATGTCTATTCCTCCATTTCAGCCAATTCCAGGACCCGAAGAAATGTTTTATCAAAATACAAATCTTTATCCTCCAAATTTTCATCTTTATGCACCACAACCTCCACCTCATGTTGAATTAAATAAAAAACTCGATGAGAGAACTGTTGACGATTTATTTATTGATAGAGAGTTTAGGAACGAATTGCAATTGAGGAATGAAGAAAGTTTGAAATCTGTTAGTAATAACCAATTAGATTTACCTCTTCACGTTAACCAGTACCATTCGTTTTATCCAATTGATAGACAATGCCTTTCCGGGTCAAGTTATGGATACCCATCAATGGTTTATAAGTGCCTATCAAACACTGATGGCTCTTTGTATTGTATGAGAAGATTGCAAAATGTTCCTATTTCATCGAATACGATTATCAAGAAAATGAAGATTTGGAAAAGCTTGGATTGTTCAAATGTTATCAAACTTCATGAGGTTTTTACAACAAGAGCATTTGGTGATAATTCTTTGATTTTGATATACGATTATTACCCATTATCATATTCACTACTGGAGTACCATTTTGGTAACAAACCAGAATTAATTACTGAGGATTGTCTTTGGAATTATATGTTTCAGTTGCTTAACGCTATCACTGAAGCTTATAAAGTTAATTTAAAATTGGGTCCGTTTAGCTGGTCAAAAATTCTTGTCACAAATAAAGGTAGAATTAGAGTCGCCGACATTGGACTAAAAACTATTCTTACTGACATCAAGAAAAATCAATCAGTTGAAAATGGAATTTTGAAGGACCTTGAAGACGAGGAAACACCAGACATAATCCATTTAGGTAGAATAATTTACAGTTTAGCAAAAGCAACATTACCGACAATACCTGAAATAGATGATCCTAAAATAGTGATAGAACAGCTTCACTACACTTCAAAGCTGAAGAGCACACTTGCATATATGTTTGAAGAAGAATCCACTTTAGAAAGGCTAACAGAAATGATTGCACCAGAAATCCTCAGATTATCAAACGGATTACAAAATAGGACAGATTTTATGGAGGCCCAATTAACAAGGGAATTGGAAAATGCAAGACTTGTTAGGCTGTTTGCCAAATTAGACTTTATTTCAGAGAGACCAGAGTTAGTGAAAGAAAAGTCGTGGTCTGAAATTGGTGATAGGTATCCAATTCGTTTATTCAAGGACTACGTGTTTCATCAGTATGAGAATGGATTACCACGAATTGATTTAACACACGTCATTGACTGCCTGAATAAATTAGATGCTGGTGTTGATGAGAAGATCTTGTTAGTTAGTCCTGATGAAATGAATTGCATGATAATCAGCTACAAAAGTTTGAAGGAACTTCTGGATAAAAGTTTCCAGCAGTTAGTCACAGGCAAGATTTTGTAGAATACTCTGCAAATGTATATTAGTCAGATTATGTTTGCTTCATATAAATCGAGTTATATCCATTCTATATATGAAATGTCATGGTAAAATATGAGAAAAGAAGTAAACTATGTAAAGCGAAGCAGTAGTTCAAGAAATTAATGACCGAAATGATGGGATATTTGCCTTTTTCTAGTTGATTAATTTTTTATAACAAGCCAATTAATACGGTACAAATTGAATAATTGCAATTGCTAACTTCGTCTAATAATATATAGGTGTAAGCCTATTATGCAAGATGCTGAGGATTTTTCGCTGAGAAAGTCTTACATGATGAATATAAAGATCCATAAAGCCAAAGTAAAAATTAATCAGTGGTGGAACAACTTTCGATATGGAAATAGTGCTTATACGGAAATAGATCATGAATCAAAAATTAGAGCCCATTTTCCATTCTTGGGCAAGAGTTATGTACAAAAAAGTGACAATTTAAGAAATGATGAACTCTCAAAACAAAAGATAGTAACAAATAAGCTATCTAATGGAGAAATCAGCGCTCAACTGGAACTAGATAATTATCATGAAAGTGTCGATATTTATAACACAGACAGCCGACACAAAAACTATCTGGTTTTGAGCTCAAAAGATAATGAACATGCTGTTGATAAAAAACAGAACGTTTCCTACATTGATGTGAGTGTAACGGGTCAAAAGACACCAAGAAAGGTACATCCAAAAACAAGTATAACGGTAGTATTGGAAGGCATTGTAGAGGCAAACAACACAGGTGGCAAAAGTTCATCTGTTCATTTTACAAAAACAGATATTGATGATCCTTGTCGCCCTAAAAGTCAAATTAATTGTCTCCAAGAAGCCACAACAATAGATTCTTTTAGGATGTTTGGGTCGTTCTTGGCTGATAATTATATCAATAGTACTGAAAGTTCAAAATTGTTGAACTCTTTGATTCATGAGCCACTTGAAAAACAACATTGTTCTAACGAAGTCAATCCTGCTCTATCCCACCAAAGTTTTAGCAAGAGTCAAACAAATGACTTAGAAGCAATCAAAGAGAATATAGATGAGTGCTTTTTCAGCTCGCTCAAAATGTTCACCGATAACTTTCAAAACTACATGACATTTGGCGACAGTGACAGCGATAATACGTTAAATCAAATTGGTGACATAAACACTAAATTTTGTAAAGAAGTCAAACCTGAGTCCAGTTTAGTTTGTACCCAAAGTTTCCATAAACAAGACAAGAAGAATCAACCTTTCGAAATATATAAAGATAGTCCTACATTTGAAAATAAAGCTACAAAAATGCAAGAAGTTCAATCCAAAGAAGTGTTGAAGGAAAAGAAAGATAAGTCTTTATGTTCCAAGCAAAGTTCTGGTTTCAAAGATAATGTGTCTGACATTGCAAATAAAGAAAAAACAAGTAAGCGCTTTATTGAAAATCCAAAGGATAATGTGCGGAAACATGCGGATGTCCTAAAACAGCAATCAAAGGTGATTTTGAATCAATCGCAAGTACAAGTAAGATCATCAACCAAACTCTCTCATGTACGGACCAATGAAAAGCGTGCGCTTTTTTGCTGCAAGATTAAGAGATTGACTGCCAAAGTTAAACAATATTCCAGAAGGCGGCATCAAGCAGTTCAACGTGAAGCGTCTAATAAAACTGATAATGTCAATCACAACAATATCGCTGCCACCAAAATCGAAGTTGTTCAAAACCAAAGTAGCGATCATCTTAATTTACGGATATCTTCGAGCGGTTTAATGAGATTAACATATACGGTGAAAGCAACTAAAAATAAACACAATAAGTTTTTTGTGAAAACCAGCCTGGAGTGCTCTTGTATAACGCCAGTTATTGCTGTCTTTGATAGGACGAATGACGGGACAAAAACACTGGCAAAAACTAGTTGTGAAAATCCTTTTTAAATAAATATCAACGTCGCCATATTGCTAATATTACAAAACCTTTGATTGGAGTTGAGCTTAATGGAATCGTTCAAAAAGGAGTGTTTTATGATTCACTTTTTATAGCAAGTATATAAACTGGTGCTAGTAGTAAATGCTGAGCCAGAACATGAAAAATTTCGATTATGAAACACCAATGTTTCATCCGAAACTCAAAACCTGCAGACAGAAAACGTCTTTCAGAGTAGCAGTTATGGCGTTGGTTGATAGTTTCAATGACCATGCATTTAGGCTTTCTAATGAAAGCAGCAATGTCGTCATTGATTTAGGTTATAGATAAAACCAGTTGTTTTAAGTTTGAAATTGTGTAGCACCTGTTGGTTATTGTAGGATTACTTGACAGCAAATGTTAACGAGGTGAACTTATGGAAATAACAGTGTTTCATAATTTTTGGCTGTGTCGAATATGAAACATAATAAGTTATGTATAGATACGAAAATGAGAGTTTAGTGCTGGTCAGCACGTCAACTGAAATACACTCTTACCCTCCACTTAACACTCTGTGTTCTAACGCAATACTGAAATTACAAAGTCTATTCTAGTAAATCAATCGGTAGGTAGTATTAGTATTGTACTGTTTAGTTCCTGAGGTGAATTTATGAATAAATTGAAGAATAATGGGTTGTTTTCCAAGTAAGTTAGAGCAAACAGATGAGAAACGATTTAGTCAAATAGAAGCAGAAGCAAAAGGTTCAAATGCCGACCCCTCCCAGATTGAGAAGATACAGAACACCAAATTAGATAAGATCATGCAACAAAGAAAGTCAAATAATAAAAATCAAGTTAAAATGTTGCTTCTAGGTGCTGGTGAATCTGGTAAGTCAACCGTTCTCAAACAAATGCGAGTTTTGCATAAGAACGGTTTTTCAATTCAAGAGAGAATTCAGTATAAAAACATCATTTGGGCTGACTGTGTTGCCAGTATGCAGAATTTGATTATTCAATCTAGAAATCTGAAGATCAGTTTGGATTCTGACGATCCATCTTCGGATCTTTACCATTACAAAAGCAAGATTCTCAATTATAAACCACTATACGATATAGATACTCTGGCTGCAGGTGGAAAAACTTTTTTGAAGGAACATTTGGGTAAATATAGTGGAAAAAGTAATAAGAACAAGAATAGAAAATTTTATAGTGATAGTGATGGTGGCAGAGCAAATGCTGGCTGGATGGAGGAGCAATTCTTGGCAGATGATGGGACACTTGGCTCCAGTTTTGATGAGTCAAAAGAAGGAGATGACTTCCTGTTAAAAGATTATCTTGATGATTCGAGTACCTCTAGCAATAAGAGAGAAGTTGCAGTTCACTCAAGTTTTGATGTTGCTGAAGCAATAACAGCGCTCTGGAAGTTTGATAGAGGAATCAAACAGTGTATCGCCAAATCCAATCTATTTCAATTTGAACCCTCAGCTCCATACTTTTTTGAAAAGGCATCAGACTACGTTGATGAAGACTATGTATGTACAGACGAAGATATTTTGAAGGGAAGGATCAAAACTACCGGCATCACTGAGACAAAGCTTAACATTAACGGAATCAAGTTCAAAATATATGATGCCGGCGGACAACGGTCTGAAAGAAAGAAATGGATTCATTGCTTTCAAGATATTACATGTGCGTGCTTTGTCTTGGCTGTTTCCGAATACGACCAAATGCTATTTGAAGATGAACGTGTTAACCGAATGCATGAAGCGATCATTCTTTTTGATTCGATAGTGAATTCCAAGTGGTTCGCAAACACTCCGTTCATTTTGTTTTTGAACAAAGTCGATTTATTGAAGGATAAAGTGAGAAAGTCACCTTTACGCAAATATTTTCCTGATTACACTGGCAAAAGCAACGATGTCGAGGATGTCTTACAGTACTTTGAGAGTCTTTTTTTGAGTTTGAACAAATCAAAAAGGCCTATCTATGTACATAGAACATGTGCCACGGACACCCAATCAATGAAATTCATTCTTACTGCAGTGACAGATATGGTGATTCAGCAAAACTTAAAAAAAAGTGGACTGTTCTAGTGACGTGCAGTGTATATTATATATCAATCTTCTTTGTGAAATATGATGCTGAGCATCCGTTGTTACCCGGACTTTGTAGATTAGTAATCTTTATAGTTCTAGCTGTGGCGCACTCGCCAACAGAAATTCAAAAAGATATAAGTTTGGCATGTCGGCCTTGCTGATACTTGCTGGCTTGCTCCTTTCCTTCAAAGTGTTTTCCGTAGTAAAACGTTACTTCTCACAAACAACACGCGTTATGTCTGCCGAAACTGTTGCTCACATCAAAGATCTCATCAACAAAAACGAAGTCTTCGTTGCTTCAAAGACCTATTGTCCGTACTGTTCCGCAGCTAAACGTCTTCTTGAAAAGGCTGCACCTGATGCTTACATTTTAGAACTAGATTCATTAGATGATGGTGACGAAATTCAACAAGCTCTTGCACAAATCTCCGGCCAAAGAACCGTTCCAAATATTTACATTAAGGGTAAGCATATCGGTGGCAATTCCGATCTTCAAGCTCTTGGCGAATCAAAAATCAAGGAATTGGTCAAGGCTTAACTTTTATAGCTTTATATCGTGTTTATAATGATTTAAAAACTAAGAAAATCATTGAAACTTCTGTCAAAGATGAATATGTTGATAAGATGCTCAGCGAAAAAGGCAACCATTTCCCCCTTCTTGCTGCCATACTTCTTTTTCTTGTTCAATGAAGACTAGTGGCACATCTAAAGTTGAAGAGTTGGTGTCGCCTACCGATTCTGTCCAGAGCTCCATTCTCTTGCCTAAGTTCTCGTGTAAAGACATTCTTTACGCGTCAAAGAATATATATGGTGAAGAGCTAGGTTCATTACAAAGTGTCCACCCGGCAACAATGCTGAATTTACCAGTATCCAATCGGCTTTTGATCAAGGACTCTGGGATCTTACTTGGTTACATTTTTGCGGCCTATAGACAAATTTTAGGAGTGATGTTCATGATTTACGAATGGTATCTCAAAGCATTGCGAGGTTGGAGTAACACAGTGGGGCTCTTTGGCTCGTTCTTTTGGTTTGTGGTTACTTTTATGCCGGTTATTTCTGAAAACGTCTCGTTAGTAGAGACTAAAACCGAGACCGACTCAACATACACGAAAAGCTCAACAGCTCAAATGATCAAAAACTTACCTACAAACCTAAAAAATATACATATCCTAATTGGTAATTATGCTTTGACCCAATCGTTGAGTAGGATAACACATCCAAGAAGTAGAATGATTATACGTAAATCTTTAGGTAATTTCATTGCTCCTTATCATTGTGCTTTCATCCTGGAAATGAACGTTTTGGCCATCAAACAACCTCCAGAAATACCAACTCCGTACTTGGATGCGGAAAAGAAACTAATTGTTCCCGAAAAACAAGAGATTGCCAAAACAATGACTCTGAGAGCAGAGTGGGCAACAGCTCACCGCACTCACAAAGCGGCAGAAACTGTAAGAATAATCTACGAATCTGCGAAAGTAATTGCATGGAGTGCATGCTCAAATATTAGAATAGTTACTCTTTACGAAAGAACAGGTTATGGATGGAAAGGTATACATCAACTTGCCAATTTAGTACAAGAAGAGATGCGAAATTTAACCAAGACCAAATACAACACGAACGACTATATTAAAATTGTTGATTTAGATAGTGGCAAGAGCATAGTTGTATTGGATCACAATACTACTACATATTTTGATGAAGAACTGATTAAGCCAGTTAGCCCTTCACCGCAAACTGCCATTTCTTCATTTGATGGTGAAACAGTTCCTCACCAGCATAACACTAGCTTATTCTCGACATATTTAACCGTGTTTTTACTTTCTGGGAGGCACGTAACGGAAAAAAGTGGCATTAAAGATTATATAGGTTACAACCTTTCTGCGAAATTTAATGTTTCAATAGAATCAGATTTTCTTAATTCACCACGAAACTACGTCTCAGAGTATAAAGATCCGCAGTTGGTAATAAAATACGCTGGCAGGAGACAGCAACTCAAAAGTCTTGACGGGTTTCCACTTGCAGGTAACAAACCAATATGCATCAAATATTACTTACAACCAGTGTCATTTGCAGCACTCTGGGAAGGTTGTCGGAGTTTTAGTAGGCAATTATACAACGCGAAGAGCTGAGCAAATAGCTTGATTCGATAAGCTAAAATTAAAATAATATTTTGTATGTAAAAATTCTTATCGGTGTTGCCACATCGCAAATCAACAAATAAATTACTGGATTTATACCAATATGACTACAAATGACAAGCAGCTACGTGTAATTGATATTAAAAACTGCATAGAGTTTTCCAAGGCTTTACATTGCACACCAAATGTCGTCATTGGTCGGAGTTCTGAAACGAGAGGCCGTCTCAATGCTCATCATACCCTCTATTATCACGATAAGGCACTCAGTGCCACGCATTTGGGTGTATACTTAATGGATGAACAGAGAGATAGATTGCTGTTGTTCAATGCATCAAAGCATGGGCTCATTCATTACAGTTGGCATCGTGATGAGTTCAGTATCATAACTGCAAATCAGGTGGCAACTCTTCAGAATTACGACATGCTTGGCCTTTGTTTGGTTTCTGATTTTAGAAACGAAACCAGTACCAATGCTTTCGACTTAAAGTTGTGTGACATGAAACAGTTGCGTAACAAATGCAGATTTTGGATAAGGATTTTGAGTGACTACAAGACTCAGCTCATTGCCAAGACTGTGAGTGGTTTTGAACTGAATCCACATTTGCCAAAGGGAAACATCGAGACGTCGTTTCTAGAATTATGTGAAGATTTTGACACCTATGAAGTTATTAGCAATTGCTCCAACATGAATTTGGGCATTGATTATTCATTGTCACCAAAATTAAACAAAATTGGCAACGAAATAGTTTTAGAAATGTGTCTAAACAAGATATCAAATGGTGCGAATAGACAGAACAAATATTTGTATCCAGACAGGAAATGCAACAATAGTATGCAAGAATGCAGGCATTCTACCAAAGTATGTACTAACAGTGGCTTAGTTCACTCAAGCTTATTTCCAAGCCGGTCCTGTGGTGCTGTGTCTAAATTAGGTAAGGGCGCAAACAAGAATGTCGGATTTAACATTTCGTCGGGCGCAAAATTTCAAAAAAATATCCGAAGTTCTAAACGCTCTTACAGTGACATATTGGAGCAAGATGGTAGTTTTGAAAGGAAAAAACAAAAATTGTTGAAGCAGAATGAATCATTAAAAAGAGAAAATTCATTAATTAAGTTGGAGCTTGAACAGATTAAGCAGAAGTTGCGTTCTCATACCTACAATGCCAAAGGAAAGGATATTAAGGTTAGGTTTTACACTGCCATTATAACCACTGCCATGCTATATTTGATTGGAAAATATGCTTAGTATTTCTTTTGGCAAAAGCATTTTTATCACCAGGAACAATAATTTTCCACCGTAAATAAGAGCAATTCTGTGAGATGGAAATAAAGTCCATATTAAATCCGGATATTTTTTTTAAAATAGAAACGAAATATATGAATATTAAACCCATTCGGCTGTTTTGGATGCCAAACGGAACTACATAAGGGTGAAGCCTGGATTTTTCTCAATGATATGATGGTAATATTATGAAGTTCCAAAACCCTATTTATGTTCAAGAATTTAATGTTTAAATAAATATTATCTCCGAAAGTTGGGCATAATGCGGAACTAAATAAAAGAGGGACTATTCCCCATCAAAAATTTCGTGATAGAAGCACCCATAACAAACAGTTCAGTATGACTATGGAATCAATATCTGTTGGTAAAGATTCCGGTTCTGATGAAGATTACGCAGCTGAAACCCATTCTTATTCAGGTTTCAATTACGCTGCAGACGAGAACATCAGAAACCTTGCTAGAAAGCTTACTGAGAATCAATCGCATGATGACGGTGAAAAGATTACAAGCGGTTACGAACCTGGTGGACTTTTGAGAACTATGACTAGTATGTCTCAAGTTCCAGGTATTGATCCAATTTCGGCCGTCGATCCTAGGTTAGATCCAAGCAGTGATCAATTTGAATCCAAATTCTGGGTTAAAAATATCAGAAAGCTCATTGAAGGTGATGTTGACTTTTTCAAACCAACCTCTTTGGGGTTTGCTTATAAAAATCTCATTGCTGAAGGTATTTCATCTGATTCAGATTATCAAGCAACTGTTGACAATTATTTATTCAAAAAGGCCAGAAACTTCTATCTTGATACTTTTAAAAAGGGTGACAAATCTAGAACTTTTGAAATTTTAAAGTCAATGGATGGTCTTATCAAACCATCTACCTTAACGGTTGTGTTAGGTAGACCTGGTGCTGGTTGTTCCACTTTTTTGAAAACTGTCGCTTCTCAAACCTACGGTTTTGATATTTCGAAAGACTCCTTTCGTAGTTATGATGGCCTAACACCAAAGGACATTGATAAACACTTCAGAGGTGAAGTGGTGTTTTCTGCTGAGTTAGACAACCATTTTCCACATTTGACTGTCGGTCAAACTTTGGAGTTTGTTGCTGGTTTGAGAACTCCTCAAAATAGAATTCCAGGTGTTTCAAGAGAAGAATACGCTAATCATATGGCTGCAGTTTATATGGCAACCTACGGTTTGTCTCATACCTATAACACTAAAGTTGGTAACGATTATATTAGAGGTGTTTCTGGTGGTGAAAGAAAGAGAGTTTCTATTGCAGAAGTTTCTCTATGTGGTGCTAATATACAATGTTGGGATAATGCCACCAGAGGTTTAGATTCTGCAACAGCTTTAGAATTTGTTAGAGCATTGAAGACCTCTGCTGAAATTCTGGATATTACTCCTCTTATTGCCATTTACCAATGTTCTCAAGATGCTTATGATCTTTTTGACAATGTTGTCCTTCTTTATGAAGGTTATCAAATTTATTTTGGTTCGGCGAAGAAAGCGAAACAGTTCTTTGAAGACATGGGTTATGCGTGCCCTGAACGTCAAACCACTGCTGATTTCTTAACTTCTATCACTGCACCTGCTGAAAGAATTCCAAAGGCAGGATGGGAAGATAAGGTTCCAAAAACTCCAAAGGAATTTGAAGCTTACTGGAAGAATTCCAAAGAGTATGCAGAGCTGATAACTGATGTCGATAACTATGTTTCTGAATGTGCTGAAAAGAATACGAAGGAGCTGTATAGTGCAGCACATGTTGCCAAACAATCAGATCACACTCGTCCTTCATCTTCTTTTCGTGTATCTTATTGGATGCAAATCAAATCTGTTGCTAAAAGAAATGTTTGGAGAACAAGAGGTGATCCATCTATCATGTTGTTTTCGGTTTTATCAAATATTATTATGGCCTTGATTATTTCCTCTTTATTCTACAATTTATCCCCCACCACTGGTGATTTCTATTACCGTTCTGCTGCTATGTTCTTTGCTGTGTTGTTCAATGCCTTTTCCTCAATGTTGGAAATTATGTCTTTGTTTGAATCTAGGTTAATCGTTGAAAAACACAAACGTTTTGCCTTGTACCATCCGTCTGCAGATGCTTTTGCCTCTATTATCACTGAATTGCCCGCCAAGATTACTACCTGTATCGGCTTTAATTTGATATATTACTTCATGGTCAACTTTAGGCGTGAACCTGGTAGGTTTTTTTTCTTTATCTTGATGAACTTCTGTGCAACTTTGGTTATGTCTCATATTTTCCGTTCCATTGGTTCTTGCTTTTCTTCATTGGAAGAAACAATGCCTCCTGCTTCTATCTTTTTGACGGGTCTAGTTATTTACACTGGTTTTGCGCTTCCAACTCCGACAATGCATGGCTGGTCGCGTTGGATCAACTACATTGATCCTGTGGCCTATATTTTTGAATCACTTATGACTAATGAATTTTCAGGTCGAGAGTTCAAATGTTCCGCTTTTGTTCCGAATTATCCTGATGTTCCCCTTGCCAACAAGGTCTGTAGTGTGGTCTCTTCAGTTTATGGTAGTGAGTATGTTAGTGGTACTGATTACATTTACGAGTCTTATCGTTACAAGAATACTCATAAATGGAGAAACTTTGGTATCGTTATTGGGTTTATCCTTTTCTTCCTTGGTATTTATCTTACCTTAGTCGAAATCAACAAAGGTGCTATGCAAAAAGGTGAAATTATTGTGTTCCAGCAATCTACTTTGAGGAAGATGAGAAAGCAAAAGAAATTGGCTGCTAACGATATTGAGAATGCGGTTGATGGAAAGGAAAAGGCTGTTGGGGTTTATGAACATAATAGCGAGGATCAAGATAATGGTGATTTGAGTGCTCTTGTTGCCGGTGAAGATATTTTCCATTGGAAGGATGTTTGTTATGAAGTTCAAATTAAGGATGAGACAAGAAGAATTTTGAACCATGTTGATGGTTGGGTCAAACCAGGTACCTTGACTGCTTTAATGGGTGCTTCAGGTGCTGGTAAAACCACCCTATTGGATGTTTTGGCTAACAGAGTTACTACTGGTGTTATTTCTGGTTCTATGTTTGTTAATGGTCGTTTGAGAGATCAGTCTTTCCAAAGATCTACTGGTTACGTTCAACAACAAGATTTACATTTACAAACCTCTACTGTAAGAGAAGCCTTAAGATTTTCTGCTCATTTGAGACAGCCAAGAGAGACTCCTGTTGAAGAAAAGAATGCATACGTTGAAAACATTATTAAAATATTAGACATGGATGCTTATGCAGATGCCATTGTTGGTGTTTCCGGTGAAGGTTTGAATGTTGAACAAAGAAAGAGACTAACCATTGGTGTTGAATTAGCGGCCAAACCAAAACTCTTATTGTTCTTGGATGAACCAACGTCTGGTTTGGATTCTCAAACTGCTTGGTCTGTTTGTCAATTGATGCGTAAGCTTGCAGATGGAGGCCAAGCTATTTTGTGTACTATTCATCAACCATCTGCTCTCTTGTTGAAAGAGTTTGATCGTTTGTTGTTTTTGGCTAGAGGTGGTAGAACTGTTTACTTTGGTGATTTAGGTGAAGGTTGTGATACACTTATCAAATATTTCGAGGCGCATGGTGCTCCTAAATGTCCACCACAAGCTAATCCTGCTGAATGGATGTTGGAAGTTATTGGTGCTGCACCTGGTTCTCATGCAAATCAAGATTACTATGAGGTTTGGATGTCCTCTGACGAAAGACAAGCCATTAGAGATGAATTGGAAAGGATGGAAGTTACTCTTGTTGAGAAGCCACTTGATCAATCTGTTGATGCTAAAAGAGAATACGCATCCACTGTATGGAATCAATATTATGAAGTTACTAAGCGTGTTTACCAGCAATACTATAGAACTCCATCTTACATTTGGAATAAAGTGATGCTTACTGTCTGTTGTTCTCTTTTCAATGGGTTTTCCTTTTACAATGCGGGTACTTCTCTACAAGGCTTACAAAACCAAATGTTGAGTATTTTCATGCTTTCTGTTATGTTGCTTAATTTGGTTCAACAAATGTTACCTAATTTCATGCTTCAACGTTCAATCTACGAAGTTCGTGAAAGACCATCAAAGACCTTTTCTTGGCTCCCATTCATCTCCGCTCAGCTGACAGCTGAACTGCCATGGAACCTACTTTGTGGTACCATTGCATATTTTTGCTGGTATTATCCTGTCGGTTTATATAATAATGCATCTGAAACCAACACTGTTTCAGAGCGTGGTGCTTTAACTTGGTTACTTTTGATTGCATTTTATAATTATTCATCAACCCTTGGTTTGATGTGTGTTGCTGGTATGGAAGAAGAACAAAATGGTGCCAACATTGCACAATTATTGTTCACTATGAGTTTGAATTTCTGTGGTGTTCTATACTATCCAACTGGTTTTTGGTCGTTTATGTACAGAGTGAGTCCTTTCACTTATTGGATTTCATCAATGTTAAGTGCTGGTGTTGGTAATGCTTCTCTTAAGTGTTCTCCTAAGGAGTATGTTCAATTTCCTCCACCAGAAGGTCAATCTTGTGCATCCTTCCTTTCTGACTTCATTGGTACAAATGGTGGTTACTTAGGAACCGAAACAACTTCTGATATGTGTTCATTCTGTACTGGATCTAACACAAATGCTTTTCTTGAAGGCATCCACATTAGTTATGGTAACCGTTGGAGAGACTGGGGTATTTTCATTTGCTACATCGCTATCAATGTTTTCTTTGCTTTCCTATTCTACTGGTTGGCAAGAGTTCCAAAGAAGAATAACAGAGTTAAGGATTCTACTGCATTGAAATCAACTGAAGCAGCGCCAGTTAGCAACCAACCAGAAGTTGTCTAAAACACATTATGCAACTGATACTAGCTATCAGACAACCCTTGATATCTTTCAATTTTGTATTTCGTTTTCTATTAATTACTACCTAAACATATAATAAAATAATAAAACACATAGTTTGAATAATAATCCACCCACGGTTTGACAGATCAAAGGAGCGGAGAAATCGGGGACATTTTTTTTTTTAAAATTGAAGTTCTTATCTTTCTTCTCACAACGATCAAGCATGATACCTAGAACGTTAGGGGAGATCATATCAGTTTCCCGAAAGGCGGCAAGAGGGTTCAAACAATCTCTTGAAGAGCTTGGCGAACTTTTGAGGGAGGCACAGCTTGAAAGAAATTTACAAAGATCACCAGTCAGAGTACCAGTTCATCGAGGAACGCCACAACATCCACTGAGTGGACGCGTTGGCAGAAGACAGTTTTCAACATCTGCCACTAGTTTAGTTACCGGAACCTTTGAGTCTGTGCCAATAAACGTTAAATGTTTACAGTCGCTTTACAGGAGGCAACCTCTGACTAAAACCTTCGAAAACGCGATATACCATGTGCAACCTTTCAGAGTGGCTACAAGGGTGACAGTTAGGGGTGGCGCTGGTACTAGCATGTACAAGCATTTTGTTCATCATAACGCTAGAATGTATTCGACTTTTGGATCTTCATCCGCACAGGCAGTCCAAAACCTATCACAGGGGATTAGAAGTTTTGTCTTGAAGGGTAGTCAATTAACGGCAGACTGCTTGAAAACCAAGGTGCAAGTTGGTAATTATAACACCAATGAGGCGCACACAAGCGAAGACATGCATCTAGCAGCGAAGCTCTCAAATGATGATTTTGTTCATGAGTATGGCTCATTTATTGAATTTAACATCAATGCAGCTTCAGTTGAAGATTTATTACCAACAAGCGGTCTTTTTGACGAAGATTTGTCAAAAGAATTTGAAAATAGATTGGAATCTTCTTTGCGGTACCAAAGAAGTGTAATTAAAGACATTTCTTTGTTCCGTGAAAATATTGGATCGACGTCATTTAAGTGTTCCAACGGCCGTTTGCGATTTTACTGTCCTAACTGTGAAGTGCCGAAAATGGAGTTGATGCTTCTGGATCATGGGATCACCACTGGTGTAGTTTATGGAATGAGCGAAACGATGTCTTCTAATGAAATATTCTCTAATCAAAATTTTATGTCTAGTACGAATTCCTTTGAGTCAGTGTTGTCAGCTGGAGATAGCTTCAGCTCAATTGAGGGTTCTGAACTTGACCATTCCATTTTATCTATGTCAGATAACTATTTTGAGGAGGTGATTGTAGTTTGACCTCAGAATAAGAATTTTCTTTTTGTTTGTTTTTTGTTGGACCCATTAGGTTTTTTAGTTCCAGTTTTATCACTGGTTGATTGATATCATTCATTTCTGTTATAGTCATGGTATATTATACACACACATAGATGATTTATTTTATAGGTTATTCGTTATTATTCATCAGAGCTTAGGTAATTTGTGCCCAACCGCGACATCAAATACTTTCTCCTTTGTTAACTAAAAGCGACGGGTTAATTGTGGTGAACATCTTATAACGCATTGTCATTGAGCGTACTATAAACTATGACAGACGAGTTTGAAAGTGTGCCTAGCATAGAATCTGAATTGCAGGATGTGGGATCTACTAACATTGAGCAAGAAAATAGAGGGGATCAAGGTACCGAAGCTGTGAATAGTGTAATTGAAAACGACGATCTTGTTGATTCGAAAGGTGACAACACTGAACACATTGAGGCGACAGGTGAGGGTAAAGATTTCGAACAGCAAGGTGAGAAAACCAGTGTTACTGCATTTAATAATACAAAAAATCCCGACGATGATCTGAAAACTGGTGATAAACAAAATGAGGTTGTCTTCGATAACAAAGAAAAGCAAGAGTCAGACTTAAAACATGACACGCAAAATGAGGCAGGCGATATAAAAGTTTCTACAGCCACAAATGTTTCTTCAAAAGCTTCACTCTCAAGCTCAACATCAACTTTGAACGACGTTAAAAAAAGCAATGGATTGAATTTGAATGTGTTAAGTACATCTTCATCTGGCTCAATTAAAACAAATCCGGAACCAGTCAATGATAACCTTGAAAGAGTTTACACTAAAGATCTTTCTCTCGATGATATGACGTCAGTAGACTCAACAGTTGACGTGAAAGGTGATCAAGCACCTTTAGGGAAGCCTTTGTTAACAAAGAAGTCAACTGCTAAACAAAAATGGATTGAAATATCCAAGGGCACAACAGATGAAACGACGTTTCAAGAGACGTTGAAGATACTAAACAAGGCTGGAAAGGATAGCTTAATTTCCTCTCGACTTGAAGAAAATCAAGCGTTGTTGTCTTTGGAAACGCCAAAGGACCAAGAATCTTTGTGGACAGGAAACGAAACATTGAAAAAGACTTTTCATGAGGTCAAAGCAGGGGTTGAATATACACACAACGAAGAGTTGATTAATAGAATAGATTGGGAATTTTGGTCAGGAGTAGTCAATGACTATTCAACTATTGTCAATGAGCAGGGTGCTGATTTGATTTATCATATTAGTGATGGCATTCCCCAGGAATTAAGAGGGATGATTTGGCAAATTGTTTGTGGTTCCAAGTCTGCTAAAATCGAAGATTTTTTTATTCAGTCAAAGAATGAAAGAAATGAATACGAAAAACAAATTAGAAGGGATCTTGCTAGAACCAGTTTTGTTACAAGTTCACTAGAAACACAGATTGAGGATTTATATCAGATTATTAAAGCATACAGTTTATTTGACGAAGAAGTTGGATACACTCAGGGTATGGCATTTTTTACAGCGCCAATGTTAATAAATATGGAACCAAGTGAAGCATTTTGTCTTCTGGTTAAATTGATGTTCACATATGGATTTAGAGATTTTTATCTGCCAGATATGCCAGGGTTACGACTGAGGATGTACCAGCTAGATAGGTTGATAGAGGATTATCTTCCAGAATTGGCATATCATTTCAAAAGAGAGGGTGTGAAATCCTCAATGTATGCGACACAATGGTTTTTGACATTATTTGGATATAAGTTTCCACTTGAATTAGTTTTGAGAATTTTTGATGTCGTTATTGCTGAAGGTTTGGAATCAATACTACAGTTTTCCTTGAACCTTTTGATGTTAAATAAGGATACCTTGTTAACTTTGAAATTCGAATCGTTAATCGAGTACCTTAAGGAAAAGATATTTCATTGTTATTCGAACGAAAAGGGTCTTTACGAAATAGATAAATTTGTCAAGGATGCCCTCAAAGTTGAAATATCAACAGTGAAACTTAATAAATACCGTGTTGAATTGGAAAAGATCGAAAGATTAGAAAATGAGAGGAACGGCGAAGTCGAAGATCTCAGACTGAAAAATGGTCATCTAACTAGGCAAATAAGGGAAGTAGAGACCGCATATGCAATTTTGAATAAGGAACACATTGAAATTGCAAATGAAATGATCAATGGTAAAATGAAGATCGGTGCACTAGAAGACGAGAATAATACCCTAAAGGCACAGATCGGAGAGCTTTCTAATAGATTGATTAGTTTTCAATCGGAAGGCAGTGTACAGATTGACTTTTCAGGACCAATCTCTGAAGGTATTGACCTCGAAATTCACAAGGCCATGGAACGCAATTTACAAGTGATGGAAGAGAACATGAAGCTAGAGGAAGAGTTAGCTAGTTTGGAAAAAGAAAACATTCTTTTAAAGCAACAGCAACAGCATCATCGGAATAGTATAGCCTCAGGTAAATCAATGTTTCACTTAAAGGCACCTGGAAAGTTTTGGTAATTTATTATTCTTTTTCTTTATTTAATAGTTCAATTATAAATATAAATAAGATACCACTGTTCAGTCAGGAACATATGATTAATAAAGCTATTTTATCAAATCCATTCCACGTAAGGATGAGCACAAAGTATTGAACATGTGTGCACGCGATTTGTGTAGTTTTAATTTTCATTTGCTAAATTAAAAATAAAGAATTCAACAAAAAGATCTTGTACGATCACAATAAAAAAGAACGCAGACGCATCGGTTGGATCAAGAAAGACGATGGTGTTTGAAAGGTTCAATAGTTACTTTGTAAGGGCTTTTAGTTCCAGTAAAAACTGTGAGGCTAGAACATATAAAAGTGTCGTTAATAGACAATTGAAGAAAGTTCCAGATTACCAAGTAGGTGACAAGGTTCCAATTGGCTTGTATATACCATCTAAAGGGAAACAATATCCAGCATATCCATATGGGGAGGCCAGAATATTTAAAAGAGGTGATCACGGTTTATTTGGAGGCCAGGTGATTGGATTTGGTAATCAAATTTCAGAAATGAGGAATAAGTCAAGAAGAACGTGGTTGCCAAACGTCATTACCAAGAGGATTTGGTCAGATTCATTGAACAAATTGATCAAGATGAGAATGACAACAAGAGTTCTCAAAACGATTACCAAGGAAGGAGGATTAGACAATTATTTGACAAAGGAAAAGCCTGCAAGAGTCAAGGAACTGGGACTTTTTGGCTGGAGGCTAAAGTACGATATTGTCAAGGCTAAAGAAAGGGCATCAAGACCACTATCTTATGATATTGTAAAGGATGATAGTGGTAACGAGCTCAAGACATATTTCAACGGTACATTCAATGGCCAGCCAATTCAGCTAACAGTTGGTAAAAGGCAGATTTTAAAGAAACTTTACCCAGCTGTAAAGGCATCTAAAGTTGACACATTAAGAGCTGTTGAATTCAAGCATGAATACTCTAATAAATCGTTAGAAGAGATCCTGAAGACTTGTGAAAAGTTCAATGTTGATCTTAGTGATGTTACTTTAAAATAACTACATTTATAAACCTATTTGTACATAGTGCTGAATAATACACATATTATATTACTCGAAGTATAGATTACCCTCGTACAGATATAGTAAAAGGTTAAGCTATGACTGTGGATCAATGAGCATACTTTCGCAGTCACACCATATCAGGAAACTACCCCTTGCACCCCAGCCAAAATGTTATACAGTAAATTTTCCAAAAGCTATCGCGAGGAGTTTCGGACAAAAATTTTCAATGAAACTTAATGAAATTTTGATATTTTCCATTACAGACTATTCAATACATATCAATCAAAAATGGCTGCATCTGGTATGTGTGATATTCAATAACTTGTAAGAGTGTATCTGGAAATATTAGAAGAAAGTGCTACATATCAGTGAATGCAAAGGCAACTTTAAGAAGACTTAATGTAAATTGATGAAACTGATGAAAATTGATTCAAAATGCAAGGTCTATATATATCGTACACGTGAATGGAAAGAGAATAAAATCAAATTCAATGAACATTTGTTTAGGTTTAGTTATTTACAATCAATACGCAAAAATGAAATTGAAATCACAAGTTTGTTTAGTACACCTATTGTACATTACATTGGTATTCATTTTGAGAACTCAGTAATTGTCATGGATTTCAACACAGGCACAGAAAAAGCAACTGAATTATTACATCAACTACTGAAATTAGACAAAAAAAATTTTCATTACATTTTATTTGCACACACTTAACAACGATTCTTCTTTGAAGACAATGAATACTAACATTAATATAGGTTTGATTCTCGGTTTGAACAAGGGCCACAAGGTCGAAGCTAAGGACGTTGCTCCAAAGGCTAGAAAGAACGGTGCTATCACCAAGAGATCTGCTTTTGTCAGATCTCTTGTCAAGGAAGTTGCTGGTCTTGCCCCATACGAAAGAAGAGCCATTGAATTACTCAGAAACGCTGGTGAAAAGAGAGCCAAGAAGTTCTGTAAGAAGAGACTTGGTACTCAAAAGAGAGCCAAGGCTAAGGTTGAAGAATTGAACGGTGTCATTGCTGCTGCAAGAAAGCATTAAATAAAACAATTTCTTTCTATAATATAATAAAAGGCAATTTTTACAGTTATGTTAAAGTAAATTTAGTAAATAAACTAGTGATTGAATTGGAAGTACTTTGTATCCAACCAATCAGAAGGCGAGGTAATGTGAAAGTTAAAAAAAGTTGAGAAAAGTATAGTGTAGAATTATTCCTTTATTTAATATCACAATACTGAAGGCCTCTTGAGTCTAGTGGGTATCGTGATATGATTAAATTTCTAGGGGGTAAATTTGGAAAGCGATTGATTAGATTTCAGTCAAATCAGATACCGAAACCTCACTTTATAAAGCACAACGAACCGCCAAAGACACTACACGAACATTTGAAAGATAACGAAGAAGAAACAAAGCCGAATGAACACTTTCAAGACAGAACTATAGAAGATAAGCTCGTGGAACAAAAGCGACCATCAATTGCTCCCCCAACACATTTTTCATCATCATCAAACAATGCATCAACTAATTCATCAATACATAAATATAAGGAACTATTAACTGTCTTTAGCAAAGGTTTTGCATATGTGGGTATCACCGTTTGCTTGATCATACTTGTGGCCGACCAGTACGAAAGGCTAGATGAAAGTGAGAGACAGATGAAGGTCATGAAAAAGAACCAAAAAGAGCTGGTGACACAGATGCAGAGTTACAAGAAGAAAATTAACAAGGCTGCCATCGAGACAACAAAAAAGGACATCATCATTCAGGGTAAAATGCAGACTCACATTGCGATACTCAGAGACCAGCTGATCAAAAATGGTATTGAGCCGGCTAGTGTGGACGAAGCGCTACAAAGATTTGAAGAAGAAGTCAGAATCGCCGTTACGCCTTCCAGCGTCGACCTTTGGGTTCCTGGCGAATCCTCTCTTAAGGCTCTTATACCTGATCCACACGAGTATGATCAAAGACGTTCTTAAATGATTGTATAAAACCCTAACCCATGCTGAGCATTTTACTTTTTGTATAAATAGGCGCTAAAAGTTCCACCAGCTTTGTCAGCTGAATATAACTCTTTTCTTTCTTTACAACAATGTTTTTTAACCAATAGACGCCCATTAGAGTTGCGATTTAGCAAGTACAATGTACACATTTCTGAATAGTGCTGTGGGTTAGTCTTAGATAAATATTAGGCTGCCTTTGGGCAGCTGGTTTTTTTCGGCTTCTTTGTCGTGTCTTGACTTTCTCTGTCTTGACTACGCTGTCCTTAACTGACATTTTCTGTAACATCTGCCTTAAATCAATCTAGCATCTAACTTCTCCTTTAGTCTCTGCTCCATCTTGAATTGTAAGAGCTTTGGCGTTGGACAACAAGATGATTTAGCTAATGGTCCCTCTCTTGTATAAAATTCCTTGCAACATGCATACAATGCATCAATGACTTCTGTACATTTGCTTTCGTCGTAATTGTTCTTCTTGAGACACGCTTGAATCTGGCACGCTCTTTCCTTACAGGGTTCACTTGACATATGGAATGAAGAACAAGTAAGGAAAATTTTTTTAGAAGCGCCAGGTATCGAAACTTATCTACTAAGAAAGATATCATTTATTTAACAAGATTTCAATCTATTCTTCTGAACACACATTTAATGGGATTGTCCTTGCTGACTACATTAGTGCTGCAGTGCGCCAAAGATTACTTGCCTCCTAGTGCACTCAGAATGCAACTGTCCTCCATTTTCGGCTCCATTTCATTTGCATGCTACTTGGTGTTGATGGTTCCACAAATGGTGGAACAATGGAGGTTGAAAACAGTAGAGGGTGTTTCGCTTTCGTTCTTGGGTACGTGGATGCTTGGAGACCTTGCCAACTTCATTGGCTCGATCTGGGCTGGCCTTTTACCAGAAGTTATTCTCATTGCAGCTTGGTTTCTTCTTAGCGACTTGCTAACAATAGTCTTTTACTTTTATATCAAAGCCATATATGATGACAAGAGGAAAAAGATGAAGGCTCATCACATTGCTCACGACGAAGAGCTACTTTTAGGTAACAACAACACCAATTATCAAAGTACACAAAGAAGAGATAATAACGATAGAAGAAAATCGCATTCTTCAACTTTGGAGGATATAATCTATGAACCTGGGAACCATTCTGTTTTTGTCAAATACGTTGTACCAATTGGATTTGTTGTTTTATCTGGGTTAGTGGGGTCCTTAATCTCTCCAAATTCTCAGTCAATAGAAATCACTAAAAGTGATACCCACACCGAACTGGGCCCTCAAATCTTCGGCTATATTTCAGCGGCCCTCTACTTGATTGCAAGATTACCACAAATTTATCAAAATTACAGATTGAAATCAACGGAAGGGTTATCTTTACTATTCTTTTTGCTCACAATGCTTGGGAATATAACTTACTCCTTACAAATCGTTACTTTCCGTTCTGATATGGAGTATATCAAGCTGAACTTGAGTTGGATCTTGGGTTCTGCTGGTACCATTATACAAGACGTCGTCATTGTATATCAGTTCTGGATTTACAAAGATAATCATAATCTAGAAATTGATTTATAGTCTGCAATACTTAAACTTTTTTTCTAGATTTAAAATATACTATAAAATAACGCTAGATTTATATTAATGCTATAACAAGCCTAATCCTATTGTCAATATCGTAGAAAGTGTTTCAAATTATTTCCCAAAAGATCCAACATAAGTCCATCCACCAAACTGCTTTTGAACACTCTCACTTAAGAAGTCGTCAACAACTGAATCAAGTGGCTTCTCCATTGTAAACTCAGAACTTATATTGGTTATATCCATTGAATCCTTGACTTGTGGCCTGTAAGGTGGTATATAACCCTTACTGTTCAACTTTTTCCAATCAATATCTTTAAAGAATGGGTGTTCCTTGATTTCTTCAACTCCATTAAATCCCAACCTTTGTTCTGGATCTCTATTCAATAATTTTGAAATTAAGTCACTGGTGATACTATCAACATAATCGGGAAAGATTAATGGATCTTTTAAAATCTTTTGGTACATTTTGTTGACATCTTCATCATAAAATGGTGGTAGACTTGTAATCATTTCATAGAGTAAAACACCAATTGTCCAAAAGTCAACAACTCTAGTGTATCCTTTCGATAATAATAACTCTGGCGCTAAATATTCGGGTGTACCACAAAAAGTATTAGTCTTTTGATCATTCTTCATATTGATTTTACAGAGTCCAAAATCACAAAGTGCTATATGACCCTGATGATCTAGTAAAATATTTTCTGGTTTCAAATCTCTATACACAATATTGAGATTGTGTAAAGTTTCAATAGCAGAAAGCAGCTCACAAATATAAAACTTTGCTCTGATTAGTGGAAACCTCCTAACTTTTTGTAAATGGTAAAATAGCTCACCACCATTTATGAATGATAAAACCAAGTATAATTTCTCATTGCTTTGGAATGCAAATTTTAGTGGAACAATAAATGGTGAATTGGTTTTTGATAAAACGAATTTTTCGGCTAAAGTATGTGTCACTTCCATTTTGTTAACAATGTGTGCCTTTCTTAATGATTTCAATGCATAAATTTTACCGGTGTCCTTTTTTCTAACCTGCATGACTTTACCAAAAGATCCCTTTCCAATAACCTTCAGTAACTCAAAATCATCGATTGATAATTGCATGCGTTCGTTCGTCAAAGGCTTGAAGTCTAAAGTTATATTCAGTGCGCCTTCAACATCTTGGTCGTTGTATGGATTCTTCAAATTAACCCAAGCATGGTTGAGCAGTCTAATCGGCTGAGTGAGTTGTTGATTTTTTAAAAAGTCACTTAGCTTGTAAGAAAATGAACCTAGCAAGTGATCCTCCTGTTTATTGGATTCTAGCAAAGAACCAGGGATTCTGGCATAGATCTGGACGTTCATGAAAGCTGTACCTGGCGACGTTATATCGAACGTGGTCACTGTGTTGAACTTGGCGTTGGCGACGGTGTTACCCATCGAAGAGATCCTCTCACTGGAATTCTCCACCTCAACAACAGTGTAGACCAAGTTATAATGCGTTATGTCATCGGGTTTACCTGAATTGTTTGAGATTCTCAAAGTCGAAGGCAAATAATAAGAGAGATTTGTTTGTGATGCCTCTGCAAGAGAGTCGTCCAGCAAGTCAATTTTGCTTTGTAGCTGCGACTCGTCTATATTATGACCGAGACTGGCTAGCTTGTTCAAAATCGGCTTGTTGACTCTCAATGGCAAGGGGATCTCCAAATCCTTAGCGGAGTACACTTTGACGGTCAACAATCCAGGCTTCAATGTTGATTTTGGCTGCGCCGGTTCAGCATTGACTGCGTCTGCATCACTGCCAAGGTCCATCGGACTCATTCCACGGTCACCTTCACTCACAGTGGCGCTGTTGTTGCTTAGAAGGGTCGACGTCTCCGAACGCACTGATGCTGAAGATGTTTGCTGCCGTTGAGAATGCTGTTGCGCTGGCGAGGGCGTCGCTCCTGGGTTGGATGAAGCAGACGCCGATGGCGATATTGTGCTGGATGATGTGTTGTCCTGGGGATGGCGAAACAATCTCTTCCACGAAGCCATGTTAGGATATTGCAGATAGAAACAACATCCATATCGGGTGCCAACTTTCTTTTTCTGCCTTCTCTGCTTTTTCTTTCCTCTTCCTATTTTTTCCCTGTCGTAGTTCTCTTTGTTGCAATCCCAACCCCGGCCTACTCTGCATACGCTCTGTCTGACTCACTCACCCACCACCACCTTCTTGGATCTATATAATGAAACTACGCTTTATTATTGACGAGGTGTCTGATTTGCTGGGCGCCCTAAATCTCGCGTCTGCCGTCAAACGTCTCGCTTCAAACAGTTCGTCTGCGCTCAGTAATTCTGCCCTGAGTTCCACCAACGCACTCATAACGCTGTGCTTTGAAGAGGGGAAGTTGATAGTGAGCTCGGGAATTGAGGCTAATGGAGTTCTCGTCTGGTCTCAAATTGACTGGGGCGTTCTGGCACAAGAGGCACACTACGTTATCAACGCCAAGGGTGGAGTAATTGGTCTTCAGGTGTCGTGTAACTCACTGTGTTCTGTTCTAGGTGCGTACCAGGGCGCCCAGGGCCGCGGCGCCGTACTCTCCGCGTTGACCGCGCGACTTCAGTACGCCCCCCAGGCAAGTCTGCCTGGCAGCGTGGGGCCTGCTGGTAGGAAATTGTTTGTGCTCGCGCTCACGTACGAAGAAGGAACCGCGCCAGCTATCACGCACCACTTTGAACTCCCCGTAGTTTTGTTGCGGCCGGCTCAGGCGTCAGCAATAACGGCACCGCCGCCAAACAACATCAAGAGAACGCTCGCACTAGACAGCGAGGTACTCAAATTGATGCGCCGGACAGAACGCCACAAAGGATTCGAGTGGCTCGATATAATCACGAGCGAGTCTGGTGAGTTGCAGCTCTCGATGAGCAACGACAAGAAGAACGTAACGCTAAAGTGGAAACGGCCTGTCCAGTCTAAAGAGTACTCGGATGCTGAGCACAACGACATCATATCGATCAGGATCAAACCGAAGTGGTGGAATCTTGCCATCAAGATGCTTGAGATGTCGTCCACCGTTCAGCTGATCTTGCACCAGAGTGGCTGCATCCTGTCGTCGCACATCAACGACAACACCGACTATTTGATTTTGTACTACATACCAGGTGTCCTCAGTATATAACCTCAAATCGGGTGACCCATGCAACAGTCCCTCTGCTGATGAGTTCAGTCGTTGCTGCGCAAATGGCCCACATAAATGCATTTTGATCCGTCATTCATATTAAAAAATATATAAAAGTAAATTATTTATGTTCTTCAGCAAACTTGTTGATGAATTTGCACAACAGATCCACACTTTCCTGGGAAACGGCATTGTAAAGTGAAGCTCTCATACCACCGACTGATCTGTGACCCTTCAGTCCAAATAAGTCAGCGCTTTCTGCTTGTGAAATGAACTCCTTATCAAGAGAACCGTCCTTGATAGTAAAGACTACGTTCATTCTGGATCTGGATCTTGGTGCAACAGGCAAATTGAAAAGATTTGGATATTTCTCCAATGTGCTGTACAACTTGCTGCTCTTGGCAATGTTTTCCTCTTCTTGTTTCTGTAAGCCGCCCTTCTTGATCAAGTTTTCCAACACTAGCTTAACAATAAGAACGTTGAAAGTTGGAATGGTGTTATAAGCGGAATTGTTTTTGACAACAGTTGGATAGTCAAAGGCAATTGGAGTGATTGGGATACCTGCCTTTTTCAATTCCGCAGTGTCAGCTTGTTCCAAAAGTGTTTTCTTGATGATGTAGATGGAAACACCAGCAATACCAACATTCTTTTGTGCACCTGCAAAAATAAGGCCGTATTTGCTAATGTCAACTGGCTTAGAAAGGAAGTTAGAGGACATGTCTGCAACAATTTCTACGTTTGGAAATTTTTCAAATGGAAAGCTTGCAAACTCAACACCGTTGACAGTTTCGTTGTCACAATGGTAAACATATGAGATATCGCTCAAATCGCTTGGAATATTCCACTTCTCAACAGCTGGTATATCACCAAACTTACCATCAACTTCCTTAGAATTCACAATGACAGTTGGCTCGAAACCTAATCGTTCTGCTTCTTCGAATGCCTTCTTAGACCAGGTACCGGTGATCGCATAGCCTGGCTTACCTGCCTTACCGTGCTTGCTCACAAAGGACGCAGTCAAGTTGGAAGCAATGGATGAAAATCCAGTCGTTCCTCCACCTTGAAGAAAGAAAACTTCGTGTGTTTCTGGAATTTTCAGTAATTCAATCAAATGTTGCTTAGTCTTATCAATGATCTCTGTACCTTGGGCAGAGCGGTGTGAGATTTCACCGGCACCAATACCTTGATTTTGATAGTTGATCAAATCTTGTGCAGCTTGTTGCAATACATTAGTTGGTAATAAAGCTGGACCAGCTCCAAAGTAATTTGGCTCTTTTCTTTCAAGACTCATCTTTCTCTCGTTGGTTTTTTTGTATGTGAATCCTTTTGGTTCAAGAAAAAACTCTGATTGAAGGTTATATGAAAAAGACTACTATTTAAAAAAAAGTAGTGATTACCATTTTTTTTTAACGATGACACTTAATCTTTGATTCTGACTCTGTTTTCATATTTTTTTCATTTTTTTTCTCAGATCTACTTCGGGGAACAATAAACCTTGTTATTTTCAATATGTGGAAAACTTAAAAATTTGAACATTTCACGTGATGTCGACAATAATAATCTTCTTCAGATATATGTTAACATTTACTTAGATAAAGTTTAGACAAAAGAAAAAAGTATAACAATATAATAGTAACAATAGTGGTAATTGCAAGTTAATGATCATTCATTTTTCGTAGAACCAGAATATTTGTTATAATTAGATTCCTTCTTGTAGAGGTATCCCTCAACCTTACCATTATTGACAACTTCTTCCTTCGTAAGATAATCCAGTTTACTTAATGCAGGCCAGTTAACAAACTGAATACCATTTTTGAGTAAAAATCTACCTGAGATTGTTGACACCAAAGCAGATAAACTAATGACAATTAAATTTCTTTTGTCAAATAAAGAATATTTTGGGAAAATAATTGTGGTTAGGAAAATTGCAAGGTTTACAATAAATAAATAAGGAACCACCTGATACAGTTGAGGTCTCAAATCTTTAAATGGGGAATTGGTCATTTCATAAGGTAACGAATTACCAAGCAATAAATCATAACCATCTTGTCTGGAACCATCGAAGTAATTGTTTTTGATATATCTTGTGATTGAATTATTTAAATCATTCAATGCACCAATTTTAGTTCTTTTACCAGTCCTAGTATAATCGGTTTTCAATGCACCAGTACCGGAATAAGATTTAGAAACAAAATCTGCATTATCAGCCCAAAAGTTTTGGAAACTAAAATTGAATTTTGGATCAACGATCTCCCAATTTTCATTTCCACTTATAATATCAGAATCAATCAATTGTTTCTGTAAGTACCATCTACCAAACATTGATTGGACAACGTTGGTTCTATCCAAACAATCCATACAATTTGTTCTAACGACATGACTTTGAACTTTTTCAATAGTAAATTCATTATTAATGGTGACTAATGAATAATCATCTTGTGAAAGACCGTGTTCACTTAAATACTGTAATAACAGTTTAACTCTATCCCATCTCATTTTAGAACATTCATGATGAAAATCAAAATATGTATATCTAATATTGGAATCATTTAGTGCATTCACAGCACTTTCATACGCTAATTTAACAGGCTGCTCATAACCGGATTGATTAACTAAGTTAACTAAATAATGTCTTCCATATTTTGAAATGGATCTATCAAAATGTTTTCTTGTTGCAACATAATCTGTTGGACCCATTAATAGTTTTGGCTTGTAAGTTAAACAGTTCATTTCTGCCCAATAAACGGGAACTGAACCTCTTGTTTGTAAGTAACTGTATATCTTATCAGTTTTATTATTGGAATGAATTTCTAAAAGTTGTTCGGTCTCATTGAAGTTGGCAACGTAACCATCTTTGTCAATACCACGTCTAAAATATCTAGTACCAGCTCTAAATCTAGATCTTCTAGTAATTAAGCCAAACGTAATAGGCTTAGAATTGATGGTGGTTTTGGTAAATTTCGCATAACCATAAATGACTGGGAACAGATATTGTTTAATAATTGGATTTTGTTGCCAAGCTTTGAAAATTGGCTTATTGATGAAATAATTCCACATGTATTCAATATCTATACCATCTTCGTTTTGCTTTGTGAACTGCTTAGTCAAATCATAATGATATGAAAAGAACAATGTTGAATCATTGAGCTGTTGTTTCAATATTTCCAGATATTTTAATTCGTCACCATCTGGCTTACGTTTAGCGTCTAGCGGTAGCACAGAAACGTTGTCAACTTTGTAAACGTCCTTATTACCATAAATCGAACCTGTGCAGCTAGCCTTGTCTACAATTAACACATAATGATTGGAATAGAGATGAATGACACCGAGGATACCGAACACCTTTTGAAAGGGGGATTCGTATCTTTGTTTTTCAAAATCAACAACGGTGACAGAACCATTGTTGGTCACCAACAGACAGTCGGCGCCTGATGTTTCACTTTGAAAAACATAACCTTCTGAACTTTTAGCAAATCTCAGTCCTGCTGTAGCCACCATAGAGTGAGTGTGTCTTCTTTAATGGTTTTATGATTCAATTTCAAATCTCAATAATATTCTGTCGTCAAAAAATTAAAAAAGCACTCTATTCAATCGGTATGTGAGTTGTTTTCATATCTGCTCAGCTATGCTCAGCCACGTTTTTTAGTCATGCTCAGCCCAAAAACTTACTTGTTTGTGCTCATTTTCGTTTCTTTGAGTTTAATTTACTAGTTGTTGACTTCCAGTTCTAGTTCTACAATACACTAACAATACATTTACCAAATGGGCCTCTGTTTCAATTCTGCTAGGAAGAAGAAGTGAAGGAAAGGGGAGAGAAATTAAGTTTTACCCAAAAGGCTCATGCGGTGCCCCTTCCAAGCAACATTGCCCTTTTTCTCTTTTCCATGGTTTATTCCCAAGAAATATCAGTAAACTCTTGCCAGCACATGGGCAATATAGCTTTGCTTTCCATAGTCAAGTATCGTTTGCCAAACCTGTGCAGCTCACCATTCGTTCATTCGCTGAGCGACCCGCCCTACACAATAAGCCTATTCTCGCTTCTACTTCTCATTTCTTCTATCGTCTGCCAATCAAATACGTCATCCCTACCAGCCCTTCATCCAAATCATCACCAGGTGCAGTGAGTGGGAAAGGGAAGATGTGTATTTCCCCAGAACCGCTCCCATTTGGATGCATAGCTTAAATAAGGGGAATGATGCACCAGTAGTGGCTCCAGGGGATGGAAGTTAATTGATAACAGTTACATATAATATAACTAATAAAAATGTCTAAGTCAACTCTATACATTGTTGCCAGTTTAGCAGGTCTCTACATTGCAGATGTGGAGTTCAACCAGGGACGCACAGTCGATACCATCGGTCTTTATAATTGGAACAAACCACAGTTCCAGTACTCAAACCAGCTCCAAGAAAAAGTCAACTCCCTGTCTGACAACGTAGGAAACAGCTACCAGACCGGCAAGGACGCAATTCAAGACACACTTAACAAGCTCCCAAAGTCAAGCGAAATCAAGGATAAAGCCATTGACGTGTACAACGACGCATATTCAAAGCTAGTTTCCGCACAAGAAAGCGTAAACGCAGCCGTCAACAGCCAAGCGAAGGATACAAAGAAGGAAGCAGATAAGCATCTTGAAGAAGCCAAGAAACACTTTGAAGAAGCAAAGAACCACCTAAACAGCTTTGGCTCAGACGCAATCCAGGAAGCTCAGCAAAAGTACCATGCCGCAGGCCACAAGGTCTACAACAAGTTGAGCGACATTGCCTCCACATCCCAAGATCAACTTCATAATGTAGGCTCTTACTTCGTTGACAAGTACAAGGAGTTGTATGACGCTGCAGGTAATTTGCTGGTGACATCTCAGGAAAAGGCCCAGGAACTTGCTGACTACTATGACGACGAAGCCAAGAAAGCTAAAAAGTCTTACGAGGAAACTCAGGCATCTATTTTGCATTGGAGAGATGCTCAATCCGAAGCTGTGCAATCCAAGGCTAAGGAGAACTACGATTACATCATTTCTAAGAGAGACAAAGCTAATGCTGAATTGAACAAGTGGATTGAACAAACTAAGAAGGATGCCTCTAAAAAGGCCGAAAACGCTCAGCAGTCTGCAATCAACGCTAAGGAAAATGTCAAGGAAAATGTTAACAGTGCCTACAATAAAGCGAATAAGGAAGCCAATAAAGCCTACAATTATGCTGCTGATGTCAAGGGTGATGCTGATCAAGCTGCTTTACAAGCCAAGGAGAACGTCAAGTATAATGCCGACAACGCTAAGAACTACATAGTTGATGCCGGACAAGGCGCTGCTAGTTACCTCAAGGATAAGTATAATGAAGTCAGAGATAATCTTGGCCGTTTAACAATCACCTCGCAAGAAAAGGCTCAAGAAGTTGCTGATTATTATGAAAGTCAGTTGAAACAAGCCAAAAAGCAATATGAAGACACTCAATCATCTTGGATCCATTGGAGAAAGGCCAAATCGTCTGAAATTCAAGCTGAAGCTAAGAAGAACTATGAGTACCTTTTGAAGAGAGACGAGGAAGCTAGAAATGAGTTACAAAAGTGGGTCGATCAGGGTAAGGTAAATGCTGATGCTGCTGCTGCCAGGGTGCAAAGCGAATTGAGTGCAGCCAATGACGACGCTCAAACAGCTTTGAATGACGCTCGTGGTTGGTTGAGACGTTGAAACTTGTTCTGCAGCTCCAAACAATTACAATTGCCTGTTTAAACTTTTTTATGACAAAATATTATTACGACCACTTTATTATCACTATTATTCTAATTACAAATATTTATATTATTGTAAATTAAACTTATTTACTTCTACACATCAAACTATAAAGACTGTAAACTAAGAAAGCAAAAATGCATTTGCTCCTTCTTCCATCGCTTGTACTAGCTTGGATCTCATAACGTCAGGGCTACTATAGTTTGGAAGTTTTAAATAGTTTGCACAAGTCATAACACTTGGCAAATAATCATCAGATTTAAAACCGTCATCTGTATGTTTCAAAACAACCGTTACCGGTGGTGACAATGACTTGAAGCCACCAATTGGTAATCTCGGTGATCCTGTCAAAAACTGTAAAAATTTTCTTCTATAGTCATCATGAAATGATGCCAGTATTTCTACCAGCCATTTGATTTGCTGCGACTCATTATTATATCCATGATCTGCATGAATCACCGGTAACAAAGTTTCGAACGACCAGTCTTCGGTCTCATTACCGAATAATCTCACAAACTCGTCTGGGCTAAACAACATTAAAGAGTTGAAAGGTAAAACTTCACTAAATCCTTCAATGAAAGCGTTTAATTGCATTTCTATTCCATTAAATAATGTTGCATTTAAAACGTCATCAACATACTTGCTCAAGTTAGCCTTTGTGATGTCTATTTCGTGACCCCCTTCCTTCAAAACGTAATCTGGGTAACCCGGTAAAACGTATTCTAACGCCAAGGTAAGAATATTTTCCTTTGAATTTTCCCCGTCTTTGAACTTCAATAATTGCTGCAATGACTTAGACAAATCAGGATCGACCTTCGTTAAAATTTTCATTTTCTCATTTGTTGATAAAACCTTGTTGTCTTTCAATTTGGATATATCGACGGCAAGTTTGAAAAACATCGGGTTGAATCTAAAATCGACTATTCTTGAATCTAAGAAAGATCTCGCAAGGAATCTTCCCAAAAATTTGAACATATTAAGTATTTTCTTTTTGGACTTCTCCGAAATATTGCTTGGTAAAGGTCTTGGGAATAAACCGTTCGGGCTTCTCACGTATTCATAAACCTCAGACATGTTTTTTGATGTCTTTTCGAAAGCTCGTTGTTTACTTTTTCCGTATGAATCACATCTCCATAAATACAATTTTGTTTTTCCAAACTCTTTAGAAACGTTGGCATAAAATTCCAAAGTAGGCCCCAATCCTGAACCGGCTTCATCATAGTATTCAATTTCAATCAACCCTGGTTTACTACCGAAATTTTCCATAATCTTCATGGCGCCTAAAAACATAGTGTCTCTGGCAATCCTTAACTTGTGTCGTACTGGTCTTCCTAAGGGCATACGTGAATTTCTCTCCTGTTCCTTAGCTTTATTGGCCCATAAACTCATCAGTCTTGAATAACCAAATGATGTCGACTTGATAAAAAATATTCGAGTGTCGAGAGGAAACATAAAGGAATAATATCTAGGAAGCGATATTGCCCATTCTGGCAAAATCCCGCTTGCAACGACCAATGGTTCCTCCAATTGACGATTTAACTTGGCTGTCAATTTATAGTTCAAGAAAAGTGCATCATTAATACCTGAATATGAAGAGTTAAGATTGATATCATGTAACGTCTTCAATAGTGTAAGTATATGTAACGTGGTTTCATCGCAAAAATCAGAAACTTGGTTCATGTGAAAGTAAGGAAGTAAAAGCTCCGATTGCTCCCTTTCACCTTCAACTCTTTTTGCAATAACTTCTATCATAGGATATTTGAAAACGGAACTGATTGAAACATTCTCGCCAGCAGTGTTTTGTAATAAATTATAGCTGGCTCCAAAAACTGTGGTGTCTAGCGGAACAATTTCATCGTTGAGATAAAACTCATAATGATACGAATTGTCCAGTGAATTGTCTTCCAAATTTAAAAATCTACCAGCGGTGCGCTTGATAAATGAATCAAGACTTTCGAAAGTAGCGATGGCTTGAACCATAACAATCAATTTTTTTGTTTCCAGTTTCGCATTTGAAGACCTCCCACCATGATCAACATTCTCATCTACACTATGATTTTCTACTGTGATTTTAATTTTCATTTGTTTTGCTATCGATTGTGCCTTGAACTTAGTATTGTTATCCGTCTGAGCTAAATCAGAAGCAAGAATTTCGAAAGCTTCTGATCTATCTAATGCATCATTTAAAAGATCAACAAGTTGAACTACTGGTAATTTTTCCCCAGAATTATATATTCTATTGACTGAGCAAAAGAGTTTGGAAAAGCTTTCTCTGGCACGATTAGAAGTGACCAAAACTTTTGTCAATTTAGGGATCAACCCTGACGAAACAAGCTCATAGCTTGACAGTAACTTTTCAGAGTCGTTTCCAAGTAGGCTTTCAGCTAAAAGGACCCATTTTCCTTCCCATTCTTCAGCACTACTTATAAGGTTTGAGTTTTTTATAATAGAGTCCAGAAAATTAATTAACGAATTCAACGAGCTAACATGCTCTGGTTTATCGGCAGTATGCATTGCGGAAAATGATTGGTATTCAGATAGAATCTCATCTGTTGTGACAAGTAATTCGTTGATCCATTTGCTTAGAGATAAAGGGTATAATCCATCATTTGTAACGCATGGATCTCCACTGATATGACTACTTCTTCCATTTGGATTTCTATAATTAGAACGCAAATGTAATTCCTCATCGCCGTCTTCGTCTTCTTCTTCTTCTTCTTCTTCTTCAGTAAAATCTATTTCGTCGTTGTCATATTCGCTTTCTTCAAAAGAATCATTTTCATTTTCTGCTTCAATTTCGTCGATAACATTATCAAAAGGACTGTTGGATATCATTTCTTTCGTATTTGTTAAAATTTCATGCTGCTTTTCAAGGTATGATATCAAACCTTCCCTCGAAAAATCACTAAAAAAAATACTTGGGTTTTTAGTGACTAAAATCTGTGATACCAATAAGCAACCGTAAATGATACAATAATTCTTCAAAGCTGACAAGCAAGGCTCTGTACTATTTAATACGATTTCACCCTTAATTAAAGGTGGGACTATTGCGTCCGTTAATTTTGATGGAAGAACCACCGATTCCAAATCTTGTTTATTTAAAAATTTGACAACCCTAATGATAACAAGCAGAACTAATCTTCGTTGTTTAAACTCAACTGTGGACGAAAAGATACTCAAAAGTGTTGGGAATAAAACTGATGCAAATTTGGTATAAAACTTATTTTGAGCATCCTCTTCTCTATAAAGCAACAGCCTTTTGTTATCAATCTCATTGACACTATCAGATGCTGCTGTTCCAATATAGAAACCAAAATCGATTGTTTCTTTGCTTTTCCCGGATATTGATGGAAGTGCAGATGCAATAACTTTCAAGAATGCATTCAATAGGTCTTTTGGGCAAGCTAATATGGTGTCAATTATATCATTTTTTTTAATCTCTGGATTTCCCGCAAAAAAGCTTGACAAATCATCATTTTTTAATAGCAACAATGAAACGCTTGGTATCTGAGAACTCAAAATTAATAAAGCATTCGCGATTTTCAAGATGATCTTTCGATTGTTAATGTAATTTATTGCAGAATTGTTACGGAGGCCAGATACAACAACAGATAGCATCTTTTTCACCAGCTCATCATTTGCAAAACTTTTTAAAATATCTGGTTTATTACGGAACCAAAGTAGTGTATTGTAAATAAACATCCAGGAAGATTCTAGGCACTCTGTATCAGAATAATATATTGCAACATTTTGTACTGTGCCAAAGGCATTCTTAACATCTTCAACAATTTCTTCTTTGATATATTCAGAAGCATTGGCAAGAATATTTAATGATTTTCTTTGAGCGTGTATTGTAAAGAAATCTAGAAAGCCAATAACGGCAGGAATTGAGTGTTTAGTAATAATTGCATGACCGCACTTTTTTGAAATGATTTCCAAAGTTTGTAACGCTTGCTCTGCTAACTCCATATAACTGATATCAAGTAGAATGGCGTTCAGCTTTTCAATGGCACCTGCAGAGACTATCTCTCCAATGCTGTAAAAATTGACTTCAGCCAAATTGTATATGCAACGACAAGCGACTAGCTGTATCTCCATATCTAGTGGAAACTTATTGAGAACACCAATGAGCACTCTGGCAGTTTGGAACGTCGATATCAGTCTTTCAGAAATAATACTGCTCATCATCAACAATAAGCTGGATACTTCATTCAAGATTTCCATAACTAGAAATGGATCCTCTTGCGTTTTTAGTTCTTTAATTAACTCCGATAATCTATATCCTTCTCCCTGATTTGTTGATATATTACCAAAAAACGAATTCATCATCATTCTTTCCATCGTATTTGAAGGGGTTGCCTGGCTTCTTGATGAGTCATGCAATGTTTCAGAGTTATTGCTTTCTGTTGGTGCGTCGCTCCCAACCGCTGCTGTGTGCTCACTTCTCCGAAGTATTCGAGTTCCGGATCCAAACAGTGCCGAGGCTAACATCTCCATTGCCTGCATACGTTCGTCACCTTCATTTTGACTAGCTTCTTCTTCATCTTCCTCTTCGTCGTCATATAAATAAGGTCTACCTTGCTCAATTCCATCCTCTTGGGCTTCGATCTCATGGTGATCATCGGAAACTGTCTCACTTCGTGTGCGGGCTTCTGAAAATCGCCTGTAGTTATTACTCAGCCGTTGGAGAACTGCAATTTCTTCGTCCTCCCCTTCGTCTTCCTCTTCTTCCGGGTTGTTAGCCTGATTTTTAGGATTGTTATCAACGTCCATTTGATCTTCTTCTTCTTCTTCTTCTTCACAAGTGTTTTCTCCAAAAACCTCCTCACTAACACTTACTTCCTCCTGATCGCCATTCTTTCTTTCATATGTTCTCAGATGTCTACCACTCATCAAAGCAAATCTTAGCTAAAGTACAATCTATCTCAAGACACAATATGTTTCCTCACTAAAAAGCTATAATTACCCCTATTTTTTGCCTTCGCTTTCGAAAAAGGAATAACGAAACTTTTGATATGTACTGAGCATGTTTGCACCGCCTTAAAATCAAACTGAAATTTTTTTTTTTAGTGATAAATTTTTCACCTACGTATTAAACAGTTTATTTAGCTAAGAAACCGTCCAAAATGCCTAGATCAAAAAGATCCAAGCTTGTTACACTTGCTCAAACTGATAAGAAAGACAGAGAGAATAAAACTAGAATTTTTGATGAAATAAGAGAAGCTCTTGACACATACAAATACACATGGGTTCTTGGATTTGATGATATCAGAACCCCAGTTTTACAAGCAATTAGAAAGGACTGGGAAGGTTCTAAGCTAATTTTGGGTAAAAAGAAGGTGTTGCAAAAGGCCCTCGGTGAGACACCTGAAGAGGAATACAAGGACAACTTGCACAAGCTTGCTCAAATTGACGATGGACTCATTGGCCTTCTTATGACAGACGAAACTGTTGAAACTGTCTCTGACTATTTTACTGCATTCGTAAAAAATGACTATGCTAGAGCCAAGACTAGATCTCCAATAACATTTGTCATACCTGAAGGCATTGTCTACTCCAGAGGAGGACAAGTTGCCATTGAGGAAGATGTTCCAATGTCTCACTCAATGGAACCAACTCTCAGAAACAAGTTTAAGCTTCCGACTAAAATGGTAAATGGTAAAATCACTTTGACTGAACCTTTCAAGGTTGTTGAAAAAGGTCAGCTTCTTGATGTCACTCAAGCTTTGATTATGAAGACCTTTGGTATCGCCTGTGCTGAATTTAAAATCAAAATGCATGGTTATCACGATGGTGAAGCTAGTGAAGTTATCATCATCAGCGAACAGAAAGAAAATTAGATTTGTATAATTGAAAAACGTTTCCTTATTATGGTAAAAGAGTACAAAATAAAAAAGCAAAAAATTCAAGATCTCCAATATTGCGCCATGCTATGTAATCTATCTATTACAACAGGTAAAAATGCGCTGACACTGTCATCAATCAAATTTTGAAAGTGCAAAACAGCTTCTTCGTCATTCATGTCCAGCATGAATTTTTCTTGAACTTTCCATAATAGTTCTTGCTTTTCTGACTCACTGTTTTCATTACTAGTGAATAGTGCAGGTATTGACGTATTGATCATTAATTGAACTAGATTCAATATCAAAGATGCATTTTTTCTCAAGGTGATATAAGTGATGAAGCATAGTTGACAAAATGCTTTGTAATTGTTATTCTGTAAACCTCCCATTCCCTCTATAATCTGGATAGGTAGCTTCATCAATGGTGGGAATGGTTTAGGATCATGTCCAAGTATGTAACCAAAATCTGCGTGAAAGAAATGTCCATCTGGTGATAAAAGTAAATTTTCCAAATGCCTGTCACCAATTCCAAGAATATACGTGACCACACAGTAACCTGCACATGATCTCACGTACGTATCCATTACATCAGCTTTTACACCAAGTGATGCACTTTCATCTGGATTATGAGCTCTCAAGAAGGATAAGATAGAATTGTTGTACTTCGCAAGAATTGAAGATAGTGAACTATTTGGAATGAATTGAATAAAGCCTTCCACTGGTCCAGTTGCCAAAATCTTATATGGTTTCAACTTTAAATCCATATTTTCATTTTTTAGAATGTTTTCCATCAAATAAATAAGTTGCGTAATAAATTGATCTTGCCGCAAGTCATCTCCAATTTTGTACATGACTTCATAATTCAATCCCTGAATGGTTTTGAAATCAATCTTAATTGGACTCAAACTTGATTTGAAAACTGATGAGTTTTCAGGAAACGTTCCATCAATAATAATTGTGGGGTCAAGAGGCAAAGCAATGGCCGGAAATGTTACCATTGTCTCATATCTGGAATCATCGCTCATTTCATTTCGATTATCTGGTTTCCCACTGAATACAGTTCTTTTTTGTTTATCTGATAACATGTGTTTCAAAAGCTCAACTTTTTTAATGGTTGTCTCTTTTTTGTAATCCACTTTAAGCTTCATACAATACTCATGCAATTTTTTAACAAATTCAATTTGTCTTCGCAAATCGTATACTTTTTCAAAACCATGTTCACATGCTTTTAACTTCATAATAAGTTTTATCATGGTCGTTTCGTAGATATTACTAATTAGATTTCCACATTTGCTGTTATTGGAGAAATCGTTTCTGTTTGGTTTGTCTTTCTGACTGTAGTTTCTTACTCTTTCTTCATCAACCTCAACTTTTAACGACCAATAGAAAGTATAAGTTAGATTAGGATTCAAAACTGCCCTGCTAATAACGAAGTCGGCTAGTGGTGAAGAAAAGTGAGTTAAATTTAGTTCATTTACGTTCTTTTTAGATAAAATGCGATCCATTAATTCAACCCCAACTGAGTTATTTTTTGATGCATTCCCATCGACGAGCTGATACTCACTTGATTCAATTGTATAGGTACTTGAGGAGATGTATTTGGGCCCAGGGTCGTCATAATGATTTGCTTCCATCACCTCTTCATCCATTGACTGTTCAACGCTTCCTGTTCTTGGTTCGTTTAATGTGTCAGTCAAATCCCCACCCTCTTCTTCAAAAATTTCGAATTTGATATTTTGAACAAGTTGAACCATAAACATCGATAATTCTTCATCAGTTGCATGTTTTAATCTATTAACTGCCATTCTCCGTATAATTTTATTTTGATAGATTCCTGTAAGCAACTCCAAACAGTCGATTATTTCAAGTTCTTGTTCGAAGACCCACCAGCTACTGTGGCTACTCAACTTATATTTCGACCAAATGGACTTTTTGGCTGCGCTATCACTCAAAGACTTTAGAATATTCTCCAAGTCATTAACTTCCGCTGGATTGCCCCAGTCAACGCATTTGATGAAATTGATCGCAAAATTGTTCCATCCTGATTTATTTCCATTAACCAAATTATTCAAAAGGAACCATCGATATCTCCAAACAATATTCCTCTCTTTCGCAGATACATTTTCAAAAAATTGTTTTGACATGATAGCACTCAAAATAGCTCTGGTGTTTGTAATAGGTTTGATTTCTTTATCAAGTTCAGATAAATGCTGTGTCCTTTCTAATCGACGAAATTTTTGCTCAACTGGATCCTCATTATGATCGTTCCTGATGATGTCCGGATCAAATGGGGCCAAACTTGGATATGGTTTGGAGTCTGAATCGTTTATATTCCAACTTCTGTAAGATATTTCATTGAAAGATGGATCAAATGTCAAAATTTCATTAGCTTTTATATCTAAGGACGGTAATGGCAGTGCCGCATATTTTATATCAGAATATATTACTGGTGAATCAAAAGAAGTAAACTCAATCAAACACTCCGCCGCAAATCCTTCAACGTATCCGTTGTTTTTTGAAATCTTACCGTTTTTTTCTATCTCAACTAGTTTTTTGTTGCTTAAAGTCACTAACCAGGCAGGCCTACTTTCACTTACTTGACCATTGTTTTCGAAATCTTCACTATCAGTGCGATTATTGCTAATCAATGATGATACCTTTTTCAATTCATCCCTTGAGTCCTTTGGATCCACTAATTGGATTGGGACTTTATGCTTTCCTCTTTTCATGACACAAGTATCATCAAAAAGTTGCACTCTACCTTCTCCTAGCAAAACTTTTGCTCCTCCTTCTAAACTCAAACAATAAATTTTGATCACCACGGTAGAATTCAAAGGTAGCTGTGAGTAATTCAGTGGTAATTTCATCCACTCATTGGTCATTGCTGTACTATTTGAAGTAGAATGATTGTTGAGAATATGTGATTCAGCTGACAATGGTCTAAAGCTAAGTGTCAGTTCCTCCGAGGTAAGTTCCGTACCACTTATACAATGTTTACTATCCACCTCACCTTTTAAACCTTTGATCAAGGGGACTGTGAGTCTTTTTCCATTACCTGATTCTAAATGAATAGAACACAGTATTGTTATGTTGGGAACTTTATGATGTAGGTTGGAATTTATCAAGACGCTAGTGGAAGATTTGAAAGAATCTTGTTGTAAGTCTGAAGTATCGGCATCGTTAGCTGAACCAATTTTGATCCGGTTCAGTAGTTGTGAGGACGATAAACCTAAAACTTTTTGTAATCCTAATTTGACGGGAATCTTCAAGTCTTTAGAGAGTATGAAATTGATGACATTTTCAGTTCCTTCTGACATATCAACAATTTGGTTAGAGTTTGCAGGGCTTCCTCAATGTTTAGAACTTTCAGATATTTCTAACGTATCAATTATAATTATGATCTTATCCATAGTCTTACAGCAAATAGACCAAATTCGCGTTTGAGTTGTGTAGATTATGTGCTCAAGCAAAAAAAATTATAAAAATGGAGATGCTCATTAAAAAATATTCTAGAATTTAAATATTGGCCCACGAACCACCACAAAGACATTGTCTTTGATAATGCTGAAAAACAGGGCTATTGATGAAAGAGAAGTGAGATGTGACAACAACGACGTCATCCTCTATAGCAGAGATTGCTCCACAACGGATACACTTTCTAATTTTGAAGCTTTTATTCTCATCAAAACCTGAAGACGAATCAATTCTCTCAGTCCCACTATCTTCTAAATAATGTTCGGGACTACTCAAAGTCTTTCTTAGTGAATCAAGGAATAACCCATCGTGAAGGTTTTGATAAATTGCCAAGGAAAATTGTTTTTTGGCTCTTTTTATAGAAGTGACCGGAATGATTGCTCCAAAACTTTCATCTGAATTTTTTGGAAGCTCAGATGGCGACCCATCCAGCCCGTAAAAATGATTCTTATCAGCAGCATTGATACAAGAATCTCCTTCACTTATTATGATGCTTATTCCTATCCAGGAGACATCGTAAAAATACAACTTAGACATACTTGTATCTGGATATTGTAAAACCAACTTATTGAAAACTTCACAAACTTTTTTCATAGGTTCTCTGAATGATAATTTAACCAATCCTTGACACACTATTTGTTGCTCCATAGCTAGTGAAGTTCCAGGATCAAGCTTTATGTTTCTTAATGGGGCATCTGTTTCCGTTAAAAACTTCTCAAAAGCAATCAATGAAACTGGTAAATTCTTCAACATTGAACCAATTCTTAAGTATGCTTCTAACGTTGGTTGAGTAAAATATGACCTGCTAAACTTTGCATTTTGTGTTTTCAGAAGGACCGAAGCATCATTTTCCAAGAACATTTCCTCGAGCTTTTGAAAAACACTCAAAGGATTATCTGGAGAGGATTGAACAATTAAATGAGGATCAGTCTTTTCCAGTAATTTTTGAAGGAAAGAAAACAGCCTTTTCAGACTCGAAATGGCTGTAAGTAAGAACCCCCTCGGAACTTTCCCAATAATCATTGGCACTGCAATAGAGTTTTTCATTAATTCTTCGATTTGTTCGGTGTTGTTGAGTTTGAAGGCATTTTGTAGCTCAAATAGTTCTTGGGAAAGCATAATTATATAATCCAAGCACCATCTAATTAAACCCACTGATGATAATATGCACTTTTCCCTTAACACGAGGTTTTCTACGATATCAGGTATACCTTTTTTTGAAAATCTCTGGATGTTCTGATAAACAGTGTTAATAACATATACCACTGCTGTAATAACGAATCTAAGATTAATCAATGCAAACCCAATTTTACCACTTTTGGTCTTCTGCCACGCTTCCATTGTTCCTAATGACAGTTGTAATGATAGCAACCTTTGTAAAGGTTGGCTTCTAGACATCGTCTCAGATTGATCAGTTGGAATATCAATATTTAAATTTATTGCCCTATGACATTCTTGAAGCACCGAGATTGTCAATTGATACGCTGTATTTTGATTGGTTTTTACTGCAAGTTTTTGAATTTCATTCCTCAATGTGCATATAATATCATCTGTGAAAAATCCTTGGTAACAAGCAGTAGTGTGGCGTAATGCAATGGCTGCTGCCGTTGTTATCATGAGGCCTTTTTTGGATCCTTTGTAAAACACAGAATGGACATTATCTCTATTTACGCAATTCAAGTTTAATCTCAGGGAATTCGTTGGTAGAAAAACATATGCACACATATTTGGAGATATACAACAAACATCAAATTGTTGTTTTATTATAGGAAACTCAAATCCTGCATCATAAAATGTTTGTACAGAGTTAGGTATGAAAGAATCCAAATCATTGTTGATGTAATTTTCATGATATAGGTTTTTGATTATAGAGAAGGTATTTCTGTCCAGAAGTTTGATGCAACCATTGGCCAATATTAATCCTATATGCATATCAAGAGAAAATGTCTGCAATGAGCAAACAACTTCATTTATTGTGAAAGTCTGTTTATAGTTAAGTTCAAGTTTAGAGCCAGAAATGGTGGTAATATCAATACCTTTTTTTGAAGTCATGTTTTTAAAACTTTTAGGAATTGATTGACTTATTCTAACTTCATCTAGATTGTATCGTGTAAATTCTGTTTTAATTTCATCGTGTGTAAATTTTCTAAGCTTTTCAGTTTTCACGAGTATTTCGAAGTTCGTGGATGCAATGTTGGAAGGTGATAATGTATAAATGTCTGAAAATCTCATTCCTTGTGACTTGTTATCCATTGTTTCTATAAAAAGTTTCTTGATGGTTATTTTTGGTGGTATTCTTTGGTCATCAGGAACTCGATAATGAGGTTGTTCTGCAATAAGCTTTGTAGCAAGCTTTAAAAATCCCCAATCAATGTCAAGTTGATAAAATCTCAATTGGTCGGTATTTGCAAAATGGGCTACAATAATCACTTTCCCATCCCTTGTAAATCCAATGCTTGCTTTGTTGACTTCACAGACTTTACTTTCTAAACCAGCTACTACCTTTTTATATTCAATTCCATGGTCCTCTTGGTAAATCAAACAAACCTCACCGCTTCTTCGAACAGCTATACAAACCTGCTTAGATGGGACTGGGTGGACTGCACCATGAACTTTGTTTTGTTGAACACCGTATTGAAAAAAGCTCCCATTAGCATCCTCAAAAGCTGCACCGTGTTTCGCAGCTGCACCATTCAAAATAGGGTTTTGATTTGACTGCTGCATTCGAACAGCTGGTAAATTAAACGCAGTCACTTTATCTGAATTCAGCCACTTGATTGCTATAACTTGGTTGGCCCTAGTCAATTGTGGTGTGGAAATATCTGGTTGTGGAGAAGCATTATAGTCCGAATAAAACATCACGCATGTATTAAAAGAGGTTCGTGTAAATTCGGTTGGATTGATAGGAGGTGGTTGGTCTTGTTGTTCATATTGCACTCGTTTCAAGCCTGTTACCAGAATGGAAATAATACCATTTTCATCAGCAACGAAAAGGTCCCAACCACTGGTGCTAAATTCTAGTAACGTGATTGTTGGCTGCCTTTTATTAGACTTAAAACTAACACATGAACTCTCCAACGTATTATTGAGCCTAAATCGCGTTGGGCAAGCCAATTGCCAGTTCTTGCCATCTACACACTCCATATGTGAAAGAAGAAGATTTTCAGCAATAGTTTGATTTCTATTGGTATCAACGCCATACGCAATAAGGCCTTGTCGGGACCACGCAATTCTTCTAGAATTTTCAAGATTAGCTGAATGTATTGCCAGTGTCTCGTTGATTGTATGTGACGCCATGGAATCAAATCTAACCAATTTTTGAAGTAATGAAAGGTCCAACTTTTTGCGTTCCACGCGTGAACATCTATCTTTATAAAACTATCACTCTCTTTTTTTAATGTTGGCAACAGTTTGCGCTTGGTCATATGCGATTCTATGGGTATGTTACTCGATTAAAAGCACTCAATAGAGATGAATACTAATATGCTGCAGGGTGTGAGTTTTTATGCAACTCTATATTTAAATTATAAACTTAGAAATGCTGATTCAATATCTTTAGACACGATGGTTTTGAATATCACAGGTTATCTATGTTATTCATATTCCATTCTTCTTCAACTCATTAATAATTCTGTTCGATCACAATACCAGATGGTATTTGACGGAAGTTTACCTCTTTTATCTGCTGCGGATCTCTTTTATTCTAGTCATGGTTTACTATTACAGTTGGTTCTTTTTACGCAAATCTTCTTTGGAAAGCAAATATGGGGATTTAATCCGAATAGGACATCATTTAAGATAAGCTCCTTCACTAAATTTATTTTATTTGGCGGATTGTTGTTTCTTGTATTTGAGCATTTCACAGTAAAAGAGTTTCAAGAATTAAAATTTGCATTAAACTTATCTGTAGTGAAAATAATCATCAGCTTGATCAAATATATCCCGCAAGTCCTTTATAACATGGAGAGACGATCTATGTATGGTATCTCGAAAATTCAATTGTATTTTGATATAAGTGGAGCTGTTTTCTGTTTAGCAGAGTTTTTTTTGAAAAACAAACTTCCTTTAGTAGAAGCAGTCTATTCAAATAGAGGGAAAGTCGGAATTGCTGTGGTGACTCTCTTTTTTGGTACAATTTTTCTCATCCAATTTTACTTGTACCCTTCTGATGTTTTGCCAGATAGGAAAAAAATAGATGAAGAAATAAGTCTGGAACATATTCAAACCTCACAACTACAAAGCATTAACACGAATAAATAAAGGCATTAATGAACTTTATAATTGATGAAAAAAAGTAGGAAAAACTATAATAAGTATAAATCAATCTTTGGCTACATCAACACTTTGAACATATTCAAAAACAAACGCAATAATTTGTAGATGCGAATCAAATTCAATGTACTCATTGATACCATGAGAATTTGCTGTGACACTAGGGAGAACTCCTGGTCTGTACCTATAAATTGTATCCGTCAAGTCCCAGTAAAGCTTAGTATCTGTATTACCTGTTCCTAGTCCGGCGGTTACGATAACGCTTTTCTCCGTCTCATTATTGAATTGGTCTGGATAAGCCAATTCCTCATAAACGTGACGAAGTGATCCTGCAAAAATTTCCCATTTCTTATCAGAGTTGGATGTGATAGCAGAAGGCTCCAAAGTTAGTATTGGTTCAATCCTGAAATTGCCGTTTGTGGTGTCCTTTAAAATAATCGACTCTGTTCCATTCGGAAAAATAACAGTGAAGCCAAGATCATTCTTAGAGGCTACATCATAAACATCTTTAACGAACTTCTCGTATGCAATTTCGATCGATTCTTCTAAAGCAACTCTGGAATTGATTGTAAGCTCTACATATTCAGGCAATGCATTTGACTTTACTCCACCTTTGATAATATCCAATGCTTGTGTAGTTTTAATTGCGTAGCTATTCAGGCGATCCTTGTTGATGAAATCACGAACTCTTTGGTTAGATTTAGCATCGCTTTGGGAGTTCAAGATATCCTTTTTCAAAACCTCATCAATATCAACAGAATTTTCTGCTAAGCATGTATACTCCCAAAAAGTTGGATTAGTGTCTCTAAAATATGTTTGAAATTTGCTTTTCTCTACTTCAACTATCACTTGTCCCATGTAACCAATGGCAGTGTTATCTTGAGGGACAGAAGAGTGACCGCCTTTCTTTTGAATTGATATTTTCAAATCCAGATAACCTTTTTCACCTGTTCCTACAACTGCTAGCGTAACCCCTTCAATATCAACCAAAGAAACACCACCTTCATCCCAAACAGCATACAGTGATTTTGGTCCATATAATTCTTCAATTAACTCAGCGTTTTTGTTTCTTAAACCAATCACTTCTTCATCGAAACCATAAGAAAATATAATTGTTCGATGTGGCTTGAACCCGATTTTAATCAATTCCTCAATACCTTCCAATTGCCCAATTAACAAATTCTTACAGTCCCCAGAACCTCTACCGTGGAGATATTTGCCATCATAATGGGCTTCGAATGGTGGATAATGCCATTCAGATAAAGATTTTTCATTAATTGGAACCACGTCTTGATGTGCCATCATTAAAAGTGGCTGCAAAGTGCTATCACTGCCTTGCCAAATGTAAACTAAACCAAAATGATTGACTCTGTGTAGTTTTACATTATCATAAAATAGGGGGAAAGTGTTTCTTAGATATGCTTCAAAGACATTAAATCTTTCAAACTTATCTAAATTATTGCCTACATCAAGTGGCTCATTGTCAAATGACGATGTATCGATACGAATGGCATTTTGCATTCTGGCAACGGATTGGTTTCTGAAATGTTCATCATTCATTATTTTCTCAAGTATGTGCTTGTTCTCATCATAAGTATCGGGTCTGTAAATATTTGGCTGTTTGCACTTTGGCTCCAATAATGGCTCTTTGCTATGTAATTGATACAAAGTTGCAATCATTCCCAAACATAATACGATAATAATAGATAAGGCAAGCTTACCAAGTTTATTGAGACCTTTGGCTCTCTGGCCACCATTCTCTAGTGGGAGCCCAACCATTCTTGTTCATTTATTTCTCAATAAAGACGAAAGATATTTTGATAGTGGGGGAAGCAGGTCTTTTAAGTGCTTAATGTAATGTTCATAGGCATAAAAGATAAACGTATAATGGCCGCACCTAAATATATTAGCGCCGCAATTATTTGAAGAGCAGAACCTAAATCATGGCTTTTTATGCTCCTGCACACGTAATTGCAAATATGTTCATTGCTTAATTGGTTCAATTAGACTTTTACACACAATATGCTGTGACCACATATTGAGCTTTCGTGTAAAATGTTGGAGTGACAAAACTTCTAGTCAAGCATTGGACCTACCTGCTCCTGAGAGCTTGAAATTTGTCAGGCTGTCAATACCTGTATTGGATTGGTAGGCTTATACAACTATAGATGTTATCGTTAGGTCTATGTATATATGTGTTGTATACTAAGTTGGGACAATAAAACTCAGATACACCCATATTCAAAATGTCTTGATATTCCAATACTACGAATACGCAAAAGTAGAATGGAATGCGCATGGTATTTAACCGATGTAGATACCAACAAACTGGTATAATTGAACCTTTGGCAGCCCACCTTCGAATCTTGGTGTCAAGGTTATATCACTCTAACGTGCAGATTGTAATAAAACCGTTACAGATATTTCTTTACAACAGGACACCTGGTCTGCTAGATGTACCGGTCTTTGGATGGTTAGTTCTAACGCTGAACTTCCGGCGTGTGGCACGAATTACAATATGCTCACTTTTTAGGTACGTATATTCAGTGCGAACTGGGTGTGGGGATCAATAACTTTTACCAAGACTCCATTCAGGAAAAAGAATAGCTTTTCAAACCAACTCAAAACCAATGGTAATAAGCTGTTAAGGCGTTAAAGTAAGACAAAAGGTATTAGAACGTTATGTTTTCTTCTGCATCGTTGATGAGCATGATTTTTGCAGGGATTAGATTTGCGACATTTCCTTGTGTTCGAAAGCAAATGATTCTTTGTAATGAGTGGGCACTGTTCACTCACTTACAACTGTTTTAATGCCTCTAAACTAATACAATCGGTTTTTGACATACTTGCCATGCTTGGGGGCTTTAAAAATAACCGTACCCATTACGAATTTGCGCCGTAAAATCATGTTCGTTTACCATATCAGTAAAAAATTGCAGGGTTCATTTCGAAAAGAAGAGGAGCAAAAGTCTTTTGTAGCTTGATCTCTCGTGTCTCGGATATCAAATGCCTTGCCCGGTAGCAGACCCGTTACATTCTAGTTTGTATCATAGTCACTGGAACCTATCTCACGCTGATCAAAAGATTCAAATCAATACGTTGATATCTACACGAGATTTTATCAAGTCACGACAAAAACATGACAACACCTCAACTAAAAGCGTATTATGCGCACATATACCTGATAATTATACAAATAATGGTCATCTGCTATCCATCCGCTCTTCCGCATTTCTATGCTGTCGATTGGAAAGTTCAAGAATAACGAAAAGAAAATATCCGGTGTCATATGGGCTAATTTTCGTATTAGAAGATTTTTTATATTCGTTCGCTATAAACCTTCACCCTGATTTCACCCCCGATTTTTTTAACAATATAATATAACTAAAGAGGATTATACTAATCGTGGGAGTTGCGATTTAGGAGAAGAAAAATAGACGGCTCACTTTGAAAATAAAGACACAAAAGAAGATTTCAGAGAAAAAAGACTCTCTTGTTCATAGCAGATAGGATCTGAGAAAGTAAACACCCGGATCAACTTATCAATATTTACTTTAAAATACTCCAGATCATTCAAAGAATGTACAAACAAGAGAAAGACATAGAGAAACCCAAAATAAAATCAGCAAAGGTTAAGAATGTTATACCCAACGTACATCCTACAAATTCGTTAATCTTACCAGATGGTAAAATTTTCAAAGTTCAAAAGAAGAGACAGAGAAAAATTCTGAGTTGCATACCCTGTCATCAACGTAAAATTAAGTGTGCCAGAGAAACGCCAACTTGCTCCAACTGTGAAATATTGGCCCACAAAAATCCTACTAAGTTGCATGAAATTATTAGCGCATGCAAGTACTTTGACAATGATAAGAGAAAAAATTTGAAGAAGAAGGGTGTCAATATCGATTTGGGATCAAACTCTGACGATACTACTGATGTTAACAAAAGTAGTGAAAATATTAAGAACGAGATGGATGTAAAGCAAAACATGGCAATTGCAGGTATCCCAACAAATAAAAGTTCAAAGTCATCCAAGGTTTCCTCATCCACCGTGGATTTTATGGCTTCACAGCAATTCAATACAGAGTATACACCAACAAATCGAGAACCAGAATACCAAGAGCCAACTGATAATAACAAAAATCACTATGACCTGATATTTCAATCCAATCAACAAACTGAATCGCAGCCAATAAACTCTCTCCTGGAATTGAACGCTTACTCAGAATACTCTACGGAATGTTCTAATCAATATGTTCCCTTCATTGAACTGCTACCTTCGAAAGAAAAATCAGACAAATTGGTGCAAACTTTCGAAGAGAACGTACACTCAGTTTTACCAATTATGGATTTGAAGAATTTTAAGAAAAAATATCACGAGTTTTGGTATTGTGGACTATTTTTGAAGGAAAACATAGAAAAGCTATATGAATATTCATTATATTTAAAAAACAAATATGATTCAATACCGGAAAGAATTTCAAATTTTTTATACTGGTATAATAAAACGGAATGCACTTTAACTCCTTCCAACTTATTAGAGTTTTACAGCTCCTTATTTGCAATTTATTATTCATCAGTTGTCAGTTCAGTTTATGAGTATTTACCTGAGGTTCATAATTCAGTGGATAGTATAACGATATATCAAAAAGAAGTGAATCAGTATTACGAAGTGTTCCAAAAATTTAACGATGAATGGCTTAATCAACCAAAAGTAATGTCCTTATCAATCTTGCAACTTAATGTTTTAATTCAATCGGTAATTAATTTGAAAGCTGGCAGATCATTAATAAATATTTCAAAAATCCTGCGAATTTGTCAATTTTATCAGATGAACAGAGACCCTGTCATTTTTCATGGGCTCAAAGATAAAGAATTAGTACAAACTAGAAGACTCATTTGGTGGCAAATGCTGTTGTTAGATAACTTAATTTCTTTTTTTTTGAATTTATCACCACTCATCAAATTAAGTGACTTTGATACCAGTTTGTTGATAGAGAATTTAGATGATACTTCCAATTCAACAATTATGTATTTGAATTGTCAATATAGATATGTTCTAATTATGGACGATTTAAACGTACTAGTGAACGGTTTAAATGTCCAGTTAAGAGCAGAAGAAATTAACAATTTAAAAATTAAAATCAATGATTTGTACATCACTTGCCAAAGCACAATAAGCAAAATGACCACAGAGTATAACTCAAATGTTGAAAATCGACAACAATCTTTAGATCATTACCAATACTTTATATTTTCACTTCACCTCTTAAGTGACAAAATATTAATAATGTTACAGAAAAAAATCATTTTAAACCCTTATTTTGTTGTTTCTGAAAATGATACACATGTGAACTTGAATTTAACTTTAACAAGCTTACAGTATAATTACTCTGATTTAATTGACAGTTTATTACCTTCACTTTTACACTATTTACATCTGTTTTTAGGTTTATCAACTAAAAATATGATGAGGTTCAACTGGAAAATTAAGAACTACATCCCTATTGATGAACTTATATTACTAATGCAAATATTTGCAACAAATATAAACAGTGGACATACTCAACAGAATGATAACGAGTTTTATGACTTTAACATGAAAGTTTTTTTGATTGATCAAACCATTTTGTCATTAGTCAACACATGGCATATGAAATTGTCAAGCGTTAATAAGCTGATTAGTTTAGTTTCAAAAATATGGAGGATAATGATTTTAAAATATGGGTTAGATGTTGAATGCGCTAGAGTAAACTCTGACAAATTTGTTTATCCATCGCCTATCAACGCAAACGAAAGTGTGCTTTCAAACCCAACACGATCTTCTAGCGGTCAGTATGGTGTGAACTGTGCCAATATCGCTCCAAGAAGCATAAGGATGGCTTCGGCGATAACAAATTCTGCAGACTTTGAATTCTCACCTAATTCAATGGTTGACATAATGAATTTCAAGTTTTCTAATTTTCCAAATACACCTCAAAGTTTGGTAAGCCCTTTAGGCCGTTCAGATAGTCAAACAAAAAAAATCATAGGATTACAGGAAATTGAAAACCTTGCAAAGACAATAGAGCAAGAATTAAATAGTAGTACGGGACAAATTGTTTATGACAAAACCAATTTAGCCAGTGATAATGGATGGGCGAACCTAGGTACGGATGAAAGTACTAATGTTTCAATCGACGACTTTCATTTTTACAAAAATTTGAAGAATGATGTTATCAGACTATTCAAATTGGTAGCATGAAGTTAATATTTTTCATTTTTTTCTTATGTATTAACCGTGCTATAAACTTTTAGAGAAAGTACAGTACAAATTGATTTATATATACAAAAGTTGTTGATTTTCAAAATAATTTGTAAAAAGTAAAGGATATAGTAACTAATGCAATAAAAAAGATGTAAAAGTTAATGCTAGATTCGTTATTGTTCAACTTGAAAGTTTTGCCTAAATAGAAATCTTGGGAAACATCTTCGATAATGGCGCTTTGGATGTTATGTTCAATTACTTCTGGCTTCACTGAATGTGGGTCGAATGAGTCTAGCAAGCCTTTTTCAACATGGTCAACTATAGTTTTTTGAACATTACCTAAAAAGTTTGTAATCAAAACGTCCTTAGGAGATCTATGGTATAAATCAGTTCTAATACCAGCATTGGAATGGATATCTTCAAAAGTATAACTATCAAACAAGTCTTGCAAGGTCAAAGTTGATTCGACTGTGACATTCTCCAAAAACTCCAAATTATAGTAAGTAAACCTATCAATAACTGCAACTCCAATTTCAGTATCAGAGTGATGTGAATAAGATGACTCGTGAAGCTCTGACGAACCACAAGCTAAGATATTTGGAGAATAAAATTTTGAATACATGGTATTTGCCTGACAGGTATCTATCATGAAAAAGATTTCGTTATATCTTTTCTTTTCGTGCATCTGTTCAAATGCATCTGCAATATCATAGCTGGAAATCTCTTCAGCGTCTTGAAATTTTAGGAACTCATCACCACCATGACCTGTCAAGTATATGAAAATGTTTGAATTTTCATCTGTGAGAAGCCTTTTTGACCTAGGATGGTCTTCTGGCCACCTGTCAGTTAGTAATCTAATGAAATTCTCTACAGTGACTTCGTACCCCCTATAATCAACTTTAATGTTATCACCATAAAGTTCAATCTGTCGATCTGCGTTGTTAAAAACTTCGCCTTGAAAAGCATTCCTGGCATTACACGCAATATCATCACTCAGCATCAATATTATTTGTGAATCAGGAATGCCTAACCTTTTGACTGTACGATAAAGTGATAGTGCGTTGGCAACGTGTCTATAGTTGAACCAGAACTTTGATGTAGAGACAATAACGGCCCAATTGTTTGTATGATCATGCAATTCATTACAGGTAACTGCCACCACCAAAACAAAAAATGCATTCACTAAAGCCAGCACATTCATTTTAGTATATTATTGTTTGAAGTGAACGAAAATTCACAGAAACAAAAGATTGGTTTTAAATTTTGCCTTTTACATGATAGCGAACTTTCTTGAAAAAAAAATTCCCAAGGACACATTAAAGATAATAGATGGAAATATGAAGTAGTCAATATCACTTATGTTAACATGATGATCTTGCCAGGGAGTTACTTTGCTTTTGCCATATATAAAAAAGTACTCCGAAACCGGGAATTGAACCCGGGTCTCCCGCGTGACAAGCGAGAATTCTAGCCACTAAACTATCTCGGAAATCAGAAATGCGCAAGCCCGGAATCGAACCAGGGGCTCAACGATGGCAACGTTGAATTTTACCACTAAACCACTTGCGCTTGTTTTCCTTGTTAGAGTTCGGACGACAAAAGCGAACTCCGAGCTAAACGTTAAAGTGAAATTATGAAATTGCTTAGCAGAATTAAATTAGAGAATGGTTCAAGCTCACGTGTAGTGGTGGCAATCGAAGTTAGTACCGCAAGCAAGTATTAAGGACTCCCACATGACGGGACAATATTGAAAGTCCAATACAAAGAGCACGAAGAGGACCATTCGTTGATCACAATTACTATTATTATTATTTCTTTTATGTTATCCATATAAATATCGAAGACTTTGTCTTACTTATTAGTTCTTTTATATTATTTAAATCAACCATTATTTTCCCAACTTTGCTATTGCTAACTCTATCACAAATTGTTACGAAGTAAGAACGACTAGTCACGTGAATAGACTTCCCACTTAAATTGGTGAATGAGCAACTCGCAAAATGGAGAAGCATCTGGCACTTAACGAAAACCGTATCTATTAAAGGATTTAACAGTATCTTCGGCACGAGGTTCTGTCGACCGAAGCACCAGGTGATCAGGAGATCGCAAGTCAGATGTTTCCACATTTGCTTGATAAACGAAACAATATAAAAAGCTCACAAAAGGACCTTGCTCATGATATTTATATTTATAAAGAATTAACTTTTAGAGGGAATTAAAATCGATACCAATTCTACAAATAACCTAGCACGGCTTTGTAACACAAATAAAAGTGGTTGTATAGTGTAGTGGTTATCACCTTCGGTTTTGATCCGGATAACCCCGGTTCGAATCCGGGTACGACCTCATTAGAAATGCCTGGTTAGCTCAATCGGTAGAGCGTTTGACTCTTAATCAAAAGGCTGCGGGTTCGACCCCCGCATCGGGCTTTCTTTTTTCACCCACCCATGAATGTATTCATCATTTTTTATTTGAATCATTTGTCAAGAACAAAGAAAAGGTTCCATTTCCTGAATTTCGAGCCACAGACAAGTCAAGTTTACAGGTTAAATTCAACATAAAAAAAATTAGCGAGACAAAAACATAGGGGTCAACTGGGAATTGAACCCAGGGCCTCCTGCACCCAAAGCAGGAATCATACCACTAGACCATTAACCCGTATTTAGTTTTATTAGAGTTCAGACGATAAATGTGAACTCCAAACTCTCAATGATAAAATTACGAAATTGCTTAACAGAATTATAATCACAAAGTGGGTTAATAACAATATCCCCTTCTGTTGACAATACAATTAAGATTAGTGTCGGTAGTCACTAATCTGTGTCAAAATAAGTGGTAATCAAGTATTGCTCAGTTATTAATTGAGATATTTAATGTGAAACATAAACAACAACATACATATTGCTAACGTATGATCACTGATATGCAGTACATACTAAGTTAACCATGTAACACTCATAACACGTTAGTGTACATAACAATGGAGAGTTACATGTAAGGTTAATGTATTAACACAATACATGCATATTGCATTAATACTTCTGAGCAACAGTATGCTTGAATCCATTCCGTTGCTATCATGTCTATTGGAGCAATCATAACTAATAGGTATTCCTCCAATAGAATGCAAGCAAATCATAACTTACACTCTATTTATATAATCAATATTTTACTATAAAAGGAACTACAATTTCCTCTTTATTTAATTATCTTTATATTATTTAAAATAACTAAGATATAGGTTTTTACAGAGACACCTTCATGAACAAACAAATTTATTCTACTACTTTTGCAGATACTCTTAGGTCTCCACAAAAAGACCAATTAACCATAAATCCATTACTGAATTGGACTTATGGTTGAACAAAATGTTTACTCTTTTATCGCACGTTCCCTCATACAACAGAAGAAACCTATTGGTTAAGGCCGCTGAGTATTTTCTGTTAAAGTAGCATCTGATGGCTCTCGTCGCTTCAAGGTATGTCTTACTGGTAAAGGATTCACTCAAGCCATGGGGTCAAACTACGTTGATGACTACGCTCCTGTTATTAAGGATGGAATTATGTGACTTATGGCCTCATTTGCCAAACAAAAAGGATGATCAATGCGACAATTAGATGTAAAGAATGCATTTTTACATGGTGAATTAGATTCCACTACATACATGGTTTCACCTCCTGGTATCAAAGGAAAAACAAACCAAGTGTGGAAATTGAAAAAAAAAGTTTATAAGGACCCAAACAGGCACCAAATATTTGGTTCAATACCTTGAGAAAGGTTTTAAATGACGCTAATTACAAAAACACTATTTGTGAACCCTGTTTATTCCTGGACAAAACAAAGAGTTGTATGCTGCTAGTTTACGTTGATGATATTTTAATTGTTGGTGAATCTAATAAACATATCAATGCTGCAGTCAAAGTGTTGAAAAAATCTTTTATTATGAAGGACATGGGCACACCAAAGATGTTTCTTGGTATTGATATTAAGAATAGTACCAATAGCTTGAAACTTACAGCGGAAAGTTATATTGACTAAATGGCTAGTGACTTTAGGGACGCTGAAAGTGAGAGAACCATCTTGACACCAATGATAAAAGGTTTTGAGACGAATCCTTTTAATGAACCTGAGAAACTGAACGCGAAAGATCATGGAGATATAAAACGTTAATGTTTAAGCTTTCATATGTTGCTAGAATGGGTCGTCCCGATATCATGTCTGCTGTTACAGTACTGTCATCTCATTTAAGTTCACCAATTACGCCCACCTGAAGGCTGCTGAGCGTTCTATTTTTATAACCGTTATATTTTGACACTTAATTGAACTCTTTTGTTGAAATTGATGGTACCTCATACACAGCAGGAAAAGTGTGTGTGCTCAAGAAATGTGTAATTTAAATAATACAGGCATCCTTGGCATATGTTTTTCGAATCTTTTCAAGACCTTTTGTGCTTCTAATTATACAAAAAGTGGAAATCTACATTTTAGAGGCAATTCTAAAAGTGACAGCACTGAAAGAAATACTCAAGAACACAAACCAAATGTTATTATTTGATCACTGCAGATCGCTTGGCTGAACGCCGAAGCTAACAATAACTGCATAAGTAAGTTTAAAATAGATTTTGTTCTTTTTCGGAGGCTTGTTTTAGAACTGGAAAAAATGTAAACAAAAGAGAAATCGTGGTTCAGAATGAAGTATTGCCAAAAAATGACTCTGGACTAAGAGTTATAACTCATAACATGTCAGACCAGAGGCCTTTCAACCGTAACAAGCGCAGTCAATCCCAGTTCTATTTGTTTTAAAACTCGGCAGTTGACGTATTCGGAGTTGAAAAAAAGAAGGCAAGATCGTGTCGCGTTACAAAGGGCACCACCACTATATAAAAAGAACGAGGCTGGTTTGCCACTGGAATATATATAAAAAGAATCAATAGAGTTCTTAAGCTATCGTAACATTGCTAGAGAGTGTTAGAACCAACTACAGGTGAATATAGTATGCATTTAAATCCATCTTTGTTGCTGATATCTCTTTGCAGAGCCGCCTTTGCTAACGGTGCTGCAATTGAAACGTTAGATCTTGTGCAGAAGGAAGCAGTTGAAAGCTTGACGTCGGTGACAGCTACCGCTACTGCTACATTCAACGACAAGGATATCCACACTGCGAGTAGCACGTCAACCGTCATTTCATCGTGCAACCCGTTGTCCACTTCCACTTGTGGTGCAGATCCAGCTCTTGCCACAGACATTTCAAACGACTTCACAGATGCCTCGAGCCACTACATTCCCTACAGAACACCGTCGCAAATCTTTTACACAGATGAAGGTTTGCAGTTGACTCTTGCAGAGAGGTTTGACAACCCATCTTTGGTGTCGGACTTCTACATCATGTTTGGTAAGGTCGAAGTCCTGCTCAAGAGTGCCAACGGTACCGGTATCATCTCGTCGTTTTACATGCAGTCAGATGACTTGGACGAAATCGACATGGAGTGGTTTGGCGGTGATGCGTCCCAAATGCAATCCAACTTCTTTTCTAAAGGTGATACTACCTCCTACGATCGTGGCGGATACCATGATATGCCAGATCCAAGAACCTCCTACCACAACTACACTCTGGATTGGACGGAAACATCTCTAACTTGGTACATTGATGGTACTGCAGTGAGAACATTGGCTAATGACACTTCTTCTGGTTATCCACAATCCCCAATGAGACTCTTTTTTGGTATCTGGGCAGGTGGTGACTCCACAAACGAAGCAGGAACTATTGAGTGGGCTGGCGGAGAAACTGATTACACGCAGGCACCATTTTCTATGTACATTCAAAAGCTAGTTGTTAGCGACTACTCTACAGGTTCTGAGTATTCCTATTCAGATACCACTGGTGATTGGACATCTATTGCTGCTAAAGACGGTAGTGTCAACGGAAGGAAGCAGGCTGCACAAGTTGAGTTTGCAAAGTTAGTTGGCGGCGAAGACGTTTCCTCTTCCTCCTCTTCCTCCTCCTCTTCTTCTTCGTCTTCTTCGTCTTCTTCGTCTTCGTCTTCGTCTTCATCTTCCTCTTCTCCTGATTCCTCTTCATCATCTAATAGTTCGTCTTCTCATTCATTATCCAACACAAGTTTTTCTACCACAACATTAACTGGTAGCACTCTTACGACTAAAACTACATCTAATGAGAAGGTTATTACCGAATCGAATGCTTCCATTGTTGATGTTACCACTTCTGCTTCTACATCTACAAATAGTACCGAAAGTATGAGCAAAAATGGCACCACATCAAAAGCGTCTTCTGAGGCTTCTACTTCAAGTGTCACTATTTCTGCAGCTACTAATGCCGCCATGGCCATTTGTGGAAACGTTTCTGGTTTCTTGGCCTTTGCTTTGGTTGTCTTAAATCTTATGTGAAGTCAATTTCCATAGGTAATCTACTAATGCCCACATCTGTTGAAATGTTAAGAAATCGAATAAAAGAAAATGATTCCTGTTTTTATACCTACATAGCTTTAATTAAATATTCGGAGAGGCTTCAATTGCATCGACATAACTGTCGTCAATCGTAAATGTAAACTCATTAGCTTTCAGTAAGAAAGAGACAATTCAGGCAGTGCAGATCTAAAAAATTTTTTTCACCTGAAAAATATTCAGTTAAAAAGAAGTGATTTGTTCTTCAACTGATAAGTCGCAAAGATGGCCTCTAAAGAGATTAAAGATAAGAAGAGAAAGCACCAGTCTGGTGAAGAAAGTGACAGAAAGCTGAAGAAGGAAAAGAAGGATAAAAAAGAAAAAAAGGATAAGAAAGAAAAGAAGGATAAGAAAGAAAAGAAGGAAAAGAAGGATAACGAACCTGAAACAGCAAATGTTGAAAAGCCATTGGACAGTGAAGTTGCTGAATTTCTTGCTAAGAACGAAGTGAAATTTGAAAATCCACCAAGTGAAGATATTTCACCTATCATTAACTTTTCTAAATTGAATAGCTACGGCTTGCCAAAGGAAATTGTGGCCAAATTATCCAAATTCCCACAACCTTCTCCAATTCAAGGTGCTGCCTGGCCTTACTTGCTTAAGGGTCATGATGTCGTTGGTGTTGCTGAAACTGGTTCAGGTAAAACTCTTGGTTTTGGTGTTCCTGCCATTGATTACGTTTTGAAGTCTAAATCCAAAGCTTTACAAGTTTTAGTTGTTTCCCCTACTAGAGAATTGGCTACTCAAATTTATGATAATATGAAGGAATATATGAACATGGTCGGTTTGGATTGCGTTTGTATTTATGGTGGTGTTCCAAAGGAACAGCAAAGACAAGATGTTAAGAGATCCCAGTGTGTCATTGCTACACCAGGTAGATTATGTGACTTAATTGACGAAGGATCTGTTGATTTGTCTAAGGTCAAGTTCCTTGTTTTAGACGAAGCTGACCGTATGTTGGAAAAGGGTTTCGAAGAGGACATCAAGAAAATCATTGGTTCTACGTCCAGTTCTGGCAGACAAACTGTCATGTTTACTGCAACATGGCCAAAGGAAGTTAGAGAGCTAGCTGGTGGTTACATGAAGAATCCAGTTCGTGTTTCTATTGGTAACAGAGATGAATTGACCGCTAACAAAAGAATTCAACAAATTGTTGAAGTCGTAGACCAATACGACAAAGAAAAGAAATTATTAGATCTATTGCATAAATACCAATCAGGTAAAAACAAGAATGACAAAATTTTAATATTTGCTTTGTACAAAAAAGAAGCTAGTCGTGTTGAAAGAACTTTAAACTATAAAGGTTTCAATGTGGCTGCTTTACATGGTGATTTGAACCAAACTCAACGTCAGCATGCTCTTGATAGCTTCAAAAAGGGAGAATCGAGTTTGATGTTGGCTACTGATGTTGCTGCAAGAGGTCTTGATATTCCAAACGTTAAAGTTGTAATTAACTTAACTTTCCCATTAACCATTGAAGATTATGTTCATAGAATTGGTAGAACTGGTAGAGCGGGTCAAAGTGGTATTGCACATACTCTTTTCACTGAACACGAAAAGCACCTTTCTGGTGCCCTTATGAATGTTCTTAGAGGTGCGAACCAACCAGTTCCTGAGGAATTACTGAAATTCGGCTCTCACACCAAAAAGAAGGAACACAGTGCGTACGGTGCTTTCTTTAAGAACGTTGATACAACTAAAAAGGCTAAAAAGATTACTTTCGATTAAACTTATCAGAATTAACATTTCAAAATTTTTTGTGTATTTTATATTACTAAAATTTATTTAAATATAGAATTTTAAGGCTTTATTTTTGGTGACACTGTACTTCAATACCAAGTATTTTTCTCTATTACTTAATTAAATTTTATTATCTTCAATCTTTATTGTCTCAAAATATTATATTATAAAATTGTTGCTCAAGCGTTTGCTCAACCTTCAATATAAAAACAAATTCTTCAAAATTTAATTGCTGGGATGAATTGAATAAACAATGTGCATGTTAATAAAGAAGGATATTTACCAAAAAAGCTACTCGCTTTTCTCGGGTTGATAGAGAACATCTAAAAATGTACCAACCAACTCATCAACAACACCAGATGTACTCAATCCTTCCGCAACACCATACAATTGCGCAGTATCACTTTCAACGCCCTTGACTCCAACTTCTTTGATAATTTTAACACACTGCTCAACACACAACTTTAAATCTTCTAATAAATCATCTATAACCGGGACTGATAACTTAGTAACAGCCAAATGAAGAGCAGCTGGTTGCTGTAAACTACTCAAGTGCCAACCCTTTTTATTCAATAGATCGCCTAAATGGTGAACATTTATCTTGTCAGATTTAAATGCAATAACAGATAGCTTCGGATCACCAATAACTTGCAGTTCTGGAATATTATTTTCGATGCCCTTACGAAGCTTTTGAGCGGCTTCTATAATTTCTGCAATTAGAGATCTGTAACCGTTGTCACCTAGGTAAACCATTGTCGCCCATGCACCAACTGTGAGAGCACCAGGGCGCGAGCCTGCTAACGTTGGGGATCCATAAAGTCCCCCTAACCAATCAGATGAAATGTAATATTGGTACTTTCTGTATTCAGGCGAACGGTACATAATAATGGAAGATCCCTTGGGAGCAAATCCATACTTGTGAGTATCACAAGAAATTGATGTAACACCTGGTAAGCGAAAGTCAAATGGCTGCAAAGATGTACCTGTCACTTTTTCATAATAGGTGACAACAAATGAACCTAGACAACAATCAACATGAAAGGGTATGTCATTTTTCAATGCAATACTTGATAACTCCTCAATGTTATCAATTGTTCCATATGGGAAATTAGGAGCAGATCCTAATATTATGGCAGTATTTGGTGTGACAAGTCTCTTGACGTGATTCACATCAACTGTAAAAGACTCAGGATCTAGATCAGCAAGCTTTAATTTCATTCCAAAATACTTTGCAGCTTTGAAAACAGCAGCATGAATACTCTTTGGAGCCACAATTTCAGGCCTGGTAATGTTTTTTTTGGCTTTTGCCATCTCTCTAGCTGCCAAACAAGCTAGAAGCAAGGACTCAGATCCACCCGACGACGTTGTGCCACAGCCAGATTTTGGAGCATTGAACATCTTCAAAACCATGGAAACCACCTCTGATTCCATTTGGCGAACACCTGGGAAGGCATCCGGGTGGAGCTGATTGGTAACAGCAAACTTGTGATAGGCCTCTGTCTGAAGGTTGACTAGCTCCTCACCACCGTGATAAACGGCACCGGAAACACGTCCGTCTTGCCAGTCCGCCGCCTTGATACCGTCCAGTTGCTCCAATTGAAAAATAACATCCGCCTTAGAAAGGCCAATTGCTGGTATCTCATCGTGTTTGACACCCTTGGCGTTAACAATAAGCTGAGCTTCTAACGTTTTTTTGGTATCTTCGAGTTCTCTTTGCACTTTCTCTTTAACGTAAGGGAGGCTTAGGAAGAAGGAGAAGAAGAACTTTGCCACCGAACGATATGCCTCAGTGAAGACCCTCACTATCCCGTAACCTCTAATATCTCGCACAACCCCTATCACAATTGCAAATATAAAGTGATAGAACATTATGTCCTTGACCTTCTGTAGGGCCGGTGTCTTTAGCCAATACAATAAGGCAGCTGATTTGGCGTTTTCTGCAAATTCAAGCACCGTGTTTGCCTCAATGTATGACATTCTGTGCTTTAGTTACAACAACAAAGTCTGTTCTTAACTGTTTGTGAAAGAAGCCGTGGCAACCGAAGGTCAAAATGATTTTCTCTCTGGAAATCTTATTGTTTAAATATGTGAGTTGAAGCTAAGAAGAATGTGGGCAGTGACAACACCAATGGAAGCATAACACCCCTAAAAATTGTACTAGTAGGCATGCTAGTAGTATTGAAGCTTAAGCCTCCGTGCCGGGGGTGCAGAATTGTCGGACTGTTTGGTTGCTACCAACATGTAATGTCGAGTTTTAGCTGTTATTACGTCTGATAATCAGCAGCAGTTTGTAATAGTGTCAACATTCTTGACAAGAATGTAAGTTTTAAGGGTGTGCGTAGGCGTATGTTATCTAGGGGCTTTTATTCGTAGTACTATTCATTTATATGCCATACACTTCAAATTTCTCAGAGTTTCACATGAAGGTATGCATCTTTTACTTCAAGAGGACTTCAAATCATACTTTGTTGAGAACGGCTGTCCGCAGAAACAATCACTATGTCAACAAACTATGCTGGTTTAGATGTTGGCGCTGCTTTTGCGTTTACGTTCACGTTTATGTTTGATTTCACCATTACGGTTTGATGCATCTTTAAGCTTCGGGTTCCTTGCGCATATTATTGCGCTCAGATGCATCGCAAATAAATACAATAGCCTTTTCTATTCACTTGCTTGCTGCACTAATCGATTTTACACTGAAAACAGATCGACAAAGCGCATAACAATAAAACAGAAATCAATTTGAGCAAATTATGTAATCAGAGACAGCAAATACCCAACGTCGCTTGCTATCGCCATCTCACTAAATTGACCTCTCACCAGATACACGCAGATAAATGCTTTTAAGCAAAAAGTCAGTAATCAAATAAAGGGTGTAGAGTGTTTCCGGGGATGAAGAAAAGAAAGCGATAAAAAAATGCAATATAGAAAATCCTATATTGTTCCGTACATAAATCGGTTTGGTAATACCATGAAATCCAGTGAGGTGAGGGGAATATCAAGAGCTATTTCAGCTTGCAAGAGGTGTCGTTCGAAGAAGATCAAGTGTTCGCATGATTTTCCCCGTTGTGAAGGATGTGAAAAGGCCAATGTTGAATGTGTGTCATTAGACCCAGCTACAGGCCGTGAAGTCGCAAGAAGCTACATTGTTTCGCTAGAAGAAGAAGTCGAGAAGCTAAAGAAGCAACTACAGTTTTACACAGATATGAGACTTGATGGTGTCTCAGATAAACAAGGTAAAGAAGAATCTAAGAATTCAAACTCCAACAAAATTGAATTTAATGGTGCTTCATCTCTTAGCATGAAACCTAGTAAGAGTATCATTGATACTTTGAACAGCCAACGGGTTTCATTTTCAAAGTTAATTTTGACTGCACTACACTACAAGGGTAATGACAAAAAAGACTCCCACAATCCTTCTGGCCAGAACGAAAAAACACAAAGTGATCCAACCACATCCAGCAGGATACTCGATCATTTGAATATTGCACTATTGCCACCTAAACAGCAGGCATTGAATCTGTTAGCACTTTACTTTGCGCAATCCAATCCACAATTGCCAATCTTTCACAGAGAAACATTTTTAAGAGAGTACTTTCAGCCCATATATGGTGATGTGCCTACAGATATTTCATTTGCCTCCCTGTATACATCGTTAAATACTTCCATGCTAACATCAGTTCCAGAATCAGAGACATGGTATTTCAGATACACAGAATTATTTGATAATGAATTCAACAATAATCCCAAGATGAATGTATTAGAATTTGCTTCCGACATTGAAGTGCCCAGGCAATTTAAGAAACCACTTTATTTTTTGAATATAGTTTTTGCCATTGCTTCAAGTATTTGGCATTTGCAGTTTGCTGAAGAAATTGGCGATAATTTTAAGACGGTGGCAATGAAATATATTGATGATGCATACGCATCAAACGATCGAATGGAGGTTCTGCAGGCAATGCTTGCGCATACTTTATATTCTGTTATGAGACCTTGTGTTCCTGGAGTTTGGTATCTTCTAGGGTCAACTTTGAGAATGTGTGTTGATTTGGGTCTTCATAAAGAGGAAAATGATGATACCTTAGACACATCTTTTTTCCAAAAAGATATGAAAAGACGCCTTTTTTGGTGCTGCTACTCTATTGACCGGCAGATTTGTGTTTACTTGAATAGACCCTTCGGTATTCCCGAAGACTCTATCAATGTTCCGTTCCCGTCGGAGTTAGACGACTCTTATATTGTTCCAAGCACTTCGCCTCCTAATTTAATAGGTAAGCAACCTTCATATAAAAGTGTTTCCATTGCAATGTTTGAGGTTCGATTATTAGAGGCTGAATTACAGTCTATTTTACACGAAAAAAGAGATATCCCGAGAAAATTCGACACCTTCAAGGATTGGCTTTCGAATATTGTCATAAGGCTAGAGAAATGGAGAAATGAATATCCCAAAACACATTATGAAATGAATTGCGATTTCAATTCAGAGTTTTTTGACTTAAACTATAATCACTCCCGAGTAATGTTGCATGGTATCTCACCCATGAGATTCGAGTTTACAAATGATGATATGCTAATCTTAGCAGATGCATCAATGGGTATGATAAACTCATTTTATACACTTTGGGAAAGACGATCTTTAAACCACACTTGGGCGGCAACCCATAATGTTTTTATGGCAGGCATGAGTTATCTTTATGCAATTTTTCACGGAAAAAGGCTTCAAGGGAAAGTGTCATTAGACAAAGCCATGAAAATATCAGAATATGTATCTGTTGTTTTGGCAAGTTTGATTGATAGATGTGACGCTGCTAAGGAATGTTTAAATGTTTATCAAATATTGAATCGTGCCGTATTAGAGCTAGTGTTTCCATCTTCCACATATGAAATGAAAACTGAGCACATGCAACTTCTACCAAGTGAACAACAAATAAGGACCTTGCAACCTGGCGGTAACTTAACACCAAATATGAAAAAGCTAATAAACAGTATACCGTCTCTTAAAAATCCAATGTACAATAAAGCCACTTCAGAAAATGAATCCGATATGAAAAGAGAACTAGATCATGATTTAGATGACCCAACCGATTATAAGAAACAGAAAGGTAATGCTGGCGAAGTATTATCTCTGCCTGCATATGATCTAGACTTAGACAGATTTTTTGAAGAAGTGCAGAAATTAGTTTCACCATCAGAAAATTTTGATGAAACTCTACAAAATAATATTAATGATATCCCATTTCTTAACGAACAAAATTACGAACTAAATAATAACAATTCTCAATCCGAAAATAAAACTGTTGGTGAAGGAAAAAAAGTCTATAAAATGATATATGAGGTTGGTACTGATAGTATATGGGATCAATATTTTGCTAAACCATTCTATGGGGATGAATAAACGGCGGTACGAACATTTGCCTCATCCTTACAGAAGCATGCAGAATTTTTCGATCTTATCGTTAACCTTGAGCGCTTTAGTGTTTTTGTTTTAATTTCAATTTTGTACCGTTAATTGACAATCAAATTCGAATTAAATACTTTTCAGACTGGCACAATGCAACAGCACATTGTGCTACAACAAAAATTTTGAGCAAACGTTTTGGCATCATATATAAACAGTTTAAAATTTGAGGTTTTTATAGGTCAAAAAACATGAATAAGAAGTTGAAAATGTCCAACTATAGTTTCAATTGTAACTATCAAATGACTAATTTAGCTATATGTCAACTTAAGTGACAATCTAGTATTGCTATGTTATTAACTAAGTTATTCAATGTTATGGTTTATACTTCAACATACATATTGCTAACGTATGATCACTAGTATGCAGTACATACTAAGTTAACCATGTAACACTCATAACACGTTAGTCTACATACAAAAGAGAGTGTCATGTAAGGTTGAATATATTAGTACAATTTATGATTATTGTATTAGTACTTCTGAGCAACAGTATGCTTCGAACCTGCTCCATCAGTATCATGTCTGTTTGAGTAATTATAACTGATGGGTATTCTTCCAATAGATTCCAAGCTAATCCTAACTTACACTCTATTTATATAATCAATATTTTACTATAAAAAGAACTACTGTTCTTTATTTAACTATCCTTATATTACTTAAAATAACTAAGATATAAGATTTTATATTATATTTATTTAAGTTTTCTTGAAAATATAAAAGACCCTGAGCATTTTTATTTAGCTATTCTCAGAAAGAAATGTTCAAGACCCGTATCAAAACACGAAGCTTCTTCTTATTAATTGGATGGTCGAAAGTAATTTTCAATATAGAATGCAATCCCTGCATTTTAATTTATAATAATTATTATACACTACAATTAAGAAAACTAAAACTAATTCGTTATTGCTATTGTACTGAGTTTGTAACACGTTTAACTTCAATTTAACTTCAAAATGACTTTGGTAATTCCTAAAATAAGCTTTCAAGGCAATATAAACTCCATTACCGCATTTAATGGTTAACAGCTAGTTTTCCAAAGTATCGATTAGACGATAAAGTATCCTAATTAAGGCATATGCTCATGCATGAATTTCAGTTCATCATCTGATCTACATCATTGGTGGGCCCATACCATTTAGAAGTGCACCAGTTAAGGCATTAAATTCCACTCAACTAGTCCCCTATTTGGAACTGGAACTTATGATTGAAACTTGTGTAAAAGGCCTACCTTTTACCTTTCACTTCATACTATTTTGCATTTAAGTATTTGAAAGATAAATTAAGACAAATGTACACTTTCCAACAATTTAGCAGGCTCTATAATGTGAGCTTTGCTAACAGATGACGTTTTACTTTCTAACATAAGAGTGGATTACTATCGCAGTAATTAGTTATCAACTCTCATGTGTCTGATGGTCAATTTTTTATTATACGATGTAATTATCACTAGCAAATGAATTAAGATCTGGGACTTGATGTATCTTTGAAATCCGGAATCAGAAGTGAGGAGAATGAGTTTAGTGATGCCACCGTTTTACGCAGCTAACAAAACACAATTTGGAGAAAACGCTGCATTTAGCATTTCTTATTTGAGATAAAAAAGGTCTGATAAGGTATTTTGCAATGATAGTTTAGGGAATTTCAGATGTGTAATTTGTAAATAGGGACATTATCATTTGTCTCATACTTTATGCTTAAGAAAACAAACATGGCGGACCACCTTTCTAAATTTGGTATTCCAAAAATGTGAAGCTTCCTGTATATAAATTTAGCTTCATATAGAAGTGACATTGAAATTGCTTCAGCATTGGCTCGAATAATTGTCGCTTTCAAAAGTATTTATACTCTTCAAGTAAACCTTTAGCAGAGGCGGTTCTATAAATCTGTGACAATCCAAAAGTAACTTTAAAATAAATTTGAAGATTACCACAAAAAGAAATACATTGAAGAAAAAGATATGACATGATTGCATGCCGTTATATTAGCATATAAGTTTTACCATTAGAAAATTGTTAAATAAAGACCAAATCTTTTAATAGAAGCATCAAGGCTTTCTCTAAATCTGATCCTTCAGAAGGCGTACCACCTTTAACTAAAAAAAACAGGAAGAGGCTGGTGAACAAAAAAAATGCTTATATTATCAATAAGCCCCCCTTTATTCATTGTGAGTAGTTGTTGAATAGTTATATAAGAAGGAGCGCCTGACTCTTTTGGAAGTTGAACATTGAAAATATTGATATTATCATTGGTATAGTTATATCGTGTGATAAATTGATTAAAAAGTTATGTTTAGTTCGAACTCATGTCCTATCGAGAAAACAACAAACAGGTTATTGGGCAGATCTGTAACTCATGATAGTTGGAGCTGGTGTATGGACACTACCTGGTGTAAAATTGTTGTGATAGTTGCAATCGTTCTTGCTGGTCTTATTGTGCTGTCACTTCTAATTCAAGTTGTTAGAGTCATTTGCTGTGGAGTTGAATGTTTGTGTTGCACGGCATCGTCATTGTGCTGTGGTGGCAGGTCACGAAACGACATTGAAAAGCAGGATTACGTGCGTCCTGCAAATGCACCACCAAACATGTACTACCAGCCGCAGGCACAACCATACTATAGATGATCACTGTCTAAAATATTGGCACAATATCAATATTGAAGCTTTACTAAGTAGCATATGTATATTACCCGCTTTTACTTGAATTTTGAACCGTTAATAATGTATTAAGACACAGAGCTAGAAAAGTAAATATACAAAAAAGATTATTTTAATTTATTTTATTTGAATAACTTAAGCTTCTTACATCAACAAAGCACCTGCAGCAAGAGCAGCGGCACCAGCAGCGTAGTAACCGTTCATAGCAGCAGCATCAGTGATAGTAGTGACTGGTGGAACAGTGCTGTTTCTAGCAGGACAGTCGGTAACGGTTTCATCACAGGAGGTGATGGTTTCGGTTTCAGTAGCCTTGGAAGTGAAGGTGGCAGCGGAAACGGCAGCAGCGAAAAGGGCGACGGTGGCAAATTGCATATTTAACGATTGAATGAAAGTTAGTCTTTAATGAAGAAAGACTATAATATATCTGTATTGTTTTAAGTGGATATTTACTGCCTTTATAAGTGAAAAATCAAACGGTTAAAATGCTGGGCGCGTTTTGCTAAAATTCTCAATCTGGAAAAAGATAAACAAACCAGTCGCCAACCGCGTTTCTCCCTACATGGAGATAGAGATCTAGACCATGGGGGACTGTTGCATGAGGGGTGAAGCGGTGATAGCGAGTCAGAAGAACATATCGTTGTCATAGAAGATTGTGGTGCTGAATACTAACGTGTAAACTGTACTGCATGTGCATGTTAATATCTTCCAAAATGAATAAAATTCAAGCTAAAATTCAGTCAAACTGTTTATCTCCCATTTTTTATTCTATTGCTGGTACCACGTTACAAGCACGGACTTAGAACACAAGAATGTCAATGTTATTTTTTTTTTACAATTTAGTCGTCTCATGTAAATATTTTGGCAGCTAACCAGTAAAAATATCTATAATGTGTCCCAACCGCCAACATCCGACAATGACTCAAATTTCTTGGCAATGACATTTTGTATATTGTGTCTCATCCATACCCTGATCTGCAGATCCTTATACTTTTTTTGCGTCAAGCATACCTCATGTCCCTTTTTGGAGTCTTCGTCGCACTCCCCATAGTCATCGTTGTATGGACTAGGGATAAAGGACCCCTTGCCATTATCAAGGAGCAAAACACAGTTGTTCCGTGGTAGAAAAAACATACCTCTACCGCCATCAATACATTCCCACCTTATGTGCATGTTGCAAGCACCATATTCATCACCGTATTGGTTGGACTGTAAATCTACCATCGCCGCACAATGAAAACAGATTGCTGGGTCACTGGGTCTTTGCACTCCAATCTTTTTGTTATAATACTCAGTAAAGAAGTCGCTCAGTTTGACTGGTAGGCTGATTAACTCAATCGGTCCTGGATATGGAACTCTTGATCTTACCAACTTTCTTTTATCAGTTTCGCTGATATCAATAAAATCTCCAACTTTGAACGACTGTATTATGTCTTCAACCCTTGGCAATTTCAGTACCTTACAAATCCTGTCGCATTCATTCAAAGATTCTTCAACCAGGTAGTTATCATTTGATAAAATGGGAAATTTAGTGTAGGCCAGAATCAAACATTTCCTTAAGAATGGTGCCACTAACTTGATCACCATACTGTATATACCATCCAAGCTATCAACACCAAAGTTAGAGCCACTGAAGGCGCCTATAATTCCAACAAATTGACTGAAATCACCTGTATACCTTTCACTGGCAAACCAATTTAGATCAATGATAGTGTCATCTAGCTGTGACTTTTTAAGTAGAATTAAGATTGCATACATTAACGACTGTTTAACATGTTTTACTAATGCAATCCCAACTAGTTTTTGAAACTTGAACCTTAAACATTTAGATTCATCACACATTGTCAATAGTAAAAAGAAATCTTGTCCACTGTACATCAGCTCATCTTCATTAATTAAGTTTTCTAATATACCAATAGAAGTTTCGCTGAGAACTCTCAATCGATTTTCTTGCGCTCTTCCATGAATGCATCTAAGCATATCTCTAAGTTGCATCCAAATTCTTAATGAAATTAGTGTACTATTGCTAATTTGACTAATTATCAGGTTATTGTTCCCAACTTCATATGGTTGACCTCGCAAAGATATTTCAATTGACTCAATAGTCTTACAGATGAGGGAGCTAACGGTGTCAAATGGGGGCGATAATGTAAATAATGTACTCATGCAATTTTTCAGAGCTTCAGGTGCTGAACACGAGGAATCGACACTGTATGTTAATGTTCCGTCTACTATCTCGGATTGCATAAACCAATCTTTCGCTTTCATTTTTAGTTTAGTCGCATTCATAAATTCAACAGTTATCATATCCAATATAACTGGTTGCTTGACTAGATCCACATCTAAAGTTGCGTTAGTTATCTCATTGAGAAGTAGATGTTCCTTAAACTGCTCATTAAAATTATCACTTATTTTGGTGTAATAAACTGGAACAAATATGTTGTTAATAGCTTTACATAATGGACAGAAAAATTCTCTTCTTTCCACGTTTTCAGGTATAGTTCTGGTGATCTGTGATAACTGTTTGGCTTTCGACGTTTCATAGTAATGCTCATAACATTGATAATGCATTCCATGCCCACAACTTGTAAACACAGATTGATTATCTATGAAACTTAGCTCACTCAAAGGATCCTCTGCAATAGGAAACCCAGGTCCAACAACTGCTTTTTTTTCAAAGTTTTCAACAAATGTTGCCAAGTCTCTATGAATATATTGATGATCATCATCCAAGCTAGATTTTCCACCAAAGGCTTTCAAAAACCAATAGTGGTCGTTATAAGGAATATATCTAAACTGATTAGATTCTGTTATGTAGCCAAATACGCCAAAAACTTCTTGTTCATTAGCTGAAGGCATATGACATAAAATACAAGTTTGTTCTGGAAAGTCCCAGGATTCTGAGTTGCTGTCATTAGTGTCGCTAGTTTCCATTTTGATGTCGGGAACTGTTTCTGTAGATTCACTGCATTCTAAGTTTGTATCACTACCCTGACTTGTTACATCGGAACTGATAAATTGTTCGGCAAACTTATCCTGTTGCCTTTTAAGCTTAGCTAACAGTTTTGCTTTTTTCTTCTTTGCCAGCTTTTTTTTCTTTTTGTAACCTGGGTCATTTTCCCATTTGTTGTTGGATTTTCCTACTGTGTCAATCGAAACATCAAATATCTCCTCGTCAAATTCTGGAACAAATGAATTTAGCGAGTGGTTTGCACTTTGGAACAGGATACTAAAATCCTTGATGATACTGACAATCTTTGGCTTAAATCCGTACGTTGCTTCAATGTTAGTTAATGATAATAAACATTGGATAATAGAAGGAATTGAAGTTTTCTCAATAAAAGTCCAATTTCTGTGTTTAGCAATAATGTGAGTGAAGTGTAAAATTAAATCTAAGAGAGAATCACAATTTCCTTTTTCTACTTCCATTTTATCTTCTTGTTCTCCTACATTTTGCTTGTCTGATTCATCTTCAGTACAAGTGAACTCCTCAATACAATATTTCAATGTGTGCAAAACGAAACTCAAAATAACTTCATTTGAAAGTATATCAGTTATTCTCTCAAATGGACTATCCGACCAGTCAATAAAAATTGGTTCAATCACAATTTGAGACTTTTCAATTTCAGTTTTTTTATGAATTCTGTCTTTGATAGCATTAATACACTCGTCCGTTTTATTTCTGGAATAATGGACATAATATGGATTGATCCTAGTAACTAATTCTTTTTTCAATTTATAAATTTTCACGGAATCATTTACCTCTTCTTTCTTTTCAAGTTCCTCAACAGATTGTTCAAAGACAACGGGGAATCTTCTAGTAGATGAAATGTGCTCTGGAATAGCTGCATCTATAGAGCTAAATGGCAGTTTAGAAAAACATAAAGCATGAACAATTTCTCGCCTTATCAACTCATCCTTCACTTTAACTGCATCCATTTTATGTAAATGCAAATCTGCAGTTAAAATATGAATTAAAAATAAGGTAAATTCTTCGACCATTGCTTGCAGTTGTGCTTTGCTATAGAACTCACTCTTTCTTTTACCAGCGGCCCAATCATCTAATAACCAGCTCTTCAAAACACTCCAAATAGCATGGTCCATGTCTGGAAAAAAGGCAACAAACATTTGAGTTAAAAACAAATCTCTAGTATAACCAAATTCTCTTCCACCAGAATACCTGTACAAATTCATTTGAGTTTTAACACTAGTACCGTTCCTGACCCATAATCCAACTTTAATTTGGGAAATCATAGCTAACTTTTTGATAGGTATATCAAAAAATGCTAATATGCCTTCGTATGTGCCCGTGGCCAATTTTCCAGGACCTGAAATTCCGCCTCTTTCTTTCAAATAAAACTCATACTCTCCTTGGATCATTTCCATCAGATGAAAAAAAGTTCTATCATTGTCCATAGAAGCATCCATCTCGACTAACCATGAGAACATTGAATGCAATGGATGTAAAAAACTTACCTTATCCTCTAACACATTGTGCTTCACGACACTAGCATCAATATACGATGATTTTTCAAATTCAATTGGATCCTCTTTGTCCACAATCAATCTCATGCCTTCTATATCAACTTGGGGAGGTGCATCCATGAAAAGTAACTCTATAATTTTTCTCACTATAATAGTGTAGAGAGTTTCGGTGAATGATTTTTTGACTTTCGTGGTATATGAGTGGTAAAGTACATCCATTGGATTGCCCTGAGAAAGCAATCTGTCCTTAGGTATTTTGTTCAATACTTTACTTATGGATTCTGAAAATAATGAGATAACTGTCAAAGCGTTAAAAAATACGCTGTAGTCTTGATTTTCGTATTCGACATGTTCTTTAGCCTCTCTTTTGAAAATAGGCTTACTTTGGAAAACAGCCAAAAAATGCACGTATTCAGGAAAACAAAAAAAGAAATTGAATATGTTTTCAATGTCAGGATTTCTAGTGATGATGTAACTAAGATCTAAAAGTACATGTGCCCATTTCCTGTTTTTTAAAGTTGAAAATATTACTCCATTTTTTGGATATGTTGACAATGTATTTTGAGTTTTGAATGTTGTCACATAATTGTACATTAATTTGATCATCTTTAAAACGTCACCGTGCTTCAAGATAAGCGAGTCATTTTGTGGAGAAGTAAATATTTGTGTTGAAAGAATAGGCATGACTGAAAATTCCGGTTCCCTATCCACAATAAGAAAAAGAGTAAGAATGTCTTCATAAATGTCCATAAACTGTGCTACCATTAGACCTGAAAACTCAAAAGCTTGATCCATAACAGGGATATAAATGCAATGTAATTTTTCTCTGGGAGTTTTGCAAAACCTAATATCAAACAGCAACAGAAATTGGAATCTTGATCCAATAAAATTAGATTTCTGTGCAGCAACGTCAGTTTCAGGATAACCCACTAATGATTTGAACCTATTTGGAAAATCCCAATCACCATTAGTTTTAGCCATTTTTTGGCTGCGCATTCGATAAAGAGACCTTGGATTAATCAGAAGATCATCTTTGTAAATGATATCTGAGCTAGGTACCGTACAACCCCTATTGTACGCCATAAACATTACCTTTACAACCGTAGACCTAACCTCACTAATATTTTTCGCAATATTGCTTGATGAAAAGTCAAGATACCAGCTTATAATATCATCACACATTTCTTCCCTGAAAATGTCTCTGGTACTTCTAATACAAGCGCTGAGGCCGGTTGCAGTTAGTAACTCTTGCTTCTTTATAAGCTGTGAAATACTGTCAGACACCATCACAACAGCTCTGCCATGTTTATTACATCTATCAGCAATCATTTCTGCAAACTCGGTTACTTTTCTTGTTACAGTTTTTATCCTTTGTACAGCATCTTTATATTGATGAACTTGATCTGAGTAAAGAACCAAGCCGTATTTACCAGATGGCATATCATACCCCAAATAATGATCAACATCTAAAGTTGAGTATTCTAATGAAAGTAGTATCTCATCTGCCGTTTGAGCTGGCATTATGCATGGATAAGAATTGTACATTACGTCAATCACATAGTCAATCATAATTCCAAGCGCATCACCTATATGTCGTAGCGAGTCTTCTGTTAATTCAGGAAATATAGAATTATCAATTGGTGTTGAATAATGCGTGCAGTTAGTCTCTGGATATGCCACGAGGTCACCGCAATCACAGATTCCGGCATTGTCTCTTTGTACAATACTTTTGTGAATCTCATGACCAATATGTTTTTCCTTCTGGAAACAGTACGGGCAAAGAGCACATGTTTCATCGTACCCACATGTTAAACATCTATAACATGATTCGCCCCTTGCAAACCTACGACCACATGGTCTTTTGTAGTGGTTATGATTAGAATCATCGATCATAAGCTGAATCTTGCTCAAATTTAAAATGCTGTTAAGCATTGTCGTCAATTCAGTTCTTGCTGCACCTGTATACTTGAAGTTATAAGATGCTGGCATACGCAAGAGGAATTTCTTAAACCTTATCAACTCATCTTCAGAATTCATGTGTATTTTAGCTTCACTAACAGGTACAAAGGAAGGCAAAATTTATATAATGAAATTTTCTTCTTTAGTAGTAAATTACGTAATATTAATAGATACAGACGTTAATAATAAAGATTCAGATATCAATGAGATTTGCCACAGGCTCCTCTTGAGGAGCAGATGGCAAGGGTTCTGAAGGTACTGAAGGAAGCTCCAAAGTGGGAGGTAGGGCGTAATTCTGCGGAATAACAGTGCCCTTTAATTCATTTAAACGATCTTTGCTTGAAGTGGATTCCAATGAGGTTCTTTTATTATCAGTTGATGGTGGGACCGGTGCTATTGATTCTTTTAGGACTTTTTTTTGAATAGAAATAGTTTCCGTAACTGGTTTCAAAGGCTCCTCCAGGTCCATAATTGTTTTAGGCTCTTCTTGCATCGAAACTGAATTCACATCTTCTACATCAACTTTAGCCTTTACTTCACTGACCTCTGTACGTTGCTTTTCATCAGCTTCATTAATAGCAATTGCAGATGTTTTTCCTGCCTGGATTTTTTGAGAAGGAGTAATTGGTGTACTTGATGCTTCCCTTTGTGGTGAGTCACTTTGTTGTCGCTGCACGGGTTCATGGACAAAACGTTTAGGTTGATGAGAAGTGGCGGTGGGAATTGGAGGTGCTGGCCGTGAGAACTTAGATCCATATGAAGTCTTGGTTTTCATCATTTGTTGTTCCTGTTTCAACCTGTAGGCTAAAATATCATCGTACAAACGACTGGCTGCAAATGACTTGGCGTACATTTGTTGGCATTTTTCAAGTTCGTCCCTTTCTTTGGTCAGTTGTTCGTTGACTTTAGAATGCATAAGAACAATCTTGGTATGTAATTGGATGAGAGAAGGATCAACAACACGTTGTGACGCTGGTATAGATTTCAACTTATCCAGAACATCAACAAATTCAACAATGTTCCTTTCATCCTCGCCAGTGAGTGAGGTCGGGTCTTGTTTCAACAATTTCGTTGGTGTTGAATTTGCGGATTCAAAATTATGAAGAGGTTGTTGGTGTATTTGTTGCTGTTGTGTCTTTTCCTGATATTGATAAAATTGCAAGTCGGTTGGTTGAATATCTGTTGTTGACTGGTATTGTGGTTGATGAAGCTGCTGTTGCTGATATTGTGGTAGTTGATATTGTGGTTGCTGATATGCCTGGGTTGGTTGATGTTGTTCATATGCTTGGGTTAACTGAAGTCGTTGATATCCTTGATCAGTAGGAAAATGCATTTGATAATTATATTGAGATGGCTGTTGTTGGCTAAAACTTGAAACATCATTCATCAAATTGCTGTATAAACCCGTTCCTACTTCTTTAGATTCATGAGCAGGTTCTTCGGTTATTATAGGAACGCCTGGTTGCTTCAAATCTCTCAAACTTGCTTCAATTGCTGCTTTCATATCTTCATCTTCATCATCTGTTTCTTGGGTAATACCATGCTTACGCTCAGAAGAGTTGCTGGTGATGTTTGGATTTTGAAGCGATAATGCAATGGCTTTTTTCAACTCTTCATCATCCTTATCATGTGAACCGTTTTTTGGATGCTTTCTGGAATGCTTTAATCTTTTCTTTTTGTCTCGCTGATCTGAGTAGCAGTTGTCACAAACACGTACAGGAATATTGATTCCTAATTCGGGGATAGTTGTATTGTTACTAGAGTGAGTTTGACAAAACACACCACCACATGATCTGCAATGATGCTTTCTGTTTAAAATAGTAAATAAGTCAGAGCACATCATGCAAGCATCAGAATCTTCCCATTCAGGTGCAACTTTACTTTCTATCAAAGTTGAATCCACAAATTCTGAAATAACCGGAAACTGAAATCCTTCATCTTGAAGTTTTTTGTATATAACATTTATGTAGTCAAACTTAGAATTCTTACTAACCAGAATGGACCAAGTTTGTATCAATTCTAACAGGTAGCTTTTAACGCTTGCATTTTTTTCTTTGTTTTTTAGAAATATTACCATTGGATCCATAAATTCTTTTGATGCACTTTCTTCAATAAAGTGAATACCTCCATTTTTGATACAAAAGTCAATAAGTTTCAATACAGACTTCTGCTGGTTAGCATTTTTTTCATCTATAAATCTCTTTTTCAATAAACGCATAGCTTCTTTAGCTGGAACTTGTTTAGAACGAATAAGATCACTGATTTCTAATGCAGCACCAAAATCTATGTCCCCATTTGGGATAGAGTCAGATGTAGCTAACTCGATCTTGTCGGCAAGCTCCTTATTCTTGTTGCTTCCAAACCAAGACATCGGTGATAATTTATACTGTGAAACGAAACGCCATCATTAAGTTTCATTTACATTTTTCGTGCAAAAGATTCAAAAATAGGTGAATTTGCTCAGCATATAAAGTCTATAAAGATTAGTTTATGCAAATGCTGTTTAGTTCTGCAGTTGAAATAGGCATGCTAGCAACGGAAGGACCCAACAAATGATGATCAATGACTGAATTTATCGTTCTAGTTGGAACAAGCATGAGACTACCTACATCACTTGTTTCATCGTCAATGTTAGTGGAATAGATGGACTCGTTGTCAACGAACCTGACTTCCACAGACATCCTGTCATCATTGGAGCACTTTATGATACTTTCCCAGTCACTGTTCAAGACGAAAAAGGTTTCACATACAGAAACAAAAGTCAAAGCAACAACCATTCCAATCCAGAGTCCAAACAACTCCATTTTTAGATAAAATCCACAGTAAAAGGCTACCGGTAAAGCTAGCACATAATAACTAATCATACTAATCCAGCTACCAATATACTGTCTTCCTTGTCCTCTCAAAATGCCACCTGCAACGCAAGCCAAACAGTCAATGACTTGATAAAATGCACCGATAACCAACACTTGTGCGGCTAATGCAACCACAACTGGATCTTTGGAAAATAGATAAGCAACAGAGGTTCTACCAAATCCTAGAACAATAGCATTAAAAATACCAAAGACGACCGCTAATGATAAAGCTGCCTTAGTGGCATCAACGGCGGCTTTTTTCCGTTCAGACCCAATAAACCAAGCAATTCTAGTTGAAGCAGCCACTGATACAGCAAACGGAATTTGATATATGGTGACACAGCTGGTGGAAACAACAGATTGCGCTGCCAAAGATTCCACACCAAACTTAGATGATGCAAATGAAATGATTTCAAATGCAATCCATTCACCCTCGATCATGATCACACCTGGTCCTGCTAATGATAGCAACTTACCCCATCCAGTAAGCATGGAGCTAGAAAAGCCACACCAACACTGGTATCCATCAATGAAAATACTGTAGAATAAAAGCAAGAGAGCCATAGTCCAATTGGTGATAATGATTGAAACAGGTGCACCGACAAACCCCATGCCCACATTTTCATCCCAAACAAGAACATAATTCAAAATGATGTTCATTGGTGCACATAGAATGAGGACGTAAGTTGATGCATGAAAAATACCCTGTGCCTGTAAATATTGTTTCAATACCTCAAAAATGATGAAGCCAGGTACTCCCCAAACTAAAACACGAAGATACTGCGAAGCCAATGCACATGCTTCTTGCGTTTCAATAAAAAAAGACAACAGCGGATATGATCCATAAAACCAGAATACAAATATAGGAACATATATCAACATTAAAACAATAAAACATCTCATGGCCTGTAACCCTACTGCTTTATAGTCTTTTTTGCCAAATGATTGAGGACATAAGGTGGACAAAGAGGATGCAATACCTTGAATAATACCATATGATGTGACGTTAGCCAACAAATTTGACAAAGTGACAGCCGCCAACTCGTTTGATCCCATATTACCAACACTAAAAACCGATGCTACGGTTAAAGAATATTGCAACAGAAACGTCACAATCAATGGTATAGATGATTTAAGAATCATCTTGGTTTCAGTCAAGTAATTGGTTTCCACATTCCTTAATGTGAGTCTACTGGATTTGGTTGTGAGAACTGAGTGTGAGCGTGCTCTATGGGCAACTGGAGCCAACGGTGTAACTTCAGTTGCAAGTCCAAAATGCGCAGTTTCAGGTCTGTCACTACTAGGACGTCTGTTGAACGCGGACACTGTTGTCATGGGTACTAACAAGGAAATGATGTTTGATCTCAAAGTAAACAAAAGCGATTTTCAAAAAAGAGCCTTGTAACAAAGGAACATTTATAAGTGGTGTGTTCTGTATAAAAAGTCCGTCTATTTTATAGATGGTTAACTTACATAGGCGGCATACTTTTAATAACCTGTTCCACTCCAGTATGTCAAAATGATAGTGATATTGTTATCCGTAACAAACATCGAGCTAAGCTTTTTCTCGCAATTGTAGACTTTAATTACTTGAGAAGCAAACTGTGCTGATGGAGAGGGTACTAATCTGTGTGAATTGTACGGCACCAGTTCCCGCTCTCGTGGATAGGCATGGTCGTCTGGTACGATGCGACCATTGCAACCTGGTTGCAGACAAGTACGTGGAGCTAGAAACGACAATTATCATAATTGATATCCTTTTGATGAAACCGGAGGCATATAGGCACTGGATATATAACGAAATGGTGATCATACCATGGAGTGGGATACGACTGGCAATATTGACTACCTTATTTCATGTTTATATCACATGGGCCTATCTCGAACGTGATTTCATTTTGAATCCGTCTCATTGTTCATTGTTGGTGTCGTTAGCATTAAAGAGCCCGTTTCCGTACGTGTTTTTCTTGTCTAAACTGATTCTTGAATTAGTTCTTTTTTGTTTCATATTGTCCTATTTTTGCTTTAAACTTATCCATTTCTTGCCGCCTCAAAATCCAATTGGCCCTAAAGGCATTGGCTCAGATCCATGTATCATGGGATATTTCAATAGAATTATAGAGGATGTTTCACCAACAATATCAAGATCACCTTCACCTTCGCCGTCACCGTCCTCTCGCCCCATGTCAAGATCTCATTCCAACGCATCATTTTCACCACCTCCACCACCTCCAGGATTTACTGACTTACTGGTAAAAAACAAAGGCATTCAGGACGGATACTTTAATGAAATAACAATAATCATCTCTAACACAGTCCTAATATCAGGAATCATAAAGTTATTTCCTATGGTAATGTTGATTTGGCCTTACGACGCGCCAGTTTTGTTAACAACTAGACTTACTGTGAGCATTTTGCATATATTCCTTTTAATTGAAGCTTTGAATATCATGATACCCAACAGAGAAGCAATGCTATCTTTCAAAACTATATTCTCGTGGACGAAATACAAATATGCTTCCAGAAAGCGACTGGAGACCCACAAGGCAAAGTCTAGAAACGTAGTCTTATCAATGGATTCCTATACTACATATAAGCGAGGCAGATCACGAAATAGGCACTTGAACAATCAGCCTAATGAAACTGCTTTGAGACAGAGATATCAAAATTCTTGTTCACAGCTATTTGACATAAATTCTTCATTGCCGCTAACAGGTTCTCCTACACAAGCCCTTTCCTTTCAAACAATTACCGATGAAAAAAACAATACAAGTGACAGCAATGATGTTTTAGCGTTAGATTTCAAAAACCAATTGGTTTTACCAGATTTATTGGTTTCAGCAGAAAACCAGGACGCAATTCCTATAACATTACAAAATACAGATCCATGTTTGTCTCCAGACACGCAAGATTTAGTTACAACCATAACTCACTCTAGATCTGTGAATATGTATTGGAAAATCTTTGTAGCGGTTATTGCATCACACGCTATGGCTTTTACAATAGCACACATTATGATAATATGGGTCGCATCTGCGCTTTGGAATGTTACTGTCCGAGACGTGCTTGTGGACGACTGGAGAATGCTCAGGTTAGTTCTTCATGGTATTAAAGAGATGTGGGACTACGCTTACACGTGTGTATAGTTATCACTTTTCGATATGCAATTATATAGTGGATTAATATTATTTTGTTTTGTTGAATATTTTGTTAAGATGCCTAAAACTGAAATGCTTATGTTTTAAACTGGTTTGATTGTAAGGATCATTATAATCATGCTTTGGCAAATCTTTTTGTTCTAGTTTTAAAGAGTATGAATCACTTGTGCTAATAACAGAGCGATGTGACAAAATACACTCAGTATCGTTCATACTACATACTTGTTCATCATTTGCAGAATCATGGTTCTTTTCAGGACGAGAAAACAATGTAGAAAGATTAGCCAATTTTGACCTGTTGCGCTGTTTCTTTAGTATTTTCCTTTCTTTTCGGAGCTTTTTGATAGTTGCATCAATCATGTCGATTTCATCGTAAAAATCCTCAGGTTTTGTTGAATTGTTCAGATCTGCATTAGAATAGTGACTCAGGTCACCAGCTTTTGTCAAAGACAGATCTGGTAAAATTTGTTCTGACGGCTGAATCTCAGCATTGTCGACTGACGAGCCCTTTACATCAAAAAGTGCAACAGTGCCTTCTGATAAAGACTTTTGAAAACTCAAGTTAGATGATTCGTCTATTATTTGTACATAACTATTAGCATCGAATCTAACTCTTTTAACAGAATTGACCTCATAGGCGTCATCTGGGGCATCTAAACATTTCAAAATTGGTTTGAGCTTTGTGTGAACGGGACTATGAACAGTGGCTAGCTTAGAAACCAGTGAAATTTGGTTACTGTGTAAGTTTGGCTGGGGGCTTATCGCATATCTTAGGTTATCAAAAACGTAACAATTTACGAACTGCTGGAGCCAGGTGATGAACACATTTGGCTCATGACTAAAGCAAGCCAAGATGGATATCGTAGTATGGTCTCTAGTGAGTTTCAACGATCCAATTGGCCTCTTTTCAACACGTTCTAACGCCAAGTCATCTTTGCAATAAAAACTGAACTTTGAACCAAAGCTGATAATGGAATCAAAACTTAAAAGAGAGCTTGTTGGCATATCACTATATGTTTTCTGGAACCTTTGAGAAGAGAGCTAATGTCGGTAATTTTAGCAAAGAGTAGCAACTTAATGTTTGACAGCAAATATTGAAATAGAAACACTCAATACTATCAACAGTTCAGCTACCAAGATAACAACCAAATGTTGAGAAACCCTTATTAATTTTGGTGAAAGGGCGTTAAACAGGAATTTTTTGGAGGTGCATAAAGCACAAAGAGAGAAGTTACCTAACGCAAAGTCCCCAGATTACTTTGAACGTATTTTATATACTAAATGATAATCAAACATTGATTTTCCAGTAAATTCGATTTCTGACAGCTAAAACATTAATAACTTTGAAGACTGCTTATGACATAAAAATCAATGAATTTTTTATTCTTATTTTGATCTTTTGATCGTGAATTCATTCTGAGACCTTGCGGTTGACTGTATATTAGCCAATTGCCCCCCAATGGCGCTGCAATTCAATATATCTTCAACTATTTCTTTAAGTGAAAGGGGCGTGCGTAAACATAGGACCGGATCATAGTAAATTGTGGTCCTGACAGCAAAATTTTTCAGTCAGAAAAATTTTTCAGGCGCTGAAAAAAAAGTATATAAGATTTGGCCACGCCCCCATATGACTTGAGAAGTTAATGAAACTTTTCTTCTCCATCTTTATAATTAGTCACAATGGGTAAGGAAAAGCAACACGTTAACGTCGTCGTTATTGGTCACGTCGATGCTGGTAAGTCTACCACCACCGGTCACTTGATTTTCAAGTGTGGTGGTATCGATAAGAGAACTATCGAAAAGTTTGAGAAGGAAGCCGCTGAATTAGGTAAGGGTTCTTTCAAGTACGCTTGGGTTCTTGACAAATTAAAGGCTGAAAGAGAAAGAGGTATCACTATTGATATTGCTTTGTGGAAGTTCGAAACTCCAAAGTACCACGTTACTGTCATTGATGCTCCAGGTCACAGAGATTTCATTAAAAACATGATTACTGGTACTTCCCAAGCTGATTGTGCTATTTTGGTCATTGCTGGTGGTGTTGGTGAATTCGAAGCTGGTATTGCTAAGGATGGTCAAACCAGAGAACACGCTTTGCTTGCTTTCACCTTAGGTGTCAAGCAATTGATTGTTGCTATCAACAAGATGGACTCTGTTAACTGGGATGAAAAGAGATTCGACGAAATTGTCAAGG